>CM023613.1:9470665-9990665 GCA_013358685.1 Antennarius maculatus | reverse complement strand
TCCTTATGTTTATGTGCACGCTACCTGCCCTCTCTGACTCACTCTCTTATAATGCCATATGTTTCCTCATCCATTCTCTGCTTTATCTACCTCTCGTGTGTGTATGTGTGTGTGTGTGTGTGTTTGTGTGCATGTGTGTGCGCGCGTATGTGTGTGTGTCTGGTCCTCATCCGCTCACTGGCCTCGCATTGCTGTTGAATGTGATCAAACAGACCCCCCACTGGCTTACACACAGACACACATAAACAGTACATGTGCATATACATGAGGAGGAGCTTTCTGCCCTTTCTAAGGACAGAACCGGGCCCTTCAGCAAAGTCAAAACCTGCACAGGATCCGAAAGCCACCAGGAGGCACCAGACAAAACTGGTTTGGATTACTCATGTTTTCATGGGGTGTGGCACGGTGGCGTTGTAGCCGCACAGCAAGGCGGTTCCCGGTTCGAGTCCCTCTCATTCTGGAGTTTTCATGTTCTCCTTGTGTCTGCGTGGGTTCTCTCCGGGCTCTGTGACTTCCCCCCACCTCCAAAAACATGTAGTTTAGGTGAATTGGTGATACCGAATTGAGTGTGTGCGTGGGTGCTTGTTTGTCAGAGAGAGAAACCACAGTAGTCGGATATGACAGCGTAAGGTTGTTCATATCTACGAATGTTTGGAAGTTGGATGTTTGTATCTTGAGGACTACATTATGTTTTTTTTGTGACTATTTCACTACATTCAATATGTTCCAGCCTAATTAAAATATCTTAGAGCATGGAAGGTAAGGAAACAGTTATGATGTAATAAGTCATCATGACATTCATTATTATTCCCATCCTTGAACTCTAATGTGACACGACTGAAATCTGCAACAGACTAAACTGAAGTGCAAACTGTCAGTTTTCACATTGGCGCTCATAATAACTGTGTCTTTGGACAATGATAAAAGTAAACAGTCAGGGTATAAAAAGCCTCTATTTACATCCTGCTAAGGGGGTGTATTGTAATTGTCATTGTTCATGCGTTCATCCGTCCGTTCGTCCACCAAATATCTTCGCGACCGTTGCAGATAGAAAGATGAAACAAAAAGCACATCATTTGGGCAGCAAAGGGGATGAAAATGAGATGATGAACTTGACCTTGTGAAAAGTAGGTCAAGGTCAAATTTCAACTTTTGTACACTCAGGATAAGATAGAAAAATGAGGGAGAAGGCCAGTGTGAGTAAGACCATAGATCAAAGCTAGTGCTATGATCTATGAAAGCAGGTCAGGGTAAATTCGAATTCAGGGATGTCGCAGGATGTTGCAGTCTCTGACCGCCTTGCTTCATTTTGCGAGCAGATTGATTTCATTTTTATCAAGAACAGTTTGTTAGACAACCCCCCCCCCCCCCCACACACACACACACACACAAACACACAAATGTTCTATAAGTTCATTTTTATGACTAGAGAGAGAGAGAGCAAGTGTAAGTGAACGGGCTGCCAGTCACTCTGAGTGGTTGGCCGTTGGTCCGCACATCTCTGATTTGAATGTGAAACACATGTTAACGTGTGGGTGGGAGTCAAGAGAATAGAGGAGGGTATCCATGTCTCAAAATGAAAACGCCCTGTCTATCCATCTGCAGGAACAGTTAATAAGAACAGCAGACCGTTTTCCATCCATTCTTCATTTGTTCAGCCTCATGTTTTCGTTATCTTTGAGCTCTGTGTGCCAGTTCTTCTCTATGCAAATTATTTTAGAAAATGTCTCAGCGCAGGAGTGAATGTTTGTGCCTGTGTGATGTTTCAGTCTTCACTTTAGTTTCTTTGTTTATTCCTCTGTGTAAATGTTTGCATAATGAATTGTACTATCAGACACAAGGTGGAGGATCACTCCAGCGTGTGGACTGCATGTCCAACCATGTGTGTTTGTTTGATAGAAGTGTTCTTTTGGGGATGAACTCGCAAATAGCGGCTGATTGTGTGGCAGGCCCTGGCCTGCCCCCCTCGGAGCTCTGGTGTGTGTCTCAGGACTCCACAGTGTTTTTATGATGTCTGCTAGAGAGCACAGAGAGTGCAGATGGCAGGCACGAGAGAGAAAAAAGAGGGAGGGATGGAGAGGTGTGTGGTTGCATTAATATGGTCTGCAATTCTCGTTAGCACTAATCAGGGGCTTCCTGTACTGGGAGGAACATGAGTTCACCTTCCCAAGTTCGCCAGAAGCGCACACACATATACACAGAGACACATGCTAGAGGCTTTCAGAAAACATAATACACACCAGTGGAGTGCAAACCCACCTGCACACTCCCCTTCAATCCCACTGGCTCTTTCCCATCCCTTGCTTCCTACTCTTATTACTGTTGGTACATCTCTGGTCTCTGTTCCTGCCCCCACACTCTTACCATGTATCCCTCTCTGTTTGTTTGGCTCCTCATGCTTTGAAACTGGCCATAAAATAAGTTGGAAGGAAATGCAGGCAGCAGAAAGTGGAACTTTTTCCACTCTCGGGGGTGACTTACCATATGTTCAGAGTCACGTGAGACAATGGCGAAGAGTTAATTCTCCCTAAAAAGGTCTTTCGTCCTAACGTGAACTCTGAGGGGTCATGAACTTCAGCTGAAGTGAAGGAATTGACACTCAGGTCATAGATTGGAAGGCTAGTTGGCATAAAGGTAGAACGGATCACATCCTGGAATGTGAAACACAATGATGCACTTGTGAGCAGTTAATCATTTGCTGATACTGGCATATTGCAGAAAAAAGTACCTAAGCCTGACAGGAATCAAGTCATCTGCATGTGTGCAAAGTGTGTGTTACCATCTGCGAGCATTTAGCAGCCCCGAGCCTGTGTGGCCATGATGGCATGTGAAATCTTTGGGCAATATGTTGACCACAGAAACAATAGAAATGAGATTCCACAATGAAAATGTCATAAGTACCCTCACCGTTTTTCCTCTCCCTCCTCCCATCCCTTCCTCTCCTTTCTCCCAAGTTTAAAAGAGCCCCATGGTAAGATAAATTAATGTATTTAAGATGTGGAAATCAGATATTGAAATCTTTGCCCTCATATCCTCCCCTGCTTCTCCTTAAATCCCTAGCTTCCATAACCCCCTTCTCCACTGTACTGCTGTTCTCTGAAATAGAGTTTAATAGTGCACAGCAAGACATTGTGATAGATAGACTGAGAGAAACCAAAAGATTCGGTTCAAACATTTTTTACTGTGCTCTTTTTGTGTCAAATCACTTTTTTTCTTTTACTGTGCCCTGGGCTCTGCAATTGATAGCCTCCTCAAAACTCAACCACCACCACCCTCCTCTTCTTCCCTCCACACCTTCCCACCAGACTGAACCCTGGCCAGCCACAGCTGCCTAACCAGATGTGAAAAAGAAAGAAAAAGAGGATAAGGAGATATGGAGGAAGAAGAAAGGCCAGCTCCTGCAGGGAATGAAGACTAAAACAAGAATGGAGAAGGAGAAGATGGAGAAAAGGGAGAGACAGGAAAGGTTAAAGAGAGAAGAAATGGGAAATATAGAAAACCAATATATGGATAATCAAAAAGCATGTGGCACAAATATTGTCCTTTAGACACAATTGGTTTTGTCTTAGAAGATGACCAACCCAAACCACACAAGGTCCCAGTGTGGTGTCATCACATGTTCAAAAGATGTATTATTTCTGCCTTTTCACAGCCCTTCTCTCACCTTTAACCACCAATGAAGCCAAAAACAAGTGGAAAACGCTTTTAAATGTGATCACAGTGGAATGGTTTGCAGCAATTCATAGCTCGGCGTGTTAGTGGAGTCTGCATGTATCCACAGCTCTCCATGGGCAGAGCTGATTTATGTAGCAGCTCACGGCTCTAAGCCCTGAGTCCGCACTCACACCGTACTCCTGGGGGCTGTCTGATTAGAGATGGGGGAGAAAAACCATGCACTCACACGCCCCACCATTTGGTTCTCATTACACACTTGTACATGCACACGTCCAGAACACACTCAAACTCTCACGCATGTACACTCGAGCACAGACACACACACACACACACACACACACACACACACACACACAGACGCATGCACGCACATACACAAAGACGCAGATACAGAGTTGTGCAAACATGTTGTGCTACATCTAGTTTACCTGTGTATTACGGAATTATTAATGGCAGTTGTAGAAATGAGCAAATAATCCAGTATTCAAGCAAACTTTCGAAAGATGCTGGTAAAAAGAAGAATGATATTTATGATGCATATTTGATGAGATTTGTTCTGCTCAGAAAAGTAGTAAAATAAAGTAGGAAATAATACCCCCTCTTCCCCTTTTATGCTTTACTTTCTCTGCCTCAGCTGTGCCAGCAGTTTAGAAGGTGTCTTCTTTTTGGTGATGTCAACCAAAAATCAGAGTTTGAGCACTAAAAGAAAGGTGCAGGTTGCAGCCCCATGCTGTTTAACACAGGTGTTAATATGGGAGGACTGTAAACACTCAGCTGTAATCACAGATCGCAGCATGAAGTCACTTATAATCGTGACGAGATGAAGGGATGCACGTGTTATAGGTAGGAATGAGAGCCCGACGGCCACAAAAGATCATTTACAACACAGTTCTGATTTTAAAAGCTAACTAAATTTTGATGACCCATCCAGCAGAATGTGATCCTCTAATCTGTTTCTGACTGTGTGTAATTTGTGGTGTCATTAAAACTGTCTTAAAGCTCAGTTTTCCACCTATCCCTGCCATCCTCCAGGCCTCCATCCCACCGGGAGCCCTGAAATATTACATAGAGGATAATCTTAAGAGGTTTTTTTTACATTTCTGACACTATCACAGTGATTTAATGATATTTTCACAACAGATAATGCTGAATGTTGAAAGTTTCATTTGTTTTAGTATTTTGTGTTTAACGGATTAATTTTTAGTGTTTAATTTTCATTGCCGATAAATTTATCCATAAAGCTTCTATGAACAAATCTCCAATAAACCAATAAAACAACATCCATGTCTGGTTTTGCTGTTAGCGCCTCCATGATAAAGAACATCAGTCATTTATTTATAGAAGCACCTGCTCTGCTCTGGATGCTGTCATCAGTTCGGCCACGCTCCTTAGTGATCACGTTCAAGTGTGAAAAGAACAATGAGGCAGACACAAGTGGATGAGACGGTTCTGTGTAGGACATGGTGGAGACAGATCACAATCTCTCTCAGAGGAGCTGCTGCTGTCTGACAGGAAGCGCAGGTCACACACACACACACACACGCTGTGTGTGTGTGTGTGTGGGTGTGTGTGTGTGTGTGTGTGTGTACAGCAGCCGGTCAGGGTCGTACAGCCAGCAGGAAATAACCCAAAACTTGCACATGAAACTTAACCCCTTGCATTCCAAGTTCTTATCTGGACAATATCTAATAATGAATCCATCTCTGCTACTACCAGAAGAGATTTATATTTAGCTGTAAATGTCTGTTTGTGTATCTGAAATGGCCAAAAGGATGCAGTTAAGGGTTGTTTGTGATTAAGGATGTAGAAAAGGACAGTGATTTTTTTTTTTTTGTATGCAGCAAAAGAGTGAATTGATGAAAGGATTAACGGCGATAATAATGGTGGGTTATGGCAGTGGGGTGACGTAATTGTTGGAAATGGATGAAGCAACAAACTGCGTACGTGAGCATCCAAATACACTTAAGAATATTTGGAATACTTGAGCGGAGGTGCTCTAAATTTAGCCTCCCCTTGGCTTTCCCTCACCCCCTCCCAACACTTTTGCCTTCCAGTCTGAAACAATGGACTCCCTCCGTCCCTCCACCATCCTCCCCCCACCTAACACGCACCCACACACACATTGTGCCATTATTGGATGTACTATTTAGGTATATGTGTGTGTGTATTTGGAGTTCATCTGGCCTCTGGAATCACATAAGGAGGAATAAAATATTTAGCATCTCCTGTGCACTGCAATATTCTTTCTATGGCGATAGGGACACTGCCTCAATGGGCAAGAAGTGACCCGTATTGACGTTATGATGGCAAAAAAAAAAAAGGCCATTACAAGTAAGCGTGCAAAGTTTTATGAAGGATATCGTTGCAGGTTAGCTCACACGTTTACACCAGTCTTGTTCAAATCTGATTGACCTATCAGCTCATCAGTTTACGTAAGCAAGACCCTGAATATCCAAATGCACAATCAATCATTATCTGTGTCCGACTTCACCCAGCTACCACTCCGTAAGGGCATGACTGTCGGCAGAAACACACAAACAGGAGTTGATGGGAGGATCTAATCCCAGGTTCATCCTGTTTTGGTATGTGACTGCAACCTTGAAATTTGTCATTTTCCTGGAGTGTCTTGATAAAAACATGGTGGTTGTTATCATCAGAGTTTGAAAGGAAGCCTTGCTGGCAGCTCATTTGTTCATCCTCACTTTCCTGCTTTCCCCCTCCACTTTTCTCCACTCCTTGTCTCTCAACTGATTTTGCAACTACTACTGGCATAAACATTTGACCATTTAAGTCACAAAGACACAAATCTCATACATGTGACAATTAGCTGATTTACTGTATCTGCCAGGAGTCTCCTAAGCCAATGCTTCAGTATTTAACACCACACAAGGCTTGAATAGGAACCCTGTTCAAGGTCTAGAACCAGAGTTTTTTATCCAATATTTTAAGGCTCCTTGAAAGTGATATCACAACACAAATTACTACTACCAATATAAGAAAACTGTTAATAAACAGATTGAGCAAAATTTCATAGTTTCACAGTTAATAAAGTCAAGCCATGTTAAATTTTCTTCTGCAGTTTAACTGAGGATAGTATGGACTTCCCTCTGACTGTGTAAGTCTTATTTTTTACAATTTTAGAAGTGCATACTTCTATTCCAGTCTTCCATAGCTCCATCAGATAAATTTGGTATCTCTGGAAACTATGGGATATTCTTGAATTGAACATGAACTTTTGTATGTTTGCACAGAACAGATAATAGAAGCTGGTCCCACAGCAAGACATCTTATGAAGGATGTCCTCATCATCATCAGTTCTCTTCATTCTCTCATTCTCCTATTTTATACTTCAGTCTGCTTCCACTCATTCTGCATTCGCTGTGTGCGTGCGTGCGTGTGTGCGTGCGTGCGTGCGTGCGTGTGTGTGTGTGTGTGTGTCCGCCTCACCGTGGCAGCATTCCAGTAGAACTGAGCCAGTGAGGGGTCTCTGTCTCACATCCCTCTTCAATCAAACACAAACACACACGTCCGGCCAGCCTGGCCCACGCTATCTTTCCCTGCCTCCTAGTGCCAGATGCAAACCCTGCGGTCTCCCTCTTGTGCTCTCCCTCCTCCTCCTCCTCTCCTTCCAGCATTCCTCCTCTGCCTCATCTCTCTCCTCTGCTTGCTTTTCCTCCCCCCTCCTCCTTCTCCCCTCCAGTTCAGCACCCCTGTGCATCACATTGTCTCCCAGCTCTTCATCTTTCTCTACTTCCTGTGTCCTGCTCCTTGTGCCCCTTACACCCCCTCCTCCTTCCTTCCCTGGTTCTCTAGGCTTCTCTCTCTCCTCGCGACGTGACTTTTAGCACAGACATTGGGGCCGCTGCCAGTAAACCGGGGCAGAGCTGAAGATGTCCTCTTGCTCGCTGCGATGTCCATGCATGAGTCTGACTGGGACTCGCTGGACCGGACACCTTAACACAAAGAAAGACATCATTTATACTGATGCGTGATTGGTTTTCCACCGTTGCCATCCAGTTTACACACAGGTGACACACTGACAGGGGTGTCTGACTCATTTTGACCTGGGAGCCGCATATAGCTTAAGCTGATCTCATGGGGACCAGTAAACTCAAACAAAGTTATACAGAAATAATGATAATAATATAATAATATTAACAATGTAACATTCTAATTATTATTATTATTATTATTATTATTGTTATTATTATTATTATTGTTGTTGTTGTTGTTATTATTATTATTATTATTATTATTAATAATAATAATAATAATAATAATAATAATAATAATAATAATAATAATAATAATAATAATAATGTTTGGCCTGCAGACACACCTGCACTAAAAAGAGAGAGTTGAGTCTATTTTCATTTTAATAAAGTTTTTTATGTGTTTGAAATATTGCTGTTCTTGTTATTCTTGTTGTTGTTCTTGTTGTTTTGTCTATGAGAAGACTAGTTGTGTTACACTGTCACTAGTCTTGTACTAAGGTAACTTAACAAATTTATTGTATTTACTGTGGACTGATACTGACCGTTTCTACAGGTTTTCCAAAATGTCAAATCATTCCTTTCACGAAAGCCCTGAATGTTATTGGAGACATTAAAAAAAAAAGTGACTGAAGGTCATTGAGTGTTTTCATTAGTAGGAAAAATGATGTAAATGAAGTACAGCAGCCATCCAAAACAGCAAATCTTGTTTTGAGCTAACACTCACAGCTGACTAAAACATTAAATTATAGCGTATTAATTGGAAAATGGTGTTTAATCCATCTTGTGGGGCTCTGGAGAGTTGGAGGATTTTTTCCCCCCCTCTGTTCGTCAGTTCTAAGTTCAGAGGTTGATCATTTTGTCTATTTATTAGGTGTTAGGGATTTATGTCCATCATGCTCTCCAGCTTCACTGGATTCTTTCATTCATCAACTGTCAGTCAAAACCACTGACAACATTTATAACCGGAATGTATGAGGCAAGAAAGAAGGAAAGAAAGAAAGAAGGAGGACAAGGGAAGAGAAACCAGCTGCAGCTGCAACAGGAAGCGATGATGATGCCAGTGGAGGGCATGAGATTAATCAACGTTCTCACAGGAGTCACCAGAGCTCAGTCTACACACACACACACACACACACACACACACACACACACACACACACACACACACACACACACACACACACACACACACACACACACACACACACACCATTGTGAAGCCTCGTTGTCCAGACATGTTTTTGTGTTATCAGGAGGTTGACGATGGAGACAGCAGACGTTGGACCATCCCTCTCTCTGTGTTTACACTCAGTCTAAACAGCAGACCAGCCACTGAGGCTAATGGGGTTCTAATCTACAGCTGGATGACACACACGTCATCTTCAGAGCCTCCCAAACAGACCAGTGACCCCTGTGTGCCATATGGCATTTGGCATTTACAAAACACTCTCTCAGAACTCTCACAATCACTCTGCCAGTGATGTCCCACGGATGTGAACACGATGTTTCTCTAATGAACTTTTCTTTTTTATTACAGTCATTTGTCAGTTGCAAGACGGTTCTCACCCCCACATGGGAAGTAAACGCACTCTGCCACCTGGAGCTTACCACTTCCTCATATTGTACGTGTTGCTTGTTTTGAGTATGAAGTGAAAGATAAAATACTTGAGGGGTTTCATGTTTACGCATAAATAAACAGACACTAACAAAGAGAAAGACACACAAACATGTAGGAATCACACCTGATCTTTCTTCTCACATCGTTGGGTATCAAGTATTTGCATCCGTCTACTGTGCACAAACACACACTCACAAAGTGAAAGTGATGAAGGTCTTAGTAATTTATAAGCCTTGTCAAACTCAACAGAGCACTAATAAACTACTTTTAAATCTGTAATCTGATACTAGTGAAGTACCTGGCACCATGTTCTTAATGGCTCAGAGGCTTGTTCTGTTTGGTATTGTAAGTACCCACACACACACACACACCTACACACACACACACACACACACACACACACACACACACACACACACACCTACACACACACACACACACACACACACACAAATGTGGTGACCTATCACTCACTCTTGCCTGCGTGTAACACTCAAAGGTGTCATACTTCCTGTGAGAGATCCGGCAGTCTCTCCCTCACACTTAGTGTCATACTCTGAACACATCTCAGTCTCAGCGATGTTAACATGATGTCACTGATTAATTAAATTAAATTAAAGTTCACACAAAGTGTGTGGATCTAACACACATGACCTGTGTCTCCTTCAGTCAGAGTGCAGATCACCTTCTGAACCCCAGTTGTTTTCCAGCACATTAGTGTGTTAAACTATTTCCCCTTCAGGCCTGTGTGCAACCTTCTCTTTATTTCACCCAAAATAGATAAAGATCTTCTTAATACCACTTATGTTAAGGCTGTTTGCATTTATGTGTGTGTGTGCGTGTGTGTGTGTGTGTGTGTGTGTGTGTGTGTGTGTGTGTGTACCTGTGCCAGCCAGGCTGGCCGTCAGCACCTTTCCCCCAGGCCAGCTTTGCCCGGGCTTGTCTGATAGATGTGATCCTTTCTACTGGATGTGCAGGAGTGCTTCTTCCTGTCGCTTCCAGCCTGTGTGAACTGTGTGAATTCATGAACATCCTGTCAGTTTCTGTTCTGTTATGTGGACTGGCATGAAACATCAAGTTCAGCTCATACTTGAAGTAAGATCACAGGTTTTTTGTGTGTGCGGGTGACTTCAAATTATTCAGTACTTGTGGAGATTTGAAGTTCTAGACGTGCATTTATCAGATTAATTATAGTGTTTAAATGTTATGAGCTACTTATCTATAGACTAGATTAGTTTATTTCAATGTTTCTTGAATGGCAAAATTATCTTGTTGCATGAACGAGTAATTTCATTGGGATTAGGACATGTTCCTTGAAATTTCAATATTTATTTCTTGTATTTTACCCATTCCTTTTTGCAAGTATTATTTTTCTTTTCCCTTTCCTGCATATTTCTTCAACACTGTGGTAGTAGGAAATAATTTGCAACTGCAACAGCAACTGCATCAGTCACCACAATACATTAAGTCACTGTCACAAGTGAATCATATGTATTCTTCTTGATTTTTGATTACCAGTAAAGAGAGAAAGACTCCCAGTCCGGTCAGATGGTCTCATTTGTCTGCCCCCAGATGATGACACATTTACTGTGATTTTCTTTCCTTTCCGAAAATCATTTTGAGTCATTTGTTTTAAAGAAAGCATTCGATGGTGAAAACTTTTTTCATTAACGGCACAAAAATTCTATAGATCTGATGCAAACTGATGCAATTCCGCCAAAATGCTGAGTCTTTCTAATGTTTGTCAATGCTAACTAACCTTAGCTCATATTTGCAAAGTTGCCTAATATAGTGTAAATAAACTGCTGAAGGAGTCCGTAATATATTCAGTTCTTTAAGTTTCTGGTTTGAACTTCCTGCTGTCATGAATCTGTTTTCCAGAAACAAGAAGCAACTGTTTTTAACAACAAAAACTTCGACTGACAAAAAGTCCAAATGAAAGTTAATGCAGCTGGATGTGACGTAAGGTGCTCGCCAACAGTTTAAACAGGACTTTGGGTTGAAAACTTGTCTTGTTCTTTTGGGAAAAAAAATCAATGAATCTGCTTGAAATGTTTCATTTGTCAAAGGAAGAATTTTTTAAAACCCATTTTAACATGCTGTTGAACAGAATCTGAATAACTGTAATCTGTTGTTTTTTTTTAAATTCCTTATTCCTTATTATTCCTTATTGCTTCTCTTCCACCTGACAGATCGCCCCAGCCATTGGTGGATCGAATCCCGCTCCTGCCAGGATATCACCGGAGTGTGAGCTGACGGTGGGAGGTGTCAGCTCACCTCCCAGCCACTGCTGAGGTGCCCCCGAGCAAGGCACTCTCCCACCCACAAGCTGCTCAATTGGGGCGCATTCCGGAAGCTGTTGCCCGTCACTCTGCCTCCTAATGTGTGTAGAGTGATGTGTGTACTAACTGCATGCTTACAGACCCCTTGTGTGCTGTGTTTCAGAGGGCCTGTGTATACACAGGCCCTCTGAAACACAAAAAACACAAAAAACATGTATACACCTGAGTGACTATGTAATTTCCCTGCGGGGATTAATAAAAGCATACTTCTTCTTCTGGTAAACTTCACTGTACCTGGCAATAAACTTTTTTCTGATTCTGATTCTGTTATTGCTCTTTGAATGACATTCTATCACATGCACTTTTCTTGGAAGGCAGGTTTTCTACAGTATACTTTCAATGTACCTCATAAGAGAGTATTGTTTTTAAGAAACCCAAGAACGGTTTTTATGGCTGTTTTTGTCTTCATGTGGGCCCCCTGCTACAATAGCAGGTGAACTGCATTGGGTATTGGAGCGAAGCAATAACTCTGACACATCACTTAACTATATGCATTCTTGGCCACGAAGCTCAGCTGCATTATATCTCTGCGTTTTTCAATTTGTCAAAAGCAGAACTAGCCATAATGGTATCACCAGGGAGTAAAGTTGGGAAACATATTTGCAGAAAGGAGGAGAGGCAGAAAGAAAGAGAGAGAAAGAGTGAGAGAGTACCATATGTGGGTGAGAATCATGTTCTCATACAGGCTGTTTTTCTTTTGTTTCAGCTGTGCAGCCCCACCTTAAATGAGGACAGGGAGCAAGGGAGTGCACTGGACAGAGGAGGAGAGGGGAGAGGTAGATGGGAATTCATTGAAGAATTGGGCATAATGTGCTCTGGGCAGTCCCCAACCCATCTGTTTTCCATTCGGTGGGAGTCCAGGCAGTGAAATTTAGCAGTGGTGGGATAGACAGGCCGACAGAAATGAAGAAGAGGAGGAGAAGGAAGCGGACTGTAAAACATGCCGTGAGACACGACATGTAGAGGTCATGATGATGACTGAGGAGGTGGAGTGATGTGTCTGTCATCCTCTTCTTTATCCTTGTTTTCCTCTTTCTCTCAAACAGTAAATAACTATGGAATAATTGACTACATTTAGTCTGCCAAAGCACACTCCTTTTATAGGAATTAGAGTTATGTTTAGACACATGCACTTTCTATTGATGATCTATCTCAAAGCCACTGGTCTGACACACTCTGATCTCAGCTTGCCTAACACTGGTGATGTCACTGCAAATAGAAAAATAGTTTAATATGGAGAGATGGATGAAAGAGGTCAGATGCCAGGGGCGGAACAGAGTCATGGTGTTTATTCCGGGGCCGTAGGGGTCATGTTGGAAAGACTTCTGGATTAGCATTCAGCTTCATTAATCCTTTTTGGTTCCTATAAACGAGTCAAAGAAAAAATACTATAGCAGATGAACTGTCAAAAATGGGAATATTGTTCCTACATTTTGATTTTTAGATGCTAGGACAAAGTGGCCATTTACACAACAACCGTTGCACCCAAAAATCAAAAACTTTTGTGATATTTTGGCCGTCCGTTTGTACGACAATGGTGTGTTTTGGTACTAAAACCACAAATTTTTGCAAACGGACTCCAGAGTTGAAACTTTTGAATATGCTACCCTATCATTGTCGTGTAAACAGGCAACCACAAGTCCACTGAAAACAATGACGACATTTCCCCACTTTGTGAATGCCTATTCTGGTTTCTGCCAGCCTTATTCACATACTCAGTCATCAACCTACTATGGCCAGAACAACAAAAAGAAAAGAAAAAAAAACAATGTTGGATCATCTATTTCAGCCTCTGTTGAGTTTATCAATGCTTCTCCATTTCCATCCTCCTGCAACCTTCTTATTCTGTTGTGCTTCTACTGTCTGAGCATAAATACTGTAGTAGTTCCAGTTATTTTTGCCTAAATGTTTGGTGATCACTTCAAAAAAATTACACAATGTGAATGTAGAACTTTTACAAAATGCAGAGCTAAGAAGTTCCAAGAGAAGGAGTCACTTAAGTAGGTCTGTGAAGGAAATCGGATTAGCAAGACACAGGCGGCTAAATTAGTAAGAGAATGTGTGATCTCCTTCATGAACCTCAGTAATAATCCTTTAATTTCTACATTAGTATGTTTTGGATAAAACATTTGTAGGAGCACACTGAAATCATAAAATCATAATAGATCACTAATGGGTTAATTATGGAGGTAGTAAACCATGAAGAACATTCCAAGCAATGATTGAAATCATACAAAACAGTGCACATGGTTAAAACTGTTAACATGTTATTCGGTGTGCTAAAGTTAACATTTTCTTTTATTGATTATCAACTTTAAAAAAGGTAGTTCCAGGTCTGTTTTATAAATTTTTTATAATTATTATTTTCTCATTCCAAGGCAGGATTTCTTGTCAGAACAAAGTACTAATTTTGGTAGCAGATGAACTGAGTTGTCTAGGTTTGATTGACAATAAACGGATTATGGGAAAATAAACCAGTGGTTGAAAATGCCTTCATCACAGAAAAAAGGAATTAAGATGCTTCCTTTCATCTGGTTACGGGGTCACATAAAAATGGCCTCTTCTCCACACTAATATAAATCTGTGACTCAACTTCTTTTCAAATGTTAACAACATATGATGACAGAATAACAGCATGATTTTGGAATCAAACGCCTCCTGAAATCTACTTTATGCTTCCCTGAGTTGTAGAAAAGCTGTAAAAAGAAGTCCAGACAATTGAACAAACCTGTATTATGCTGGATTAAACAGCACTCTAATGACATTGATGTAATAACTATGTCACTATTTCATGTGCATACACACACTTCCTAATCTCTTTTGTCACTGCTGGCAGCAGAGGCACTGACTGCAGTGAGTGTGAGTTTAATGACCTTGCACTCGACACCTCTGCCCTTTACATGTCCCATCAATGCTACATCTGAGACACCAGGTTACATTAACATCCAGCCCACTGGAAACACACCAATTATCAACCTCATCCAGTCATGTTTTACCTGATTATTCCCATTTAGGGTGAGAAAAGGTCTGGAGCCTATCCCAGCATGCATCACTCACATCTTGAAAGGTTCACTGCCACATCGCTGAGTGAACACAAACAGAAAACTTCATAGAAAAAACTCTCCAGTTGCGATTGTTCAAACCCCATCTTAACATTACCAGGCAGGATCAGGTGCCCACTGCATGACACCAGACACCTCAGCCCCCATATAGCGAGAGGCAACAGAGGAGGCCAGAGGGTCTCCAGGTTCTCAGCAAGAGCAGAAGACACTGACTCAGTTATCAGTCAATTCTACACAGAGCACAGCAGCATCATTACAAAGTCCAAGCTGCAAAAGTTGCATTGCTTGTTGAATGTTTGTTTCCGTTTCTGACCTGCTGCACTTACTGACCTATGCACTCACAGGTTAACGTGTTACTTGTTAGATTGGCAGGATGGAAGTTCAAAAATATGCTCTTGTGTCTTGTGTGTCAAATCATGTGTCCTATAAGGATCTACTGGGAGCTACAGGAGTGCTTTAGGTGTGATGACACACAAAAAAGAGACAACTGTGGCTCCTAAAGAAGCACAGATGCTGTTTGGCATCAGTTTTATCAAAACTGGAGAATATTCCCCTAAAGAAGTGCAAGGAACGCCCCTAAAAGCTTTTCTCCATGAAAATATGTTTTTGCTCTCCTACTAACTGGCTTCAGCAAGATTTTGATTTATCAACTGGCTGCACTGGTAGACAAATAGTTCATCCAATCACCTGCCAAGTATTTTTTTTACATTGACTTCTCAGATGGTTCTGTGTAACAAACCATCTGGCCTGTCAGGTTAGGATTATGACCAACATTACATTCAGTTTTAGGCTGTGATCAGACAAACTCTGGCCATGAATTTAAAAAAAATACAGCCCCCTCAATCTTTTGAATGAAGCTGGGTCTTTGAGGCAAAGGATTCTGACAAAAACATAGGTGAAAAAGTTACAGCAAACTCGATCTAAACCTGACAACCCACTCAAATGCCTGAGTAAATATGGTCTACTTGATTGAAACAAAAAATGCTGCTGATGTTTTACCTCCAAATTATTACATGCAAAGAATAATTGCTGCTATGCTGGAGTTGTAAAATCCTGTCCCGCAGTGTAAACAGCTCTCTGTAAACACATTTATCCGTGACTTAAACTGTACTTCCTGAGACATATTTCATGTCTCGTTCACACCAGCACCTGAAGCGACAAACACGCCAATGCAATGTCAATTTGAGCACCGATTTAACTTTAAAGGAAGCGGTTTAGATAATCTGACAAAAATGTCTTGTTTACAACTCATGTTTGTTAGATCCATTCCAGGGATATCATCAAAGTCTCAAAGTATCATAAAAGAGTTGGTCTATTGTTCTCACAGCTGATTAAAAAAGCACAAAAGTGGCAGGTTAATTCTTGATCTTTGACACGTGCTAGCCTGATCTTGAAAAGATAAATGATGGATTTTCTGTCACATTTTTATTTCTTAACAGCATGACAGATGCAGCATGAAGGCCACAACCGTGAGAATAAGGCCAGAATGTCATGAACTGTAATTTTCCTTTAACTCAGAGAAACCTGTGCCTGTGGTCCGGACTCAGGAAATGAATAGACTAAGACACGTGATGAATGTCACACTGTTCCTTTTGGTTTTCACCTACTGTTCAAAGAGTACAAAGTAGACAATGTCTTTCGTTACACCTGGTGAATACGATCTCTCTGGAAGCTCCTCGAGGTCATGAATGTCGATGATTTACAGCACCGATGAGGAGAAATGCTAATTTGTTTAAAGTCAGGAGGTAACTCATATTAAACATCTGGAAGGCACTATGATTTCTTATGTGCTGGAGATAATAAGGTGATTTTCACACAGTGGAAAAGGATGTGTGTGTGTGTGTGTGTGTGTGTGTGTGTGTGTGTGTGTGTGTGTGTGTGTGTGTGTGTGTGTGTGTGTGTGTGTGTGTGTGTGTGTGTGTGTGTGTGTGTGTGTGTGTGTGTGTGTGTGTGTGTGTGTGTGTGTGTGTGTCTGGCTGGTTTTGCTCCTGCTGACAGAGTAATGGATCTGTTCATTGTTGCATGTGGACTGTGTGTGATGTATGAGATTCATTTGAAATTCTCTGTCTTAAATGAGGCACTCACATGTCTCCACGTAGGAGAGTATAAACATGGAGGCCAATGCATCACAGGAAAATGAACAGAAGTCGCTCATTTTTGTGGTCATCATTGCTCTGAAATGGGCTTGATCGTGGTCTTTTGTCTCACATTTTCTTCTAATGTAAAACCCATAACACGCACAATAAAAGTGTCAGACACAAATGGTTACTGTACTGGTCAACTGCTTTTGGCAGACAATGGAATTGTCTGAAATGTATTGAAAATAGCACAATAAAATTATTAATTTTACCCTATCAAAAAAAGTTTCTGAAATAGAAATGTATATCTCTGGTCTAAATAATTTGACACACATCCTGTTAAATTCATTTTGCAATTCACTTTATTGCCAAGTAGATTTCGAGTATAATAACAAAATAAACACGGCATAATTCACATTGGCTTTTAAAAAATAAAAGCTTTATCGACATGATTTTATCAAGACACCATAATTAAATGCAATTATTTTAAAAACTCACAATTGAAATTTACACAAAAGTTATAACTATAAACATTTTGACATGCAATAAATACATTCATTTCACTAAAGCAAAGTAAGATCAATATTGACAATGAAATGCTGAAAATGTTAAAATGAAAAAAAAAAAAAATTTTGGTTTAACGTATTGCTTTTAATCCTTTTAATGGCTTGAATACCACAAACACTGGAAATTACTGATTGTGTCACAGACGTCAGAAATAAAATCCTGTTCTCAACTGAAAAAAATTTCTCTGTTAGGCATTATTTTGTTCATCTATCCACAGCAACTACTGTCTGCTTTGCAGAAAGTGTTACGGCTGAGATTTCTTATTCGTGAAGCACAGCTAGTCAGGTACAACCGCTTCGAGACGTCACAGCGATCTTCATTCAATCATAATCAATCACGTCTCCACATTACCTCTTTCCAAAACCAGATGTTTCCGCGTGTCTTTGTATGTGTGCTAGTGCATAAGATTGTGTGCGTGTAGGTGTGTGTGTGTGTGTGTGTGTGTGTGTGTGTGTGTGTGTGTGTGCGTGTGCACAAGTGTGAGCGTCCTCAGCCTCTGTAACATTTGGCACATGTTTTAGTGTGTGTTGTGTGGAAGCAGTCAGCGACATCACCTTTTCTTAATAATGACTTTTTCTACAAGAAGCGACACTCCAAACAGAGCAGGACAGCCTAATTAAATCTGACCTAATCTGTAGCTGCGGTCTGCCATCCAGCTGGTTGTGTGTTTGTGTGTGTATGTGTGTGTCTGTGTATGTGTATGTGTGCGTGAGAGAGAGTGAGAGAATCCAATCTTCTCCAACAAATTTCACTCCTCACAATCCCTGCTTGTTTTTTCCTCGCTCTTTGTTTGCTTCTTCTTCTTTCTTAATCTTTATTTAACCAGGAAGTCCCACTGAGATTAAAAATCTCTTTTATACGAGAAACTTGGCTTTTGAATTTAAACTCCAGAGCAGACGTTGCACACTGTAAATGAAAAGATTCAAGCCTGTTTTCTGTGTGCTCTAGGTAGCGACAGACACAAGAAAACCAAGCCAAAAAGACTAGATGCAGGACGACCATAGCCAGCTCCCCTTTCCCAGTCAGCTACAGAGAGCCTCCTGTAGGTCATCTGCTGGTCACAATTGTTAAGGCTGGAAAAAGGATGACATCGCTGAGGGCATGCTGACATTAACTTTGAAAATCCTCGACAATGACCTGAAGCACTCAACAGTGAAATGGCAGAATTCTTTATTTCCTCACAAGATAATTTCCTCCAAGAAGATAATTTTTAAAAATGTGAACGGAAACAAGGGAAGAAACCTTGTTATTCACTGAATGGTATGGATATCAAGCCCAGAGCCACGTCTCTGTTTCTGCCTCTCCTCCTCTCAACCCTTCCCTCTAACTCATTCTCTACATCTCAGCACATTACTTGGCTGGATCGGCCCAGGCACAGCTCAATTGTGCAATTTCATACATGTTTACTTTACTGGCATCTTTCTGAGCATATTTCACCCCAAACATTTCCCCCAAAACATTATCCTACATTTCCTCCACAACGATACGCTGTCTTTAATCTCACTCAGTGAGCTGCATGTTGGCCTGAAGATGAGAAAATATTAACAATGTTAAACTTTTCTATTTGCTCTGTCATAATCTTCCGTATTTTAACACATGCCACAAAGTTCATTTTGGAAATTGATCAGGGCTCACTGAAAAAGAAAGTAGCTCTTCGAGTAAACATTTAGACAACTGTCTTCTTCAGCATGAAAACCAGCTGGAAGTAAGTGGATCACGGGAGAGGAGGGAGGCAGTGGGTGCTGTGGGTCAGCGGTTTGGGCTGAGTGTGAGAGGAGAGAAGGGACAGAGAGAGGTGAGAAGGGAAGCTGTGCTTTTGAGGGCAATGAACGATTGTGGCCAAGATCTGCACTGGAGGGAGGAAGAACAGGAAAGTGAAGGAAGAAAATTGCCAGAGGAAAGGCAATTGTGGGACTTCTAGGGGATCATAAGAGTAATAAAAAACACAACACAATGATTTTTCCAGAAAAGTGCAGTTCGGGGAAATAAATCTAAAGCAGCTGTTTGCAATAAAGACTCTTGAAAGTGTCAAGTCTCCCTCCCTTTTTGCTTTAGCCTGTTTCGTTGTGGGAAAAGCACTTAGACATGTAGGACAGGTGCATGGTGTGGACACATCACCTACACACTCACAGACACGCAGGCGTACAAGCATAAGATTTATTGCAGAATCACCGACACTTGTTATACTGAAGGCACATTTGTACTGGTTGACTTCATAGTCAGTTGTTGGTTCTGATGCCAAAATAAGGCTTGATTATTGATATTATTAGGCTCTAGCTTACATTTGAACGAGTCCTCATAAAACAAAATATGTACATTGCACAATAAGGGCATGTCTACACCGTGCTGTCACGAGTACCACAGAGATAATGGCTTTCATAACAAGAAAATGTTTTTACGACATCTAGTAAGTGCTTCAGTATTTTTGGGCATGCAACCTGAATGACAATGAACGCCGAGCAACGGTGTGATTGCAGATGAGGACTATTCAGTGCATCACAAGTCACACAGGTGACCCCCCCACCCCGCCCACTGACAGCTGGGAGCAAGCTTAAAGCCGCGTTTTGCATATTTTATTAAAAATCACCCACCTTATTATTTTTTAAAATTCTTTCTAATTAGTGTCAGGAAAATAATAATTTGATGGTTGCCATAACAACATTAGAATGAAATCCCCCATAAATAAAATTTTAAAAATAAATACAAATTAAAAGTAAAATAATACAATAAAACAAAAGTAAAATAGGGCACATTCTTTCCACTGAGGTTTATGTGTGTGTGTTTGTGTGTGTGTGTGTGTGTGTGCGTGCGTGCGTGTGTGTGTGTGTGTGTGTGCGTGCGTGTCTGGGTGCATGTGTGTGTGTGTTTGGGGGGGTGTTATATGTTTAACTCTGTGGGTTCTATCCTTCCTTTCTCCACTGAAAACTGTGTGTTGGTGTGAAAGCGAGATAATTTATCCTTCCCTGTGATAAACTGGCAACTCATTCAGAGCATTTTTTTTTTTAGATAATCTTCAGTAATTTTCTTGGACCTTCAGTCACAGTTATCAGAAAAGTTTAGTAAAAAGATATAAGATGAAAATATTTTGATGAATTCCTCTAACTGAAGGGTACCAAAAAATCTACCATAACATCCTCAACTTGTGACAAAGCGTATGAATGGCTTCCTCACCACGGAGCCCTCGAAAGCCCAGAGCGTCCACCGTGATACTGAGCACAGGTTTATTCCCAAAGAGCAAAAATGGGAAGGAAAAGAGAAGATACAGTCTACTTGTTTTCTGAATGGAGTTTCAGAAGTATGGACAGGCGTTCTTACTGAGACAATGGCCCACGTCCACCCCGCTGCGTTCTCCCTGCTCCTCTCCCTCCCTGTTCCCCGACTCTCTATTTGCCTCTGAGCAGAAACACGCGGTACATCCTGCTCAACACAACGCATCAGTCAAAAGTTCACTTCCTGCTCCTCAACTCATCTCCTTCACACCGACCCTATTCCCAAGACATGCATTAACAGCCCTTCTTCAGCCCACACAGAATATAGAGATACAGACAAGCTAATGTTTCCTTTTCTACAGACACACACACTCTTATTCTGCTATTCGCATCAATGCACGGTGTGTACATCCTGCAGAGATGTTCAGAAATGATCTTTGCTCTTCCTTCATACAGAGACTTGGGGGGAAGGTGTGAGTGTACATCATCATTTTAATAGTGTAAGACGCGGGAAAGGAGGAGACGTATTTTCATTTAAACTAGTGACTAAAGGGGAGGAGGAGGACTGAAATTCCCACGACTGACAATAAACCCTTTTTTTTTTTTTTTTTTCATTTTTAAGATGGAAAAGGTGACTGCATGCACATGTTTACGGATCAAGTTCTTACTGTTAATATTGTTTAAATAAAGAAAAAAATCCCAAAGACTGAAGCATCCAAAACAAGCTGACTTCCTGTGTTTTTGTGTGAATGTACAACCTCAGACTGTCCATCGTCTAAAGTTCACTAACCTCTGAAGAAAAAGGGTCAAACAATACGAGACTGGATGTCATATGTGTTCAGCAAAACCACTGCTTGTCTGTTTAGGGAAGTACTTGTGATCCATCACGTCTTATGGAAACATTTCAAAACACTACACTTTAATATATGTGTGGTTGAAACCAGAGATCAATTATGCTTGCTTAAGTGTGGTTCAGATATTCACATACAACTACTTAAGATATTATCACAATTATCTTATTTTAAACATTGGAATTGGTCAGACCTGACACAATCCTCTTAGAGGACAACACAACAGAAAAAATATACCACATAGTAAAAATAATAAACAAAAAAACCATTAATATCACATATCATCTCTCCACCATAAAACTGTAAAAAGAAATGTAATAAACACAGAAATAACCACAGGTTTAACACAGGACCACCGTCCCATCAATAAGAAAATAAGTGTGTGTGTGTGTGTGTGTGTGTGTGTGTGTGTGTGTGTGTGTGTGTGTGTGTGTGTGTGTGTGTGTGTGTGTGTGTGTGTGTGTGTAGGTGTGTGTGTGTGTGTGTGTGTGTGTGTGTGTGTGTGTGTGTGTGCGTGCGTGCGTGCGTGTGTGTGTGTGTTGACATTGTTATTCGGCGATTTAGTAAAGCTTAGCATCCCCATGCTGGGTTCAGTCCTGAGGTAAGCACCAATTTCACGTGTGCTGCTTTTAGTTCAGATCAAAATAAAGCAAGTGACAGAAAACAACATGTTGATATGATCATATGCTACAGAGAAAAAGCCCTTAAATTATTCAAATAAAAACAATCCCAAAAATCAGGCACATTGTCTCTGTTATTTTAAGCGTTTAAGATTCACTAAGTCTATCACAGTGTATTTATGGCTTTAGTCTTCACATTCACCCACTGAGGTTGGTTTTGGCACTATAGTGGTCAGACATTTCTAATCTGAATTAAGGACCAGCAAAAGTGGAAAAAGAATAAAAGAAAAAAGCCAGCATGTTTTTTGGAATAAACACTGAAAGACAAAAATGTGCCATCTACCCGCAACCTTTAAGTGCTCTTTTGTTTTCAAGCTGGAGGAACTGCTGGTCAACCAAAACAGAAATATGTCATTCTTTATTTCCACACTTGATATAATACCAGCCGGAGAAGGAGGCAGACTGGGATATGATGTTTATAAGTGGATCTGAAGGTTAAGATGGCAGGCATGAAATGGGACATCATGCCGGCGAGCTGTGCAAATTGCCCAGGAGAAAGACAGATTTCACAGGGATTACTAAGGCACAGCAGCTGGGGTGTGCTGTTCACACACTGGTTTCCAGGGAAGACCCACAGACCCCTTCTAACATTCATATCTCAGGCAGATCAGGAGCCCGCTGTACTGTATGTGTGAGGGGAAGTTGTACATGTATGGGGTGTGGAGCACAAAGGGCTCACTTTGGTCTGTCAACAGTAGCAGGGCTCACAGAAAGCAGGGGGAGGGAGGTCAAATGAAACATCGGACAGCGTTGCAGCAACACAGCATCTGAGCGCTGCTATAACACAATTAATCATCATTCTTCTGAGAAAAGAGTAATGGTTCTTGACAATAAATGACAAATTATTTTTGCACTGCTTCTGAACTGGTTCATGCCTCTCTACTCAGCCACATCCACAATTACACAATGTCAGGGGCAACACCCATAATTGGATGACACCAGGAGATGAAGCTACACAAATACTGAGCAGACATTTAGATGTCATCAGTTGGGTATGTGCAATCAAGTGCCTGTTATGAGATCAGTGGGCTGTGAATTCTCCATCTGAATAACAACTGAAAGCTAAGAAGAGTCAAAATGCAAAGGAAGTTTTAGCTCAGGAACAGTTGTAAGCTAAGGTTGAGGATGATTAAGCTACCATTACTGTCACATAGCATGAGCATTTATCCACAGTTATGCAGGGAAGTGGGGTTTTTTTTTGTAAAATCAAAATAAGGCACAAACTTTACTACAATTCTGCAATCCTTGCAACCTAGGACACTGGAACATGA
Organism: Antennarius maculatus; assembly: GCA_013358685.1. Classification (NCBI taxonomy): domain Eukaryota; kingdom Metazoa; phylum Chordata; class Actinopteri; order Lophiiformes; family Antennariidae; genus Antennarius; species Antennarius maculatus. Next base: position 9,967,317 of record CM023613.1, on the reverse strand, counting down.
TTTAGAGAAGCTGCAGTGGGATATATAAATTGTCCAGTACCCCAAAGCAGAAAAAAAAAAGCTTGTTATTTTAAAGTCCAGAGGAGTTGGCTTATTCGTTTTGGTCAAAGTTCTGCTCAGGTCTGAACCAAAACCCTGAATCTTGTATTGATGTGCTTTTTATTTATTTATTTATTTATTCATTTTTCCACACAGGTTTAGGGTCAGACTGCAAGGTTCTCTTGCAACTGTCTCTCTTTGGATTTTATCACAAAATAAAAATAAATAAAACAATTTCACTTTGGCTTTCAATTTGTCACTTTGGCTCAAGGTCTGTAATTTTCTCAAACAATTGCATACACAGTACATAAATTCTGTACTTCTTTGGGGCAGCGTCTCTTGATCACCGAACAGTACAGCGCTTCTTGGCGGGGGACTTTAAGCTACATTAGATGCATAGAAAGGCACTTAAAGTCTACATTTTGGTGTTCGTCTACAGACCATTTCCTTCTGGCCTGAGTCTGAGGTGCAGATATACTGAGTTGAGGTGTATGGCTTTTGAATACTGAAAGTTGTGTGTGCACAGAGACCTATTGGTGGTTCCCATTTATAAAGGAAATGCAGTCTTAGCTGGGTGAGTAGCGATCAATGGTGCGGGCTTCAGAGAGGGCCTGTGGAGCCGGTAGGGATTGGCCCAGGACATCTATTTTGTCATGGGAGAGGCCCAGGTGCTCAGAGGCCAGTTTTGATAGTGGATATAGACTTTCAATGACCTTTGTATCTGCAACCAATTGATGCTGCGCTTGGATAAGAAGCTCATTGGCTTTCTCCTGCTTGAGACCCAGATGCTCTGCTGTGTATTTACTCAAAGGATAGATGCCCTCAGTAAAGTCCAGCTTCAGTTTCCCATCTGCAGTTAGGCTTCCAGTCCCTCCGCTGCTGTGCATCTTCATGTGGCTGATGAGGTTGCGCTGCTGAGCAAACTTTCCCCCACACACCTGACATTCATAAGGTTTCTCCCCTGAGTGGATACGCATATGCTCAGTGAGGCGATACTGCCGGGTGAAACGCATGCCACAAGAGTCGCAGGCGAAAGGTTTAAGGCCCAAGTGGCTTCGCATGTGGCGGGTCATGGTGCCACGCTGTGTGAACTTCTTACCACAGATGCTGCAGGGGTAAGGACGGGTCAGCCAGTGGGTCTTCTCATGCTGGCGCAAAGTGGCTGGGTCCTTGTATGACTTCTCACAGGAGGAACAGCGGTAAGGGCGAATCATCTCTCCTATGCCCCCTGAACCCAGCCCCTGGCTGGTTTTGGTCTCCAGGTGAGATAGACTGTTCAAAGTGTTGTTGCTGTTCAGGCTCCCATAACCGTTTGTATTGCTGCTCATGGTTTTGTTGCTGTTGGTATTGTTGTTTCCCATCTCCCCGGCAGAGTTGCCATACAGCTCTTCTTCCGTGTGTGTCTCCACATGTGCATTGAGCTGCTCTGAGCTGGGGAAGCCTTTGTCACAGGGAATGCAGACATACAGATTGTCCCCAAAGCTCTCTGGTTCGTACGGCATGTGGAACCTCCCCATTGGACCGGGAGGGGATGGACGGCCTTCACTGCTGCCTGTCTCCTCTGTGCCTGACCCACTTTTGTCATCCACTCCCTCACTCTCCTCTCCAACTTTGTGGTGGTTATGATGACGGTCTCCATTTTCAGCTCCTTCCTCCTCATCCTCATCTTCGTCTTCATCTTCTGCTGTATATGAAAGTGGCTCATGTTTCACCCAGCGATAGATGTTGCCTCCTTCGCCACCTTCCGTGGGGGTATCAGGGCTCGGGGGGCATGGGTAACGATCTGCATTCTGGGAGCCTGAGCGATGCAGGTGGGGAAGGTGTGGGCCAAGAGGCTGGTTTAGATGGGGGAAAGGGGGAGGTGTGAGGGAGCTGGCCTGGTCGGTTGACTCCATTTTTTCGGAGGGGTAGACCCTTCCATTTGTCCCCTGCGTAGGACTGGTGCGATCATTTCCATCTCGCTGCTCATCATTGTGAGTGTTTGCCAGATGGGAGTGAGAAGGGGTGTGTTGAGACTGAGAGCTGGGACTTTTCTTGGAGAGATCAAGGCCATAGTTAGGTGAGCAGTTTCTTTCAGAGTGAGCTGAACGCCCAAGCTGGGCAGGCAGAGTTGTCTGCAGGGAGGGGAACACCTGAGAGCCCTGGACGGAGGTGGGGGCATACAGCTCCCCTGCATGAAGACCTAGTCGATGAGGAACTAGCTCTTCCAGTGGTGTTGCCCGGGTTGCATGGCTATTTAAAATTCCTGCTGGAGGGCAAGACTGAATGACCGGAGTAGAAACTCTGTACCTGCCAACACCTCCTAAACCTATACTATTGGGCCCCATCTTTGGGTATGGTAGAAATGAAGGACCTTGGCGGGGAGGGTACTTGCCATTTCTTTTCAGCTTCTTTTTACACAAAGCCACTAAGTCAAGCAGCTGAAGGTAGCTGGCAGCTGCCAAGACAGCCCCAAGATTTGGTTCATTGGGAGAAGTGGGGTCTCCCTCACTAAGACGACCTGTGTAGATGTAGTCCAGAATGACCCTGAAGACCCCTGGACTCACCATCTCGTGGTCGAGGTTGATGAGATTGTCATGGACGACCAAAGATTTCAAGTAGAGGCTGCTGGCAGCCAGAATGTTCTTGTGAGCTCTGAAGAGGGCGTTCTGCACCACAATGATAACATCGCACAGAAAGCCCTTGGTTCGCTGGCTGTTGAGCTGCAGGAGGAGATCCCTCGCATGACTTGGAACTTCCATGGCACCCAGCATTGTCTTCAATCCACCACCTAAAACAACAGATAATTGTGAAATGTCATGTTGCAGCCAGGATTTCAGTGCATAAAATGTAAAATGTTCTATTTTATATATCACATGAATAATGTTTTGATTTACAGTTTAACCTGTCAAAGTAAAAAGTTAAGTTTGACTGGCAAAATAAAAGTAAGAAGTGTCTGAAGAAAATTGTTGGAAAAACACGGAAACAAAATTTGCATTTGTATGAGGATACATTTTTGAGTATAAACATAAACTATGTAGAACTAGTATAACTTTTTATTCAATTCCTAGGCAAACCATTAAAAACATTTCTTGAAATTCATGTCATTTCAAAGCTTCTTAGGCTGTCCCTCCATGCCCCAAAACAAGCATCAGTGACATCTTTAAATCCACTTCTCAAAATGACTTTTACTTTTTCTGTCAATCAAAATTATTTCAGGCATTTCTTAACTGGTTTTACAGTTTATTTTATTGTTGTTTATTTGACTCCATCCTGTTTTATTTAACCCAGTTGAAGCACTTTTTACATCTGTTTTTGAAAAGAGCTCATAAATAAAGTTTACTATCTTTATTAAATATTTACATAATCAAGTTTAATTCATAGATTCAGCTCGATGGAACATGTAAGGAATGCAGAACTTATTGTGGGAAGTACACATGAAGGCCACTCAAAAAAACTGAACTTTTGCCAAAGGTGAATGGTTGCAGTGGTTTTCTCATTATCAGAAATTCAAGTCTTTGCATTCACTTCCTATACAGTGAGCAAGAAGAGAGAAAGAAAAAAAAATCTGCAAACTGCAGAAATATATTTTTGTAACTGCTGGCTTCCTGATTAAGTATTCCATAAGTGGTGTGCAGAGTTTTAAACAAAGAAAGCAATGAATACTATGATGAACAGCAGGTATAAACACGAGAAAAAAAAAAAGATAATTCTTTAAGCTCTCCATTCTGCCCAGTCATATAAGGAACACTGTGTACACTGGATGTAAATCAGCATTACATAGGTTCAATAGTTTTCGTTTAGATGAAGTCCAGGGATCTAATATGCACACACATACACACACACACACACACACACACACACACACACACAGAAATATCAACAGTAATTGTTCCATCAAGCCTAAAATAAACTAAATCAGCTGCATGCATGAAACACCATGTATTGTTCAACCAGTGGCATCTGAGGATAGTTTACTTATGAGATGAAATATCTCAAACGGTCCCCAGGGCTTAGTCTCACTGATGGGAAACAAGCAACTAAATAAATGTCATGTCATCTGTCCGATCATGTTCTTCCTGACACCAGCTCATTCACTTCTTGTTTATTTCAATCTGTGTACACACTCAGAGCAAGAATAGAGAAGTACAAACCTAAATTTATTTTTAAAAAAAAGCACCTTGAAGGATGAGTGTCTGTAGAATTCTGGCGAACAAAAATGAACGTACTACTTTTCTCTTACAATGCACCATGGCTAAAAATGAATTTCAAAAACTGGGGCCTGAGTTACATTGTAATGAAATATCATTGCTGATGAAATGGAAAGCAAAAAACACAAATAGGTATGAGATACAGCCACCAATCATGCAAAGAAAGGCTACTGAGAGAAACATAAAATAATCTTTATCAATTATATTAACTTCTGATTTTGTATTAAATATGTTCTGCCCTATAATCTGCAATTCTAAATTTCTTAATTATCTCATTATAAATACCTAAAAAGACAAACACTGTGAATAAAAAGGCCGTATGGCAGGTTTAGGTGGGTTTACGTTCCATCATGTTCCCAGTTGTCATCTAAAGTGTTTCCACTTCTGGTTTCTGTCTGGCTCTGATTACTCAACAGTCATATTTTAGCAGAGATTTCAACGTCAGCCAGATCAAACGTGTTTAAAAATTAGGAAGATATGATGAATAGGCCAAGAACTTTCCATAACCTGCTGAGCTTTTGCAGAGTCTCTATTACATGAAGGGGCGTTCAGCTTACTGTTACTGGTTATTGTGTCAAGCGTGTTGACATGTTATGTACTCACATTGTTTGTGTATATTCTTGCATGTATGCGGTCAGTGTGACCCGTATTCAGGTGCAGAAAATTACATATTTTATACACCCTGGTTCATGACGACAGTTTTTTTTAAAAAAGAATGATACAAACATGAAATAGACAAAGTCATATTTAATACATCATTGAAACTTTTAAGTAGATCTTTTGTGAGGTAAGTGAAAAATGTCATGCACTAGGCAAGATTTCTATGCACCTGCAACATGCAATAATTTGCTCTATCCTGTTAGAGCAAATTATTGACGCCATAATTTGTAACAGTCCAAGTGGCTGTGGGATTCCCATGAAGCCAGTGAAGAGCCCTTCTCTTTCCCTGTGATCAGAATGAGCCTTTTTAAAGGGAACTTAGATTTTGGAGAGAGAGGCTGAGCTCCCTTAATGTTGCCTGATGACCAAAAGTGAACGCTGAAATGTGTTTTATTAGGGTCTTGATCTGGTAGACATGTGTAAGCTCTCTACATCCTGTTAGGATGGCATCTGCGATTGCAAAGATATTTAGCAGAGAATACATCTTTAAACCAGCAACACACACATTCAATGCATTTACTGCAGTTCGTTTGGTTGGTTTTATGTTTTACAGGCTTAATTTATTCATCCTTCTAGGTGGCACAAATGCTGCAGCCCCCTCCGAACACTTGACTCACAATAAACGGCTGTTTTCTTCTTCATCCACCCCTTTTTTGAGACCCAACAACATGCTAAGGAAACTTAAACATTGGTGATGTACTTATTGGTATGGCAGGATGGCCTTTCTTGAATCAGTTTAATATTCAGTGACACTGTCTTTCGTTGTTTCTTGACTTCGGCGGTTTTGTGTTGAAGTGGGAAGCTACGCTTCCAACCTACATGCAGCCTCAGTCGCAAAAACTTTCCAAACCTTTCCTTAAAACCACATGTTGACATATTATTTTCTTTCGTTTCAATTTGCTGGCCATGCTCACACAGCCTTGTTTATTTTAAAACCCATTTGACCATGTTCACATGGAGTCCATGTTCAATTTATGAGGAAGCGCTAAAGTGCAGTCATTTAAATTTGATGAAAAAGATATTTTAATGTACATTTAGAATTTGTTTAATCCAACTAATAACTTTAATCATTTTAGTCCTTAGTCACTGAGTCAACTGATAACTTTATGTCATTTTTGTTAGTTACAAGAGGTAAATACAAGCTGCACAATGTTTTTTATGCATTAAATAACAGACTGCGCTTCACAGTTCAGTTAGAAGAAATGCATCCTGAAGCATAAATCAAGCAGTAGCAGCACCCATAGATGTATGAAGAAAAAAAAACTTAAAGAGAGTTCGTTTCCCGTGTGAGTGCTATAATCAGTAATAGAGAAAAGGGCATCACATGCTCATTTCAAATACTGAGGGTACAAATTAACACAACTAATCCTAATCTAGTTAGAACTCAGTTAACAGTTTAATTGATCAGATTATTTAATGTGACATCATGCGGGTAAACACGTAGAATAAGATTTATTGTTTGCGCAACCATTTAACATCGTGCAGATTTTAAAGCAAATATTAATGACTTACTTTGGCGTATCTCTAATATTATAACGATCAATCGATTACATTTATTTGGGAATTGATTTAAAATGATTTTAAAGATAATTTTTCACTTTTGCGTTTCACCAAGGCGGGTTTCAAGTCTCCGAGATGTGAGTACTTAGCGGCCCGTTATTCAATCAAAGCATTAAGTTGTCAGCAGCGGCAGCGCGTCGCCGGGAGTACAGGACCGTACCTCTGCGTCTATTCACCCTCCGATCACCGCACAGACAACCAATGGATCAACCTCTGGGCTGCATCCTTTAAAATCGTCACCTTATCACCGCCAAAGAGCCCCGAATCCCCTCCACCTATCAGACAGCTGTCTCTTCTCCAAGCCTGTCATCAGCATTAGAGGAATCTCCTCTTGCACACATCTGAAAATCTTCGTAACCACAAAGTCCACGCACCCCAAATATTCCTATAAAGTCTTTGTGTGCGTGTGTGTGTGTGTGTGTGTGTGTGTGTGTGTGTGTGTGTGTGTGTGTGTGTGTGTGTGTGTGTGTGTGTGTGTGTGTGTGTGTGTGTACGTGTGTGTGTGCGCGCGTGTGTGTGTGTGTTTTCGTCTGAACTGCTGGGGCTTCGCTTTCCTTTGGGCTATTTACAACGGAATAACAGAAGAAGTGGAACTTTGACAGGAGTCGAAGATCTCTTTATCCTTTACAATAGATATCGGCTGTTTTTTTTTTTTAATTGAAAAATTAACTCTAAACTAAAAATCAAACTATTTCTTTGATTTGTTGCTCAAAACGTTGTTTTTTTTAGCATGTATACAATGACTGATCGAGGAGAATGTTGAAGGTTAACAGTTCTAAGGCCAATTAACAAATGAAATTAAAAATGTTCCCGCAATGCGAAAAAAAAAAAGTCAAATCGTCGATGTCCAAATGATCCCGGAATCACAACTAGATTTACGCTTTAAGAAGTGAACGATTGGATGAAAACGGAATTAAATTCCGTCAGCATGTCGTAGAACTGAATGAATTTCGACCTATATGTCATCCTTCTCCTGTTGTGGTGTGGGTGTCCGTGTGCAGCAGCTCCTACCTGCATGCCCGATGTCTTCTGCCATCCGATCTAAGTCTCCCTTAATGATCATCTCAACAGTCTCTAGGAGTCATATCTGACGTTTCAGCTTTGAACTGCCAGCCTCCAAAAACCATGCCAGTTTTCCGAGCGAGTCTGCCAGCTCTTTTTTATGATTATTAATTGATATGAATTTCTTGTCGCTCCTTAAGTCCGTCCTCCCACCCACTTTCCTCCCTCTCTTTCTTTTCTGTCTCTCTGCCCCTCCTTTCTTTCTCATCCCCTCTGATAAAAAAAAAAAAAAAAAAAAAATACGTCCTTAGACCAGCATCAGTTTCCTCTTATTTTTTTCTAGTAATTTCCTTAGCTATTTTTGAGTCGGAGCAATAATGCGCACCGGGATGATAATGGAGCCTCTGTGCGCCTTAAGTGTTTTAGCGCCCCGTGTGATGTCAGTCTAAAATAAAACTAAAAGGTAAAAGCGAGGGCAGGAACTTTAAGTGACCCCGACTTGAACTTCTCAACACATCGTCTTAAAGAGACACGCAGCTGTAGAATAGTTTAGGCCTACATACGTGCGCATGTTGGCATATGTAACACAAGAATGATCAAGAATGAAAGGATTTCTGTAAAAAAAAAAAAAAAACGTCATTTCTGTTAAGGAGTCGTTACTATTCAAGCACAATCCCCATTTGTTCCTTTTGATCTATTCCATGTTTTTTTTTTAATAAAGAAGCAACAATCAAATGAAAATGTCTTTAACCTTCAATGTTGACATTCTCTAAAAATTTTGCAGACATCACAACCTTCTGACGTCACTTTAACCGCAAAATTAACAAGGAGCAAGTGAAAAACTACTTTAACGCACCCCCCCCTCTCTCTCTCTCTCTCAGGTGGAACACCTGCCGTGACTTCTAAAGAACCTTCATCCATCACCTGACTTATTGAAAGTGGACAGAATCATTTGGTTAAATCGTCTCAAAAGTGGCGACGTAAGGAAATCTGCTTCTGTTTTGATGTTTAAATAAAGTCCCTGAACAATTAAAAATGTTTCAGTGTCAAAAATCCATTCCCACAGTAGATGATTTAGTGCAGCTGTATGCAGAACAGACTGCACGTTACGCAAGCTGCTTTACAATAACTATGTCTCAAATGTTTTGTTTTGGTTTTTTTAATATTCCACTTTTTCTTTTGTGGAATCAAATTAATTATTGGACCATTTAAATTGTGCTTGTAATTTATAGAGGTCTTACTTTACGTCTACACTTAACCTAATGATGAAAACGTACTTCATAACATATTCAGTCTCATCGATTTATTTCGCGTATTTGGAGATTACATTTTTTTTATTTATTTTTTTAAATGTCTGTCGGGTTAGCTGTAGATCGAACGTGAAATCCAGATGTTCAGTTTTTATCTGTACTGACAGCAACGTCAGAACGTCCGCCTCTGCAGACGCACAACAAACCTGGACAGAGCGTTCATCGTGACACCGCGTACTCACACACATCTGCGCGCCTGTCACTGGTGCTTCTCGGCTGTATCACAATCCTACCTCGGACTCATGTCTGGTGCTGTGGCCGTTTGTCTGTGCTGTTTTTCGGCATTCTCTCATCACGACCTCCGCAGTTTCCCCGAAGTCCAACTCTGTCAAAACTTTTCTCCCCGCGTATTGTTTTTGCAGCCCCTTTTCAGTCCCGGTTTCACGTCGTCCACTCTATTCTATAGGCTATAATTTCTCAGGTGTTAACGAGACTATCTGACACTTTGTGACTGTGTTGGGGTCCGGCCGGACCAAACCTCCTGGTTTGAGACTCCACGCGCACAGCGACACCCAATGGTGCGCTCCGTGGCAGCGATTCCCTTTGGACACGATCAAGGACGTGATCTGTGATTTTGGGGGAAATCAGAAGGGATGAGACTTTTAATTTGTGAGCGGTGTGTATGTAAAGACATAGATTCATCTTGATGAGGTTTTTAATGACGCTCATGGAGACTGATGTCCGCGTATACAAATTAGTCAACATTACGTACGAGAAACATACGTAAATTGAGTCTAGATGAGATGATATTTAGTGATAAATATAATTGTTAGTAACAGAAAAATGTTGGAGAAGGTACGTCTAATGTTTTTCTTGAGTAAAAGCTGCGGTTTATTACAAAAATACAGTTGGAAAAAAAGCATTTGAAAAAAAAAAAAGAATAGTATTTTAATTACTAAAAGTATTCCTATTTGGGGTTCTTTTATTTCCACCAATATTGGAATATATGAATGAAATTAAGTTATCTTAGAAAAATATGTAATGATGGAAAAGTATATGATGCAAGTGATTGAAAAAAAAACAGATTACGAGTCTGTATATTGCAGCTAATTGGCTGTACTGTTTGGAGAGAAGTTAACAGGAGTCATACACTTCTAAAAGTGTTAATTCTAATGTGGAATTAATCTGTATTTAGAAGCATTATGTCAGTGAGTATCTGTTTATTGTTAAAATCTTTCCATGGCCAATGTGAAATGTTTGAAAGACTGCAGATTGAAATTGATGAAAGTGATTATTTTACCATCGCTGAGGCTGTTAATGGACAGGCCGACGTGATCCAGTGGAACACACATTGAGGCCAGTGTATGTTTGTTTTGATCACAACAGCAGCTGACAATCTCATAAAGCATGCTGGCTCTTTTCCTCCTTAAATCAGTGGAGACAAGGTGCAGGTCAAGTGATCCCAGCAACCCCAAGAGGCTGCCGGAGTGGAGGAAGGTATTGTCTCTCACTTCCATGTTCCCTTGATGAACTGATGATAACCTTACTGACAGAGGTAGGCAGAGCGCTACAGGAGAATAGATGCCGTATCAAGGATGTGACGCTATGTTCTGCTCCAAAATAGATTTTCCACCTAGTGACATATATACTGATGTCATGTGCTGCCTACCAGGTAAGAATCATCCTTTACATGGCTTTATTTATTTTAGAATTTACACACCTTTATTTTCACTATACGGTTCCCTGGTGGCTTTAAAAACCAGATTCACTCATCTTTACAAAGAAAATCTATTTCCGTATAAAACATAATCCATGTCCACAACTGCTTTCAATCACTTCTCAAGCCATTTAAGGTTTGTCTCAATATTTCAGTGATGAAATGAATTTTATTAGGACCGGAGGGAAGTTAATTTGAAAATAGGAATCCAAGAAATATGTGTAATCTGTGAGATTTTTACTGTAATCGAGAGTAACTATGCACCTATAATCTGACAACCAATAAATAGCACAGGTACAAAAATATGTACAAACACAAAGTACAAGCTCACTGGCATCAGGTGTAGATCGTGAATATCTCCTGAAAGAATCCTATCAATAACAACACAAGAAAAGGGGACGTTTGAATAGTGATATGTTGTCTAATATCAAAATCAATGCACAGCTATAGACAAGTTTAAAAATAAATACTTTTTATTTAGAGTACAACATAATAAAACCTAATGTGACTTAATTGCAGTTCCTTTATGCATTCTTAGATTCAGCTGTTGTCCTCTCAGACAGACTTTACCTCATAAGCAATCACAGACCTCCGGAGGCCTGCGCCAGTCACTCAGCATCAGCCTGTTGAATTACAATTTAACATTCCGTAATCTGGAATGTAGAAAACCTGAAACGCTGAACTTTTAATGAACTGAAAAAGCCTCCAAATTGCTGGTTGTAAGCAATGATTCAATTAAGGCTGAGAGCAGAGTCCCAAACAACCCGAGGAGGCCGCCCTTAAAGACTGGGAGCAACTTCTTCCCCAAAGACCAACAGTCACTGAGGAACCAGATCTGCAGATAAAGGCGGCTGCGCCACTAAATCCCTAAACCGTCTGCTGTCACCTTCTAAATCATACAACTTTGCCACTATTTCTACACATATGCACATTTAAGGGGTTTACATTCAACATACCTTGTTTCAGAGACGTGGTGGGACAGACACATAAACACAACGAGGGGATGAATTCTCTGAATTACTGGAGCCTTTCAGACATCTGTGAGCAGAAACATTGTAAGGTCGTTATGTCTCATGCTTGAAACACGCATTTGAATTTATGTCTTCGTAGAGGAGGACTGCAATGTCCTTACTGTTTCACTGTTTCTGTCAGCCAGATATGTTTAGAGCAACACGAGACAATTAGCGTCAACTTCCTCTTTGGTTGTTTGTTTCTTTCTTTCTTTTTACAGTCTTTCTTTCTTTTTTTCCAATGTCGCCATATCTCCAGATGCATGTTGTGGCAGCCCCCCACCATACGTGAATCACACCCCTCCAGTGCCAGATTCCCTTCACCAAAAACTGAATGATAGGCTCACCATGCACACATCAACCTCTCCTAACTCAACCTAATGAGCCGTTGTGTGACAGCTTTAGAGGATAGGCGTGCAAAGCATGTCATTTGACTGAGCAGATCTGTTGTGTGCATTTAGTCATGGTTCCAGTTTGCCTCACTGCTGGTGATGGAAGATTGTACCGTGATTTGAACCAGATCTCATTCAGATCTGCTTGATTTTTTTCCCCCAAGAAAAACATATATAAATATAGAAGAGTTTCAGATTTGGTTTTGAAAATTCTTATATGTATACATGGGGAATAAATTTTATTATTGTGTTCTCAAAACCAGATTATTTTGCAGGTTTCCCTTCATTACAAAGATATGAGGTTTATTTCACTTTCACTTACAGCCCATTATCTACCCATGTGAATTTAAAACAGAAACATAAATGTCAAAAAATGAATGCAAAATTTCCTTTCCTTAAGTCATATTTTGTGAAACATTCACTTTCTTAGAGTTTGATGTGACCAATACCTGTGTCATGTCTGTATGGTTAATAGGAATCTACTTCCAAAAAACATTTAAATTAGATTAGCACTGGAAACACTGGAAACAGCTAGCTCCACTCTGTCCAAAGTTTTAAAATATCCAGCTGCCAGCACCTTTCAAGGTCAATAATTAGACAAGTTTAGAGATGCAAGGCCAGCTGTTTCCTCCCGCTTCCAGTCTTCATCTAAGCTAAGCTAATCACCTCCTGGCTCTGGCTTCAAACCTTTCAGATATGAGCATGGTATTGATCTTCTTATTAACTCTTAACAAGAAAGCAATACATTTTCCAACATTTGGACGTTCCTTCAAATCTGCATCCGGGACAATAGGCTGATATGCAACCTGAAGAAGACAACAGCCAAACACATTCAGGAAACACATGAAGTAAAGGAAGTTCTATTCTTTTTTTTTTTTTTTTATGAAAAGTTGAGTCATATTTTACAAGCTTTCACCAAAACGCATTTCTTATTATCAAAATTTATTGGTACTGATATTTGAAATTGATGACGAACTGTGGTGAGTTCTTCGGCTGTGATTTAATCATTTCATCATCTCCTGAGGGAAATGTCATCAACCGCACATCCAACAACGTAAACAAGTTTCTCTAGACTCGATTAGATTTGGTGCTGACCCTTTGGTGCACAAATAGAAATATACTAAAACACTTCCTGAAGTTGAAGAAACGCAGATTTTGGTGATAACTCTGCTGTTTTATTAACTCTAATAAAACCTTTGACAAAAACTAATCTCTGCATGTTCTGGCAACTGAAATGCATGTAATACTAAGAAATAAGACACAACTAATATAACCCTTCAGGCTCAAAAACAATACATGAATATTTAATGAGAAACGGTCAAACAATGCACGCAGGATGACCCTGTTAACTCAGTCCTGCCTCCTCTTCGAGTACAGTGTGGCTCAATATGTGCATCACTTCAAATATGTTTGTGTGCAGTCCAGTCCAGCGGGTGTCTGTGCAGCACATGGCTGTCCGATACATGGTCTCTGCTCCCTGGTCTCTCCTCATTAGCCTCACACAGCGCAGTCATTCCCCTCTCACACCCTCCCCTCCCCTCTCCCCCCATCCCTCTTTACCTTCCACTCAGAGCACACACAAGCGGAAGAGTGAACCTTTTGTTTTCTGTGTGTGACCTGTACCCCGTTCCAGCCCTCCTCCTTTTCTCTCCTTCTCCTCTCCACTGACTAAATCTCTTTTCCGGCTTGATACTGCTGAAAACCATATGGTGTGTGACATCATCAGGGCAGGAAGCAAGGAGAAGGGAATGGTTGAGCAGGGGAGAGATTGGCTTGCCAGGTCTCTGTGCAGTGATGTCAGCAGAAAAGCACTCCAGGAGGCCCGGTTGGGGCTGATAGCAAAGCAGGTTGGAAACTACATACTTAACTTTTTTTTTTTTGGTTTGGTTTCACTCCCACCTGGATAATCAGAGTGCTGAAGGAAGGACGGAAGAGAGCCAGCATATACCTTGAAGGCAACGTTGATGTGATTTATTAACATGTCAGGTCATGACCTCCTTTCCTAGTTCATACGTTTGAGTGCAGGTGCTGTCCTCCAAAAAACGTCAGAGGAATCTAACTAAGAGGGATTTCATATTGTTCTTGTGATGCTTAAAACTTCTTTGGATCATCCAGCAGCCTCTTCCTTCCAGTTGCCGGCAGTCCCAATCTGCTCGCCAGGCTTTGTGTCTGTCAAACTTCCTCCCTCCCCCTTTTGTTCTTTGGGTGAACTCTCTCGCTTTGTTGTGAGATCCTGGTCTCCATACCATCACCGCCGAACCATCCAGCTCTTTATCAGCACAAGGAGATGCACATAAACACCCAGTCAGCATCTCTCCTCTTCACACATAAGCACACATGTAGAGGAGAGGAGAGGAGAGGAGAGGAGAGGAGAGGAGAGGAGAGGAGAGGAGAGGAGAGGAGAGGAGAGGAGAGGAGAGGAGAGGAGAGGAGAGGAGAGGAGAGGAGAGGAGAGGAGAGGAGAGGAGAGGAGAGGAGAGGAGAGGAGAGGCTGCAGCAGCTGTGGTTTTGGAATTGGTATCTGCAGCCCCTTGCTGCCCCCTCTCTCCATCTCCCCTCTGGCTCCTCCAGGGACACACGCCTTGGCCAGGCTCCATGAGCCAGGGAGTCAGGACCAGGCTAAGGGGGAGAAAAAGGGGAACAAGCAAGGGAAGAATGGATATCACAAAAGAAAGAGAAAAGCAGAACTGACCTAATATGAATGTATCATCAGGCAGTACCTAAATAAACAGCAGCGCGTATAAAATGTTCCTCATAGGTTTTTGTGGGTGAAACCATATATTTCCAAATTCATATGTTTGCTCATGTTTATTTTACTATCTGATACTCGTGCTGTCATTTAGTTTTATGTGGCAACATGTTGGTAACTCAGTTTTCTCAGCGCTGAAGCGCATTCATGTGTTTGAAACTAAAAGAGGTTTGCTGATGTATTTCTGTTTTGCACTAGTTTAATTGTATTTAGTCACCTAAATACAGTCACCTAAATTTATGTATTGGGCTTTTTCTTTGCAGTAATCTCATGGCAGCAACAGCCTTGTTCCCATTTCCCAGGCTGCAGCTTTTCCACAAGGGAAGTTGTCAGACAAGTATAAACTTTATAAGTTCATGCAGGATGGGGCAGCAAGAGGACAGGGAAGACCCGACAGGACAGTTTAAATCTGCAAATGTAGGCAAGTTTAGCTGTAGAACTGTATGGAATGCTATCTTGTGTGTCTGTTCTTTTAAATCATTGCTGAATTGTTGCTAAAATAAAATAATTTATATGCTTTTTTTCACACTTACTCTAGTGGGTATCGAATATGTCACCATCAGACGGCCAGGGTGTTTAATGTCTGCGTAAGGAGTCACTTGTCCAAAAATAACTGCTCCACAAACTACGATGGCACTCAGTAGAGTGGGTGCACCCCCCTTTAATTCAATCAAGCCGGATCCAAAATCCAAATCATAGCCCTGCAACCATAATTTAAGGTCACTGTATACACAACAGACACCCATTCATGTGTTGTGGGTTTTTGTTTGGGTCTGCACCAAATTGCACACAGTCAGAGATACCAACCCCCTCAACATGTCTGATTTCTTTATTCAAGATGAAGTCTCAATGTGAGAAATTAAACAACATATTGAGGGTAAATCCCATTTTGTGATATTTAAGAAAAGAGACAAAGAAATCCTGGATTCATCTCCCCGCCACTATATTACTACCTAAAGGCAGTAATCCCATGATAATTTGATTCTCATATTACCATACCCAGGCCTTGAGAACCAGTCCTAGAATTTTGGAATCACACTGGGATTATTAGTTGTAAAGTTATTCAGGAAAAATAATATTTAACTAATGGTGGTTTTCTTCAGGATCTACCTCGAATCCGACACCAAAATGATTTCAGACAAATGTAATATAAATTTAAAGGATTACAGATATAGAACATGGCATAAATTCAGATCATATTATGATATGTGGTAGAGAATGTGGCAATGTCCGTGAGTATTTTGGACATCATCCATGAACTTAAGAGTCTAAGTCTTGTGACTGCCCCAGTCCCACAATGGTAAAGAATCCTTTAAAAAACATGCTGGGTCCAGATGATGATCTGCATTGCCAAAAATCAGTTAATTATTTTTTAAGTAATCCCGCTGACTGACAGGCAGAACAACACACAGATACAAACAGAACAGCAGAGGCCAGTAAAAGCATAACCTTTATGGCAAAAGTAATAACAGACATGAAGTAGATCCCCTCTCTACTCTCTGACAAAGCAGGACAATCCTGAGACATCGTACACATGATGTTCCCTCTTTTCCCGTCTTTTCTTTTCTTCTGAGTGGTGTATTTGGAGCATTTCTACATCTTAAGGTCTAAATTATTTGCTGGCTGGATTTTTCGGTCCCGTCATCGACAGATGGTTGAATTTATATGGACATTTCAAAATCATGGTGTCTTTGAAAGATACTCTGCTTTTGTCATTGCTAGAGATATATGCATTTTTTTTTTTTATCTTTTTTGGAGCATATGTATGTAGACTGTGGTGGCTCGTGACTTCTGCATGACTTGTAAGTTTGGATGTGTTTAATTGTCAAAACAAAGATTTCATCAGTTTTAGTCTTCGTGTAAAGAAAAAAGTGTGCAATTAATGCACAGCATGACACCCCAGTGTCATTCTAACTGTGAATCTAAGCAGAACATTGCACCCTTTGGTCACTCAGTGTGTGAACAAAACTCGGAGCTCTGTAAACAATCTAACACCCTGCCCTCTGAGCTGTTGATTGTAAATTGCTGACGTGGATTGTTCATCCTACAGGATAAGAACACAGTATCAAAGTGGGAAGTGGGTGATTTCTTTAGAAGACTGATGAAAAGAAACTGTTTGAGTTTCCCACAATTTTCATCAATAATTTCGCTAAGACCAGCTCTGGTAACTTTTTTTGCATAATCTCCATGACTTCCTGAGGAAGTTAAACAATGATAAGGATGGAAAAAGAAAAGGTTGAATTCATCCTCTGGTGATTGGATGAACCTGAGGGACTGACACTTTTGCTCAGTGGGACTAGCTTGCTTCACTTAAGTCGTCTCATCTAAAGCAATATCAGATACTGTGATTTTGTTCACAACTCGGGGAGGCATCTGCAGAAAGCTCATCTTTATTAAATCTAAAATTAACTTATCAGATCTCCATTTCAAGCCATCGATAGCCTGTTCAGCACATGCAGGACATTTGGGTATTCCTGTTCTTGAACCCAAAAAGTGATCTGCTCACCCTGGCTGCCATACAGTCCTGGGTTAGTGTGCGTTTAATGCTGACTCTCTCTCACTCTCTCTCTCCTCACCCACTGCACTCAGTGTTTTATGGGCTGTGTGCTGCGGTGGAGTGACCTCCCCCTCACCCTGGTGCCACCCAGCCAGTGCAGGATTCAAGCGCACATGGCCCCTGCCAAAACCCCATAGCGCCACATCTGCAATCCATAAACGCCAGCCACTCTCGCTCTCATAGTCCCTCGCCCACATTGCCTCAGACTCTCACACTCCTCTATTTCACTCTCTCACCCACTAACCTTTTATTTTAATTTCCAAATTCTATGCATCCCCCTTCTTTGCATTCCTTTGACTGCTTCCTCCCACTACTTTTGGTTTTATTCATGCTGAACATCAACCGATTTGTCCCTTATCTGTCACTCCCGCACTGCCCCTTTTCTATCCTTCCGTTTCTTTATCCACATCCAACGGAAAAAATCTCTCACCCATTATATCTTCAGTGGGAGCCAACTAAGTGTGGTGGCAGTGAACTGGGAACCACAAGACATTCCTGTTCCAAACAGCACTAAGTCATCAGTGTTCATGTCTTCTGACAGCGGCCTGCGCCAAACACACACTTAACTTATGGGTTGGATTCAGCCTTATCACAGTGCAGTCGGTCCCCAAACAGCTTAATGTTTATCTGTTTCAAATTGATAGTGTCAAGGAAAAATTTAGCGTATGCATCTACACTCAGTGCCAATTTGGAACATGTGCTACTTTAAGAGCATTTTCCATCAAGGGGGTATTGAATTCCCCCTCCCCTCTGCATGAACTGCTGATCAGCAGAACGCACAACATCCCCCCCCCCCCCCCCCCTTCAGCCTTAACAAGACGTGTTCAACACATCACTGTTTCTGTGCTCTTGTCGCAACACGAACAAAAAAAGCAACGCAAGAAATAAATTGAGTGTTACCACAAAACTGTCCAGAACTCCCAACTTGCCCCCCATGGGCAACAGAGGCATTAGTCTTTCTCAACTGTATTATCATTTTTCTTCAACTTTTTCCACTGTAATCAAATAAAAATGCGTGCAGTGAACTTTTGCTCCCTTCGGTTTTCTGGATCATGTGCTCCTCTTCATCTTAAAGTCTTCACCTTCTGGTTTCCCAGACATATTGGCATGCCTCTGCGGTGCGGTCCCACCACAGCCCAAGGATGAATCATGTCATTGCAAGCATGCAAGGTCTAAGTTTTGTGATAAATATTGAAAATCTTTTCTTCGGCAGGAAAGTACTGGGTCAAGGAAGGACACAAAGCTAAGGAGCATCTCAGCTTCAGTTTAAAAGTGACAAAGATTTGGTGTGAGTCAGTGTGTGAGTCGATGTGTGTGTGTGTGTGTGTGTGTGTGTGTGCGTGTGTGTGTGTGTGTGTGTGTGTGAGTGTGTGTGTGTGTGTGTGTGTGTGTGTGTGTTGACAAGGGTTGAAAAGCAGGTTTTGGGTCAGGGCAGGCCCACCATGGAGAGAGAGCTTCAGTGGCCTGTGTATTGCTTAGTTAGTAGCAGAGATAAAAAGTCTTGGTTTTGAGTCTGTTGTTTCATGATGGTATAAAACTCAAGCTGAAAGTGACGTGACTGATTAGAGTTCGTAGTCCTCATTTGTAAAATGTACTGAGGCATGTTTGTGACAAAACGCTGCAGTTTTGGAAAGTTGAAAACAAAAAAGGGAAGAGCAAGAAAATGAATGTGAAATACTGTTTAGGAAGATCCATTAGCATAAAGATTTGGACATGTTATCGTGAAACCCTGAAGTCACATCTGTACTCTCAGCACGATGTCTGCATGTGCATGTGTTAAGTGTCTGATTCTCATAAATGGGCCGTTTTGAGATTGCAGCAGAGCTTGATGATGAACTGATTACTTCAAACAGTCGCTGACAAATAGAAACGTGAAGGACTGGAGCGTATCATACAATAAGATGTTCGCTCTACATCTCCCAAAGCTTTAACTCAGAACAAAGGTAATTAAGTCATTTATTAAGACAACAATCTGCAACAGATTACATATGGATCAGATTCTTAATGTAATAAATATATATTTTTTAGATAAAATTCCCGAAGTCATTTGGTCACATCTGCCATGTTACCATTGGAAAGAGTAAACAAGCAATATTTTACTTGTTTGCAGTAAAATAGTTTGATGCATTTTTCAATGAATGTCTGACAATTACAAAATGTGTCTGGAGTGGGTGATAACATTCCGAAGATGCATTCGCACAAACTTGGGTTTAATTTCACCAAATATATTGGGTGAGTTTAATTAAAAACTCGTATAACCTTCTACACTTCATAACTACCAGGACTATTTGGCAATTCCTGCATCGTAACTTCCCAGCCAGCAGATGAATAACTTACACTTCCAGGAGCGCTCCAGCTGCCATTTGACAAAACCTTAAAGGCCACACCTCATTCAGATGTTTTGTCTTCAGATTTGAGTTTTCCCCCATTACAGGTCCTAAAAATTAACATCACAAAGATGTTGTTTATGGTTTTGTACCATTATAGCATTTAATTGTGCGTAAGGCTTGTTTTCAAAGAACTGCTGTAGGAATGGACTTCTAGCTACAGAAAGATTACCCTGATAGTCAGAACCAGTTTGGCAACAGCACTCAATATGTTGGATCAGTGTCCCACAAACATACAGCTATTTGTTCCTCTGAATAGTTTAGAGACCTTTCTTGCAGCGCTGCGCCAGTTATGTGTAACTATTCATTGCTGCCATCTGCTGGCAGAAACAGATACTGCAACAAGTCCAAAGATGAAAGGTTAAAAACAGGCAGAGTAACAGTAAACCAAGGACACTTGAGATGAAAACAGTTTTATTAAATATACAATACACCTTTCAAAAGTGTCAGTAATCACACTGGTGTAAGGTAAGTCTGACATGTCCTGTGCTTTCTACTATTCCATGTTTAAATCATCCATCTCTATGGGGTCCTCTCCCTTGACCCATGGTAAAGGCAGGGGTACATAGGGGTCATATGTCCAGCGGGGGTACACTCTTTTATACAAGTTCATCAGAACAGTGTCTTGTGAACGGAGCTGATTATCAAACACACACTTCATGTGACCGTGTGTTCCTGGAAAAAAATAAATGTGGCAGTCAGAATTCAAAGCAGGTAAGAAGATGTGGATATCAGAAGCTTCAAGAGTTTTAAATTGTCTTACCTAAAGCCTCCTTGATGTGTCCTCTCCGCCCCCACTTTGTTCGCAGCTCCACTGGCTTGAACCACATGATATCATCTGAACACAGAGGCAAACAAGAAGGTTACAACGCTTGACATTTACAAGATGTCAAACTTGATGTTCTGTGGTCAGAAACATGAGAACATCCTCACCTCTGTTAAAGAACATGTAACGAACAACTGCAGAGCGCCGGTTGATTTTGAACGGGTGTCCGCTCAGCACAATCCTCTTCAGCATGATGCGCTGAGGGTCGCAACTGAGCAGACTGCCTGTAGCCACAAGGTCCTGGACGCCTGGAGGATGCAGGAGCACAAACAGAAGCTCAGATAGCAAGACGGAATTAAGTTAAGTGAGTAATAAACTACAACATGACCAAATCAACAGTATGGATTAGTTGGGGTTGTTTCATCTTACCATCATTCCTTTGTTTGAACAGCAGAACTCCTGCAGGGGGGAATGTGATGGGAGCGTACAGCGACACCACAGTGGGGGCATCTGGCCTGAGGAAGCGCTCCATCTTGTGTTTGTCAGCTGGAAAAAAAGCAGCACACAAACAAACAAATAAGAGCGAAGAAGCTGAAGCTCTGAGTGACTGTGTGAAGCTTTGTAAAGGAGCGCGGTTCAAATCCTTGAACTGTGCAGTCAAGATTTTGCTCCAGAACACAGTTCTCAAGTTGTAGTAAACGATTTGTTAACTTTGTGTAGTATCGTTCATTTTTAGGTCCCATTATTTCCAGCACATAAAATGAACTATATCTACCTGAGGTGTGCTGAGAGAAGATGGGAGAGGCACGGAACCTCCGAAAGCCACAGTGGAACACCAGCTCCTCTTTAGACTTGATGGGCACTGTGTTGCTGGGGTGTCTTCTCACCAAGAGGTGCATCACTGACATCTGAACACAAACAGGAAAAGAAAATGAGGCCAGAACAATGAATCAGTGTGAGAGTGTGACTCAAACCCTCAAGGATGCTGAACCTTCTGTTCGTGAGGCAGGAGAGACACCAGCATCAGAGGTCTGCCTGATTGAACACTCTCCATCACGGAAATGGGAACATCAATTATGTGCAGCGTAACATACCAGCCCACCTGAAACAGAAGGGGATGCAGAGTCACGGAACCCATAAAACTAATAAAATTGCATTTACAGAAAGAGGAGATCATACTCCCTTTATTTTTTTTACCATGGCTCCCTCTTCCTCAGCTGCAGCTTCAGCCAGGATGCGGCGGCGAGTGCGTTCAAAGCTCTGGAACTGGAAGATGCGTGAGTAATTTAGAGGCAAGTTCTCCATGGGGTCCCAGGGTGACGAGCGGAAGCTTTTTAGGCCTCTGTAACGTTGGAATCTAAACCCAGAGGGCAGTTAACATAAAAGCAGCATTTATCAAACTGTACAATGAGTTTTTCTCCAGAAAAATTTTATACATTTATTCCTCATCTTATGTAAAAGCAGAAATGACCTTATTCTAGCAGCCACGTCGAGAGGCGTGTCCACCTCATCAGGAAACAATTCATTGGCTCGAGCTTCACGGTAGCGTTTTAGCCCCTCTTCCTCTGCAGCTTCATCCATGTGCTCATCATAGTGCTGATCTGCTCCAGTTCGCTCTGTGGAGCACACCTCTTCCTCCTCCTCTTCCTCTTCATCCTCTGAGCCATAGTCTGAACCTGGCTCCTGGGCAGAAAGGACAAAGTGCATTTTTTACATCACACAGCAACACAACACACTAGTCCCATTCCTAGTCCCATCATGAGTGAATATAATCAAAAATAAAAGGCTTGATTATTGAACGTTCATTTGTGACAAGACGAGCTACAACCCAGAGATTTCAATTCTCAATCCTTCAGCATGTGCTTTATTAAATCTGTACTGTTATGCAGAAGGTCTTTGCTGTTCTGTAAAAATGTCTTCCATCACATTTAAGTTGTATACATACAATATACACAGGAGGCAGCTCCTGGTGTTCTAGAATTCAGCCTAAATACTTCACGATGACCCAACGCCCATGTTAGAAATGCGTCAAAGAGATTCCAGGTATAGAATTTGTAGTTTTATAATAGTCAAGCATAAACAGGACTTTCCCTGCCACAATAGGAGCTTTTTGAGAAGACTTGAGCTGTGCAGGTAGTATTAATGTTTGTGTTTGTATGAATGTGATAAGGAGATATCAGGATTTAATGGGAGGCTATGAAAACCCTGGTTCGGACATATTTACATTTTTACAACAATCTCTGTGCTCTTTATTTGTATTAGGAAATGAATGAAAGAACAGCTTTCACTCGACTGGCACATTGTGGTTTGAACCAACATTTTCAGAAAAAACACTTTGCTGCCTTCCAACATCCCTGCTGCAATAATAATAATCATCATCATTTGATGTACCTATTGTTACTCTCTCCTTAATACATCAAACAGATGCTACTAACAAGAACAGATTGTAATGAACCCGATACATGAGGTAAGTTTTCCCCAACTTCTTTTCAAGCAGAAGTGGAAATAAATAAATGGCCGACCCCTCCCTCCGTCCAGACGGGAAGTTCTGTTCACAGAGCAGGAAGTCGGGAGGCTTCTCTCGGGACTCGTGCTCCAAACACTATTGTTGTGGTGAGCAGCCTGGCACTACAGGTCAGACACAGACAGTGAGAAAACAAACTCTGCCTCTCGGTTTCGAAGTGTGACCTTGACTGTGGATCACGTATGCAGCTCAAGCCACCGGAAAGCACGAACATCAGGCTGAACCTGGGCTATCATGAATCTACCACCAGGGGGGTCGTGTTGTTGCAGGTGTTCGTTTGTTTGTCATCTACTTGTTAGCAGGCTTACTCACACAGTACTATGACGTTGCATCAAATAGATGCTGGTGGCGGTCAGGATTATGATCTGGATCCGCCACATTCATTTGACACATCCACCTTCAAGCTTTCAGCTACTCTAACACAACAGAAATTAATCAAGGAGGAAGAAGAGTTCATAGCTGGGCCGTACATCTAACAGTCTCAAAAGTAAAATTAAACTACTCATTGTCAGATACCACAACAGGATCAACCCCACACATTCTGAGCTGCATCCAGTATTACTCCAGATCTGTTGGTCTAGAATGTGTCAAAACGTAAGGTTAAAAAAAATTCAGTCCTTTGAGATAACAAATTACACTTCAGGTCTACAGCTGAAATTTAACTGTAGCTCAAACTGTGCTAAATTTCTTTGGTGAAAAAGAAATTTTGTCTTAAAAAGTTACTGAGTTAATCAAACTAATATTAGTGGAAATGTGATTCTATGTTCTGGTGTTAGTCTTCCTGGTTAGAGTCAATCAATTACAGGATTACAATGACAGTTAGTGAGTACCTGAGAGTTATTATCCTCATCTTCCCCATCCATAGGCTCATCTAACATATCATCTTCATCGTCACTGCTTTCTTCATCCTCATCTCCATTGTCGTCCTCGTCTTCATCAACAATCCAGGTGGCCTGGTAGTCTGATGTTCCTTTCGGGACTTTCATCACGCGTTTTTTCTTCCTGGCCTCTGAAAAGCAAAGGAAAACATACGAACATTTAGATTCTTGTCCTGATGTGTTTTAGTTGCAAAAATAACCAGCTTACAAGAATAAAAAATGTGAGTGGATGGACACAGATGACTCTGGAACAAAGTAACTGAAAGCTCAGTTTGTGCTGAAGTGGATAAAACCCAACTTCCATCACAGCAGGATGAAAATAAAACGGGTAGAAGGCAATCCTGCATGCCCTGATAGCCGCGTCGTAATAATAAAAAAAAAACAAAATCATTAAAGACGGACTCCCTGACATGATTTAAGATGTTTGCCATCTTATTCTGTACAAAATTCTGTACAAAATTTTGCTGTCATTGGTTTAGTCACCCTAAAAATGTTAATAAGTAACTTGAAGACAGTGATTGGTTTGAGCAGATTGCAGCGCATCACGTCAACACATTGTCTTATTTCTGAAAGCAATTGGCTATTATAGTGTTGTAGCCATGTTATAGAGCAGTGGTAGTGCCTTTAAAAATAAGGAGGAACATAATGTGTGCTTGGGCAACGTGTGGTTGACCAAGAACCCTGCCACTGATTGCAGTGGATTCTGAGCAATTTATGGCACAGAAGAATCCAAGTTTCACAGATCATAAACACCCATTACATGCAGATATTAGTGAGGTTTGCAGGCAATTACAGGGCATTTTAACTTTGACTTAGACACTTTGATTTTAATAAATTTGATTCTTGGTATTATTCAATGTTTACTCGTAAGTTTTACTTGCTATTATAGCAAGCCGCTGTCTTGGACACAGAATGTGGCTTTTTGTGGCTTACTCAATTCTTTTACACTGAGCCACAGTGGCCTAGTCATACTAGTTCCTTAGTGCAATGCTGGGCTTGCACTGAGTTACATTTAGTTACATTTATTAGTTACATCTGGCCCTTTGAGGACAGCCATTATGCTTATGTGGCCCTCAGTAAAAATGAGTTTGACACCCCTGGTGCATGGCATGTACACCTCTTTAATTCTTCAACCACTTTTACAGATCAAACTTGTTCTGCTAACATCCAAACTGTTTCCAAAATGTCAAATAATCATGTAAAATAAAACTGGAATCAAAGGAAAACTCAAATGACAGCAATAACCTGGCAAATCAAATTTCAGCCTTTCCTCAATCCAACTGCTTCCTGTTACAGTAACCTCTCAACATACTGAATGAAACTCCACTCAGAACATTTAACCAAGTGTGGTGGCACCACTCCTCCACTGAGTAATGTCACATCTTCAATTTACGAACTGTCATCTCAAAATGTTATTCTATGCGAAGTCTGTTTCTGCACCTTCTGCTTCCAGTAGCTCCGATTCTGTTGGCCATGTCTGCTCCCCCTCCATGGGGTCGACCTCAGCCTCTGCCTGCAGACTCTCCCTACATGATGGATCTGCTTTCATCAGCACTCGCACAGGAGCCTCAGCTTCACCTCCATCCTGCAAGAAACGGATGATTGAGTTAAGTTAATCTGTCTCATTCACAACCTCTGATGTTGTTTTGCATTTACATTAAATATCATGATGGTTGAGTGTGTTTGTGATCATCCAGTCGAATTTTAATAAATTCCAGACTACCTACCACCATGTCAACTTCTCCTCCTTTACCAGGCTTTGCTGGTCTGTTTGTTAAGTTCAGTGGCAGAGGGTCTGATGGAGCATCAACCTGACTGAGTTGAAAGTCTCCATGTCCGCTGATGTGCACCAGTCTGTCCACCCTTAGAGGACGGCCACGGACATAACCAGAAACACAGAGGGTGCCCAGACCGGTGGGTCCACCACTAGAACCCTCACTGGGGCTGTTGGGTGTAAATGTGGCACACTGAGCCAAGAGATGGGAACGTCTGGAACGGAAGCCGAGCTTTCTCTGTCTCTGACTGCCCAGGTGTCTCAGAAGAAGAGTGGCATCCTGCTCCGAATCCAGGGGGAAGAGACGGGCATCGGGAAAACGGATCTCAGTGATCTTTGACAGAGCTCTCCTGGACTCAACCCTCTTCTTTACGGGAAGATCAGACACACCCTGACACACCAGTGCTAAAGGGGGTGAATTTAGAGACAGTGGCTATGATTTAGAAAACAGACATCAATCAGAAAAGAAATCCATAACATATACATTATACAGCAGGATAGCACTTTTTTTCTACTATGAATAAATGGGTACTTATGTTTACACTCACCATGGCTGGGGAGTCCTTGAGCAAAGAGGCAGGAGAGACAGTAGTCTCCATAGGCATCCCAACCTTCAGAGGAGTCCAGTACAAACAGAAGACTATCAGCAATCTTTGCCACATCCAGCAAGGAGTGCATGTCAGCTGTTAAAAGAAAACAACAACAAATATTTAAGATTAGGGTAACGTAATGGTCATATCAGTCTATTGCAAGATTCTAGATC
The DNA here is from genome assembly GCA_013358685.1 of Antennarius maculatus. Taxonomy (NCBI): domain Eukaryota; kingdom Metazoa; phylum Chordata; class Actinopteri; order Lophiiformes; family Antennariidae; genus Antennarius; species Antennarius maculatus. The sequence goes on along the minus strand of CM023613.1, from coordinate 9,941,099 downwards.
ATGGGGTTTGTCTGAACACTAAAATATCATATTAAATGTACATCAGACAAACAGATTATAGTTATCACTGAGGTCAGCAAAAGTATTAATGCAAGTTAAAAGGGCAGTGAGCTCAATATAATGCAACTGAGAATTTCTTCAGCAACAATTATTCTGCATTAGGCGACGCTTACCACTGCTGGTCCTCAGAAAGATGAACCTTTGTTTGAAGCGTGGCAGAATCATCCCAAAACTGTCACTAACACCACTGACGAACTGTTCCTGGTGCACGACTCCCCCGGAACCCTCCCCCCGAAGCAGTTTGGTGACAACACCAGCATCGACTTCGGCATGAAGGGACACTACAGCAACCAAATGAGGAGGACCATCCCTGCTGCCTAGACGTCGCTTCTCTGCTAAGACCTAAAAAGTAAGACATAGACAGTCAGCAGCGCCAACAATAAAAATCAAAGATGATGTTTGTTCGTGTTAAATAAAAAGCTACCAAGTCTTTTTTATTCCTGCGTAGCTGGTTGGCTTTGTTCCTTCTGTCCATTTTGTTTTGCTCCTTCCTTTGTTTTTTGGTTAGAGCCGTCACAGACACTCTCCCTGAAAAAACATTCCACATACGGTTGATTTGACTTTTCTTAAATAGAAAATTGTTACATATCTTCTCTCTTCTAATAGGCTCATATATCTAACCTTTGCTTTGTTATTAATTTTTTCATTTGAATGTGAAAGGCCATTTATAGCATAGTAACATTCAATTTACATATGCAATGTTGAATAACACTGTAAATAAAGTACAACCGGGGAGGCCATCTGCCTTCACTTGTTAGGCATTGCACAATCCTCCTACCAAATTTTATAACATGCATTGTACAGTTGGTGTTAATTTCAATTCTGCAAGTCTCGGTGTAAAGACAGCCATGAATCATCCCCACAGCAAAGAAGGCCAGTCCATCACAAAAGTCTCCACCAATACATGCCATTCCACAATATGCTAAAATTGTGTAGCTACAGGACAATAATAGAATGGCTGCAAACTGGTCAACTACTACTGACCCATTATCAGGATCAATATACTATAACTGCATTACAAAATATTGGAAAGACTATTGCTACAGGAGCAGGGACCAGTGGCATTCATAATAGCTCTGTACATACATGATGCAGCCCAATGACCTTTGACTGGTGCTGCAATTATCACACATCTTATTCCTGATTACATAGAGCAAATGATTAAAAATGTGATGTAAAACAATATATTGGCCCATTTTTTGATATGACACTAACCACCAGGACACATTTTCAAGTCACCATTGCCTTTTTAAATACATTAGTTGTATATGAAAATTATGTTTAGTACACCGTATTGTAAATGATGACATTGTAACAAAAAATGGGCTGTTCACCACAAAGGTTTAAGACAGTACAAACGTCTACGAAACATTCTAATGAACTGACACAAACCCTAAACTCATGAGAAAATCAACACGTGCGTTTGCAGACACATGATCAGTCATGCTAGCACACACCTCCACTTGATACACAACATTCCTTCCCAGAACCTCCTTACCTTTGTTTTCTCTATCAACTTCACCTTTCGTCCGGTGTTTGCCATGCTTGTGGCCTTTATTTTTCTGTTTATAAATTCCGGGTCTGTGGCCCTGTTGTTTTTCCACATTCGCAGCCATTTTTTCACCATGTGGAAGCCACTGAAGGTACTTCCGCATTCGTAGTGACGTCGTAACGTAGGCGGGCCGTGACACTTTCCGGAGAGTTTTCAACTTCAAAGTAAAAGCTTAGGTTAAATTTACTCATGGCACAGTACAGTATGACCACTGAACCATGAACGTTTGTTTGTCCTTAACGCAATATACAGTAAAGTACAGGTAATATTGAGTTTCATTTTATTGCATTATAATTAATAGTAATTATTTGTTTGATACGTTCAAAAATAATAAGAATAATGTCAATACCCAATCTTATTTTAGTACAAAGAAAACATCAAGTGGTTCACCACTCCAGGTACAGTGGTGGAATTCCTCAAATCTATCGACATTGACAACTTGAGACTCATTTAACCACAAAATAATTGTAGGACGATTGTGACTTTTGTGTCATGTCAAACAAAAAAGCTGTTACTTGAATACTCATTATAACTATGAAGCTGCGAGGACACATGTACAGTAAGGGCTTCTTTATGACATTACGAACCTCAGTTATAATTTTGCTTTCATTGTTGCCAAAGTTAAGTTACAGATGTATATAATTCTCCCAGTCTTCCTTAAAAATATTACTTTAAAAAAAAAAGATTTATACTACTGCTCTGCAACTTTAAGTTCAAGTGCTACTGCTCCATAACTCTTAAGGTACATGCTCATCTTTCTGGAGAGCCTAAATCAATTGTTGAATGTTCATTTCCCTCTCTTATACAGCGCTTCCATCAATACAGCACAGCATCAGGATACAAGTTAAATCTCTCTTAAAAGTGAAGCTATGTTATTCAGTATACAGGACAATGATAATAGAAACCTCATTAATCCTTTACAATGGATTTAAGTATCTAGGTGTAGAAATAAGAAGATGTACCGAAAAGATTGTTGAAGAAAACTACATCAAGCTATTAGGTCAAGTTAAGTTGGACCTACAAAAATGGAGAGAACTGCCCTTATCATTGATTGGAAGAGTGAATACAATAAAAATGACTATTCTCCCTAAGTTTCTTATCTATTCCATTGTCTCCCAAATAGAATTCCTAAGAGTTTCTTTAAAGAAATAAACAAGGCTATTACTAGTTTTTTATGGAAAAATAAAATTCCGAGAGTTAAATTTTCAACTGGGGTCGGCGGTGGCTCAGTGGTAGAGCGCGCAGTAGAGCGGGTCGTCCAATGTTCAGAGATCGGAGGTTCAATTCCCGCTCCTGCCCCCAAAAAAATATCCTGAGGTGAGCTGACAGTGGGAGGTGTCAGCTCACCTCCAGAGCACTGCCGAGGCGCCCTTGAGCAAAGCGCAGTCCCCCCTTACAAGTTGCTCATTTGGGGCGCACCACAAAGGAGCTGCCCGCCAGTCTACTTCCTATGCATGTGTACAAGGCCCCCTGTGTGTGTTTGTTTGTTCAGGGCTTGTACACACTAACATATGCATGTGATTTGATTGGACTAACTAGAGTGTGCTCTTAATTTCCCTTCGAGGATTATCTTGCAACCCAGTTTCGTTCAATATGGTGCTGGTTACATGGTAAGGACACTGAAACAAAGTGGCTGCACATGGAAAACCATTTAATAAAGAATGTCCCATTAGAATTTCTTCCCTTTGTGGCCTGTAAAAAAGCTCTTCCAGCCATCACTAACTTTTCCTCCTTTCAGCTTTTCCCTTCAGGGGTCGCCACAGCGAATCAGTTGCCTCCATCTAACCCTGTCTTCTGTATCCTCTTCTCTCAACCAACTACCTTCATGTCCTCTTTCACCACATCCATAAACCTCCTCTTTGGTCTTCCTCTAGGCCTCCTGCCTGGCAGTTCAAAACTCAGCATCCTTCTACCAATATATTCACTATCTTTCCTCTGGACATGTCCAAACCATCTCAGTCTGGCCTCTCTGACTTTATCTCCAAAACCTCTAACATGTGCTGTCCCTCTGATGTACTCATTCCTGATCCTATCCATCCTGGTCACCCCCAAAGAGAACCTCAGCATTTTCATCTCTGCTACCTCCAGCTGTTTCCTGTCTTTTCCTCAGTGACACTGTCTCTAGACCAAACAACATCGCTGGTCTCACCACAGTTTTGTACACCTTTCCTTTCATTTTAGCTGAAACTCTTCTATCACACATCACACCTGACACTGTTCTCCACCCGTTCCATCCTGCCTGTATACGCTTCTTCACCTTTTTTCCACATTTTCCATGGCTCTGGACTGTTGACCCTAAGTACTTAAAATCCTCCACCTTCTTGATCTCTTCTCCCTGTAACCTCACTCTTCGACTTGGGTCCCTCTCATTCACACACATGTACTCTGTCTTACTGCGGCTAACCTTCATTCCTCACCTTTCCAGGACAAACCTCCACCTCTCTAGCTTCTCCTCCACCTGTTCCCTGCTCTTACTGCAGATCACAATGTCATCTGCAAACATCATAGTCCATGGAGATTCCTGTCTAACCTTGTCTGTCAACCTGTCCATCACCATAGCGAAAAAGAAGGAGCTCAGAGCTGATTCCTGGTGCAGTCCCACTTCCATCTTGAACTCCTCTGTCACACCTACAGCACACCTCACCACTGTCTTACAGTCCTCATACATGTCCTGCACAGCTTTAACATACTTCTCTACCACTCCAGACTTCCTCATACAATACCACATTTCTGGGCACCCTGCCACAGACAAATCCAGTTCAATATTTTTAATAGAACCTATTACACTCTCCTAAAGCTACATAAAATACATCATGACACCTCTCCCCTCTGTCAAATATGTAAAGTTTATAATGGAGATTTGCTCCATATGTTATGTAGCTGTTCACATTTGAATGAATTTTGGAAATACATTGCCAAACATCTTCAGACATTGTGGAGTGTGGCATTCCTCTTGATCATAGAATCTGGATTTTGGGTGACATAAAATGCCCTTAATGTGAGTTATGCTAAAAAATATATTATGCTCTTAGCTACCACAACAGGGAAAAATGTATTCTGAAGAACTGGAAGGCAGAAATCTCTCACTCCCGGAGGCAATGACTGAATGAACTTGTATCATATAGCACACCTGAAAAGATCTTATACAGTTTGAGGAAGAAACCAGCGATGTATCAAAAAATATGGGGATCGTTTATGGAATTACAGTACTACCAGTGCTACATGTACAATGACCCTCTGAAATGTCTTAAAGGCCTATACTTTTGTTTTTTAATCGAGCAAGAGAGAAATAATCTTGGTTAATTTTGTTTTTCTTTTCTTTTATTATGTTTGGAGGATGGGAAGGTATGGGTTCCTGATTTTGTTTTGTTTTGTTTTATTATATTCTTATGTACACAATTTCATTTTGCTTGAAATTCCATGCTGTGTGAAATTAATAAATGCTTAAATAAAAATAACTTTCTAAAAAAAGTAAAAGCTTAATTTAAATTTACTTATGCACAGTACAGTCTGACCACTGAACCATGAGCGTTTGTTTGTCTTTAACGCACGATACAATTAGGGTAAGTACAGGTAATATTGATTTTCATTTTATTACATAATAATTAATAGCAATTGTTTAATGTTTTTGTTTAATATTGTCAAAAATATAATAGTGTCAATACCCAATATATTTTATAACAGAGATTTTGAAAAGCACATAAGTCTTGGTTGCAGTAAAACAGATTTAAAAGTACCACAGTGAGTTACATTCTTTTGTATAATTTTATTTCCACCGATTTCAAATCCACAGTGCCATACTGGAGGAGAAAGAATATGGTCAGGGATGCATGGAAGTAGAATGCGTCTCATCTCTGCAATAATCTATCAGAATACTCAAGTACTGTACTGATATATTGTAGTTTGGCTGACATTTGTAAGAAATGGCTGCTACCAGTAGTTGTGGCCAGTCTCTAAACATATTCATAACTACATTGAGAAAACTCCAGATGATTCATTGACCTAGAACACACCTTTTTGTGACTGCTTATAAAGTTTAAAGTTGTTCCCTTTAATTAATAACATATATAAATCCTGAGTATGCCATTTTATCAAGGGCACCAGAGCTCTGTGTTAGCTAATTTCATGTTAAAATGTCAGAATGAATGAATGAATGAATGAATCAATCAATCAATGAGATTTTTATCCAATTACTGTTATTGTTATTGAATGAGAAATCCCCTTGATTGATGGCATCAGACTGAACTTCTCTCTCGTTTACATTTCGCATTATATTTATATTGCATTATTCCTCTGAAAATTTACCCCGTAATTAACTCATGTTTTTACAATTGTACATTCTATTAATTCTTCTGAATATTATAATAATCTTTTCTTTTTTTTTCTAAATAATTGACCGACAATGTTAAGTTAATCCATTAAAAACATGACTGCAACCATAAGTTCCTTTGTGTGACTAACTGTAGATATACATATCTTAAATGTTATAAAGAGCAGTTTGTGTAATTCTTTTCCTTCATATTTGTGTTCGTACTTTTGTGAAAATTCCTCAATATTATTTTCCCTTCCCCCTGTGAAACACAGAGGGAGGGAAGAAAATATTGCTATAGCCATCAAAAATTAAGTGTACAGTACATACTGTATTCTCCACCTAGAAGATCCAGCTGACATTCCTGACATGGAAATTATTCGATTCCTTTTTTCATTTTCACGACAGCATCCTCTAACTGCATTTACTGTGGTGCCCCCCTCAAACTTTTCGACGGATACACCTGTAAAATACCACCTGTAAGTAAAATTGTTTCATGGCTTGCATCTAATTATAGAAGAGAAAATCCGATTTATCTATTGTATAATTATTATATCGGATGTGAGCTCATCAAACGGCCAGTATACCTGAAGAATGTTACAGTTTTGCAGATTATAAAGAAATCAGAACATGCAGAAGGGGAGAAAGAAGAGAAATTATAGGGGTAGAAAATAGTGAGCAACTGGCTGTAATGAACTGACACTGAAGGAAGAACATATGACACATAGTTCCAGTGGAATACTTGTATTTTAATGTTTTATCTCTCCATGCTCACCATTAAAATCCTGTGAATGTGTGTACACGGTTTGAATAAAGTATGTATCGACCATTTCAGGATAACAGTAAAATTTGTATTGCTGAGGTGAGTCAGATAAACTGCTGTAGCACTGCATGCCCATACATGTTGCATTAATGAAATTACCCCAATACTTACAGATGCACAGTTATAGCATACAGTATACAACATATATGACTGGCTTTAATTGGTGTCATTAAAAGAGAAAGGATTCAGGTGAAAATGCAAATTATTTGTACTGTATCCCACAAATTAAATTATTGTGGCACTTCAAACAAAAAATATTGTATTGTAGAAAAGGAACTACGTTCTGGTGATGTTGCGCAACCCCTGTGTGAAAGAGGCTCATGTTTTTTCATGTGTTTTCACTTCCTCGGAATTCCAAGAAAATCCAGTGTTGGCAAATTAAACAACCACACATCAGTCTGACAGGAAATTTGTTCATTAAATGCTTGGTCCCAATTTGGTAAGATCTGGTTATGTCTCATATGCTCCCAAGCATGCTGTTAATAGAATATTTTATTTATATAACAATTTACTACAGAGGGAATTATTTTCCACTCTAGTATTTGTTATTGTCAATCACACGAGCTACTCCTTGGTGGTGCGCTCCTATATGGGGAAGTTGTAAGGGGACAGTGTCTTGCTCAAGGGCAACTCGTCAGTGCTCAGGTGGTGAACTTGAACCTCTTAACGACCTGTTCACACTCCGAACTTTTTGGTCCACATCAGCCTTGAACCGGCCACCCTCCAGTCCCCAGCCCAAGACTCAGTGGACCAATTAAAACCAAATCTAACTGTGAGACAGCATTTAAAGTTAAGCACCATTTTAGTTCGACACAAAAATAAGAACATACTCGACATAGCACAGATGACTACATTACCCACAGAGCCGAGCGCGTCTCTTTCCTGTGTTGTCAGCGGAGTGTCTCCTGCTAATGTCTCCGCCTCTGATGTGTCGGTAGTTTACTGCACCAGGCAGGGCGGAACTGCTGTTCGCAGTTTGTCGAAGGAAGACGGATAACCAGGCTCAGTTACTGCTTAACAGCTAAGTTGTTAACATGGCAGTCTGCTGGTACTAGATTAAACGCGCAGTTTTTGTGACAACATCGCGGATATTGTTTCTGGGTGTTAATGAGGTGTTTGAACTTCCCTCACATTCCCTTTAACGTATTTTCACGAAGGGAGGCGACGGTGGAACAGTCGGCAGCCATCTTTGGACCTGCCAGGGAGTGGGATTCGACTATTCTGGCACCCTATTTACTTCGAGGGTGGAGATTTTAACCGACAATAATTCACAAATTTTTATGTTGTAAACGACTGACAGCGTTAGGAACCACAGTGATTCGGCGTACGAATTCACCGGACCCGGGATGAAAAAAGAAGCATACTTTTAAAATCCCAAACTGTTTTGAAATACACGACATTCTGCAGTGTTGAAAGCTGGCCTGTCAGGAGAGGGTGAGTGTCAGCTAACTGGCTAAGCTAACTTAGCAAACATCACACGGGTTGACTTGCTAATTTAGAATTTCTGTTTTTTTTGCTCTTGAAGTAGTTCTAACTCCACATCGTCATTGTAGTTTCTCAACTGTTTACTTAGTATACACACTTCGAGAGGTGATTTTGTGATTTTATTATATGACACGTAAGTTGCCTCAGCTAACGTTAAGTCTGAAGTGTAGCATTAGCCAACATTACAGTACAACGTTGTTTAGTTGAAGGTCCTGAGAGTCCATGCAGTATTTGCGCACACTCCAGAATGGTGTTTGGGTTTTTACTATTCACATTTCGTGTGTCTGGACTAATTGAAACATCTTATGGAAATTGGCAACTTTCAGTAAATGTGCTCTCCACTTGTGTTGCAACTCCAAGAAGATTTAACCTCTTTCACAGGTAGTCCAGAGTTGTTTAAATCAATCCACTGAACTTTAAGAAAGTTCCTCGGATACTTTAAGGAACATTGGATTGATTTAAACAACTTTGGATTACCATGACCTGGATGAATGAGAACTTGCACAGACATCACTTCATAGGTAACTAAGGTTAAAGGCACTAGGCAAGATCGGACTACTAGTTTACCACTTGATCTCGTTTTATGGAGATCAACCCAGTACAAAGCAATTCAAGGAATACATTTCCATTTTTTAACTTTCCCCATAGTCAAAGTCTGATGAGGCCCATTTCCCATTTTAATCAATTGATGCATTATGACTCAGGCTTGTTTATAAACAAACATCGGAACACAGCTTATTTTCTGTTGGACTTAGACGGTAATCATACAGTAAACATTAGCTGATGCTGTAGTATGTGTGTGTGCTGTGTAATGGATTCCACTCTCAGCAGGAAAAGACTTGAGAAAATGGTAATACTTTGTTTTTCATAGTGGGACTCCTTTAAATGCTCGCTAATTTACATAAAATTAAGGTAGTTGCGTTTTGTACAAAAGAACACATCAGTAGTTTAAACGGTCATTCAATGTGTTTGGAATTACAGTGTATGTCCAAAAGCATACCTTTCCTGTTAGGTCAAGACAGACAGATAATAACTCGTCAAAATGCTCACCAGGGCCCCTTTCTACTTCGCTATAGCTGTGTTAAAAGGAAACTCAAAGAGATGCAATGCAGTGAGGACATACATCGGGAATTCCAGCCCCCCAGCTTTGTTGTCTTGTCCAGTTGCATTTTTGTGCATGTGTGTGTCCCAACTGGAATATGATGGGCTTTTATGAAGGTATCAATTATGATCACTCACTTTGTTCTCACGTGCCTGCAGTTGAAAATGCCATCATGACATATGACAATAAGGCTCATTCATGAGCAACAACGTAGTAAATGACAATGACAATAAAGAGGCACAGTCCCACATGGTAATGAGGCGTGATTTCAAGGCTGTGGCTGTATCTGTGTGGAATAGTGAGTTGTTCAGTGTTGTGAGACGAAAGATGCCTTCTTGAACTGGGGTTTTCTCCCAGGCTGGTAAAGAAGTCTTGTGACTCTAGCGTCAGCTCTGCATCTGTTTGCAGCTGATCATCTGAGTTGCATGGAGTCAATAAGCTTAGTGATTTCTTTGGAGATTCTCAGTCATTTTGTGACAGAGCCGTTAAAGAAGCCATCTGTAAAATTTGAGTGGCAAGCCCTCAACAGGGGAGGAGGCCTTTGCTATCAGCTGTCCTCCACACAATGCAGTTTTGGGTTTCCTCCTGAGGAAGCTAAAATCTCATTTACTCGAGTATGAGGAGCAAACAACTCAACCATCATCGAACCACTTTCTGGTAATTCCAACCTCCCTTTAGTGGGAGGGGGCTACATCCATAGGTGAAACTGATATAAATAGGTTTTAACAACTCACGTTATGACTTAACAAATTGGTTGACTCCCACTAGGTTCAGTATCCTAGTGTGATGAGAGGCTAAATGTCTTGAATACACAGCAAAAAGTCTTCAGGCTTTCCCTAGGAAGTCCAGTTGTTTTCATTTAACACAGATATTTTCTTAGGGATCATTCACATCCTATATGTGTATGACCGTTGTATAATAAAATATTTGATAGGCTGCTAATACAATCAGAATCAAAAAGCTGGGCTTGCACTAGGAGGTAGTATGACTAAGCCACTGTGGCTCAGTGTAAAATAATTGGCTAGGCCACAAAAAGCCACATTCGGTGTCCAAGACAGCGGCGCAGTGCGCCGACAAGCGTTGGAAAGAGCGAGAGAAAAAGTTTGTTTTCTTATGTTATCGCTCGGGGATTTTCGCAAGTCCAAAAAAGTTGTCAATTTGAGCCTTTTTTTTTCGTAAAAATAAGAACGCCACTATGGCTACACAGGGCTACACTTTGTAGCTACAAGGCTACACCTTGTAGCCACTCTGGAATTTACTTCGCGAATGGCGTAGTGGCAATTGGCTAGCACAAGCCCAGAAAAGCTTTATTGTGATTGTACCAAATTGTACAATGAAATTTGCAGGTGCAACACCTAAGAGACACTAAAATTCAAAAGACATACCCACACAGTCAATCCACATCTACAATCATACTCTACAATTATAAACCAGTAAGAAACCAAAACACTCATATTGTGGGCACATAATGCCCACAATAAATACAAATAAAAATGTTTGTAAAAAAACAATGTAGAATTGGTCATAAGGAGACAGTCATTGAGAGACAGGTATGGCTGAATAAATAGCAGAAAGTTAAAGCCTCACATTTGAATTATTGCCTTATGCTATATCCAAAAAGCTGAAAACATTTTCTTTCAAAGTGGCTTATAGCCATGGAGTTTTTGTTTGACACAGTAAGCTTTTGGGATAAGATGAATCCACACTCCACACACCCGTCTCGTGTTATTGTCAGTATTCTTTTACATTGACAAGGTAGAAGCTGACACTGGCGCTAAATCATTCTGAGGACATTTTTTGGAACGATAGGTAGTTTTCCCACCAAAACAAACTAGGCCAAATAAAACTAGATCCAGCACCCTGGGTAGACGCCACTGTAGACGACAGGGAGTAGACTGCTGGTCAAATAAGACATTTGTGTCTATCATATTTTGTATAATTGCTTATTGTGTTATGCAATATTGCGGCATTGTGTGGTTCAAGGTGCATTTTGTTATGGGGTGTCTTTTCACTTTGTTTTCTTCAGAAAAAAGTTTTGGATGAGGTGTCTGAAAGCCTGTTACTCTGTGCAACATTGATGCTGAACTATTCACCTTTAACTCAAATTTTGCCTTGAAATGCACCCATATATTCTCTGGAGTATTTAGACCGAGTTGTGACTGAGCAGGCCAAAACATTACAGACAATGATGTTTAAATATTATTGTTTTTGTCATGTGTGCTGGTGCATTATCTCATTGAAAAAGAACCCCATCTTTATTTCTGCTCAACATCTTCAGTCTTAGGAGCATAGATTTTGTAATTAAATTTTAGTCACTCCCTTGCATTAATGGATGTTTTAGATCGTGCTGTCCCGGCACAAAACACATATTCATTTCCAAACATCACTCTAAAGAGATTCTGACTTCAATAGGTTCATGAAATTTAGACATGCTTAGACATTTTCAAACTGAAAAAAAACAGGTTCCCTCTTTAGAAACCACAGAGGTTAATAATATTTTGTCACCTGCGTCAGGAGTGTGACACAATATAAGTCAACAAATCTTGAGTTTGTTTAATTCACTTAAAATCTTGCACACACTATTTTGTGTCTTTTGTGTGCGTGTGTGCGTAGTAGATGTATTATTAAACTATGTTTAATAAGTAAGGGCAAAAGAAAATAATCAGAAAAAATGAAACATGAAAAACAGTAAGTAAAAATTAAAATATAATGGTCACAGTATTTATACTATTTTATTTTTCCATAAAAATGCATGTGATTGATTGATTGACTAACAAAAACTAGAGTATGCGTTCATAAGTTCCCTTCGGGGATTATGACAGTGTATTAAATTAAATGCTTCAAAATATTCATACATGTTAGTGCAGATTTATTTCATGTTGTGTTTCATTGTATTCTCACATATTTCACCTCCGTACAATAACATAAAAAGTAGGTTCACATAATATGATGCAGAAACGATGACCGTTTTTCGTTCTGTAGCATATATTAACAGAATTTTTTCTATATTTGTGTGATTTTGACAAAAAAATCCATCAAGCTCTGACAAAGTGATGTTCATAATGTTTGGTATGTTTGAGAATGTGTGTTTACTGAGTACCTACAGGTTTAACAAGTATTCCCATCACAGGAATGCTTTGTTTCAGTCCAGGCGTCTAGCTCACAGTGAAGTCGCGTGTTCTTACCTCTATACCTTTGTTCTGGCTGAAGATTATCGGTTGTGAGACAATTCTTTGTGTGTTTCTCACATCTTTCCATCTGCATACCAGTCACTGAAGATGTGAAGGCAGGTTGTCAGGACACGGTCCACTGATTTCCGTACAGTAGGAAACAAACCTCACTCTAGTTGCCTCAGGATTTCCGACAGGCCATTCTCCATCCACAATTTACATCAGTCTTTATGGTCCTTTTCACTCTTTAACAGCATATGAACCAATGATTTTTAGTATAATGTTTTATGTCATTAATTAGTCAAATGGTAGATATTATGTAAATTCTTCCCCAAAACTTCCAACCCATTGAAGCCTCACTTTGATCATATTGTACTTCTCTGCTGTCCATTCGGCATTTATATTGACGCCTTGTTACTGAAGCAGGTTGTGCATGGATTTCTGTCACTGCTGTGTTGTTTTTTTTTTCACTTATTCTTGTTTTTTCTTTGTAGCTCTGAACACATATGAGGCCATTGTCCTGCAGATGAGTCATCAGTGGGGGCCCATAAGTCGCTGTCGCAGACCCAGATAGTTCCTGGCGGCAGCGGCATTGCCCCCCACTACCCATTATGCCCAATAGCAGTCGGGCGGGGAACCTGAAGGACCCCGAAATTGCTGAGCTCTTCTATAAGGAGGATCCAGAAAAGCTTTTCTCGGATCTGCGTGAGATCGGACATGGCAGCTTTGGTGCTGTATATTTTGTGAGTATTTCACTGTCTAAGGCTGTGGTCTCAGACTAAAGCTATCCTCATATATTTTGATGCCTGTGTGCCGATAAATAAAGATGCAAAGGGGTTTGGGAAAAATGCATGGAAAAATTAAAACTAGTTTGCTTACGTTCTTTCAAGTGCTTTTTTTTTTGTGCTGGTATTGTAACATGAACAGTAATCATGATTTCAAAGAATTAGATTAACGCGGCAACTTTGACCCGTCCTGAAAACTAGGGTTCATAAGGGACATGTGTGTGCATGTGTGTGCGTGCGCACAAACACACGTGTGTGTGTGTGTGTGTGTGTGTGTGTGTGTGTGTGTGTGTGTGTGTGTGTGTGTGTGTGTGTGTGTGTGTGTCTGTTTTCCACATATATGGACAGTTGGACTAGTTTAGTTTAATTCTGCTGTTGGACAGAATATTTCTATGTACATCAGAGAGCATCAGAACCTTGTGAATCTCTGGAACCATTTCAGAATATGTCAAAGTGAGAATCACAGACAGGGACAACTCCCGCTCTGTTTGTCAGCCTTGGGTTTCTGATAGTTATTGTTTAGAGAATTTTTTTTTTAATATACTTGAGTATCCCCAAGGGGAAATTAGTGGCACACTCTAGTGTTAGTAATTCACACATGCATGCTGGGCTTGCACTAGGAGCTAGCATGACCAAGCCACTGTGGCTCATTGTAAAAGAATTGAGCAAGCTACAAAAAGCCACACTCTGTGTCCAAGACAGTGGTGCAGCAGGGTTGTTTTCCTGCATTCTGGTGCATTCTTAGGGCAAAATCTTCTGTTCAGTTTACCTACAAAAATACACTTAAGTCAACAGTTCAAGCTTAACTATCTTTATTTCCATCCTACTTTATGCAGGTATAAATGTGAGATTCAACAAACTTGCATTCACTATGTGAAGATACAGTCATACAAAATATTACTCAATGTTTACTTGTAAGTTTTACTTAGACTAGAAGACATTTTAACTTTGACCACCAACACCATTGGTATGCCATAGTTTAGTTTTTTTTTTTAAAATTCGATAACATAATTTTTCATTTCAATTTAAAAAGGCATGAAAAATAGCAAGCGAGGTGAATACACATTTACATGCATCGCTGGTTATTCCTGATGGTCATAGGGATCAAAAGTCTAAGACTGCAAAAAAGTATTGATAATATCTTTCAATTACCTTCTGATCGGTCTGTCACCACTCCTACCCCCCCTCAGCATTTTAGAATTTTAACACAAACTCTACTATTTAACGCTGGATTCTTAATTTCTTTTGATCGATCGTCCTCGCCTTGTCTTACACCAATTCGCGGGTTCAGCTTGTAAAAAAAAAATCTTTTGTTTTTCATTGGACAAGAGGAGGTCATGACCAGAGTGCATATCTAATGATCGGGAGCGTTGGGGTCACTTCCGCTATTTCCATTGGCATGCTTCGGCTATTTCCGTCGGCCGCTATTTCCGTCGGCGCATGCACATTCCGACGGAAATGGCGAGAGACGCTAGCGAGAGAAAAAGTTTGTTATCGCTTGGGTATTTTCGTGAATCCAAAAAAGTTGTAAGTTTGAGCCTTTTTTTCGTAAAAATAAGAACGCCACTGTGGCTGCACAGTCTAAAAACCTTGTAGCCAATCTGGAATTTACTTCGCCTATGGCGACGTGGCGAATGGCAAGCGCAAGCCCAGGCTCTGAACACACAACATACACAAGGGAGCCTGTGAGCATGCAGGGAGAGGTAGAGTGGCAGGCAGCTCCTGCTTGGTGCACAACTTGTAAGGGGGGATGGCGCCTTGCTCAAGGGAGGTGAGCTGACAACTCCCACTCTCAGATCACACTCCGGGTGTTTTTGGGTGGGAGCGGGAATAGAACCACCGATCTTGGAACAATGGACGACCCGCTCTACCGCTGAGCTACTGCCACCCCTAATAATTATGGAAAGTGCGACAATACTTGGTGGTTACTGTAAAACTATTTTATTATTTACGGTAATTTAAACATTTATGAACCTTTCCCATACTGATATTAAACCACCTTCTATCTCTATTACCTTTTCCCACTTTTATAGACTGTTTAAAGCACTTTTGTATTAAAGAAAAGCATTTCTTTAATACATGAAAGTGTGCTGCATTCCATGAGTCTTGGAACGCAGTGCACTTGCGGATGCTTTCACCCATTAGCATGCGTGTATGGTATCACGTGACTACCTACTAAAAATCAGCGATGTGGTGAAGCTGTGCATCTTGAAGCGTCAATAAGTAAGGGATTACTGTATATTTCTAAAAGAATGAATTATGTCAACTGGTTTATAATTGTCAAGTTCCAGTTGATTGCCATTGCCCCAACAGTGACATTGACTTTGTTTTGTTTGCACTGTAATGCGAATCATGTGATTGTGTTTTGGATTGGAAAAATGGATTGTGCTGCCATGGTTGTTAGGCACTGAGCCCACACACAGGGATCGTTGATCTAATAATGCAACAAGACAAAAACTACTACATGAATATCAAAGCATTTCTCTTATTTCTACTGTAGTACGTCAACTACCCAAAACTTAAATAATTTGTCAGGAAATAAAAATAATCGTCATTCACTAAGTAATGTGTTTATCATTCAGGCACAGGATGTGCGGACAAATGAGGTGGTCGCCATCAAGAAAATGTCTTATAGTGGAAAGCAGTCCACTGAGGTATGATATCTTTTCTTAACTTGAATCTGCCGGGCAACTTTTATTTTCAAATCTTGTTTGGTTTCATAATTCTCAAACTGTTACCGTTTTTACAGAAATGGCAAGACATAATCAAGGAGGTCAAATTCCTGCAGAGAATACAACATCCAAACAGCATCGAGTACAAAGGATGCTACCTGCGGGAGCACACTGCCTGGGTGAGATTGTAAATTAGAGTGTTGATGATGATTGCTTAACTGCATGCGCCACTGATTGAGAAAGAGTTGAAAAATTAACGCAAAATATTCTTTGTTGCAGCTGGTAATGGAGTATTGTCTCGGCTCTGCCTCAGATTTGTTAGAAGGTGAGTTGAAAACCTTTGAACTGATGAAGGCATGAGACTGTAGGACCACAAACAGAGAGGATGATCTGCCGTTTATGGTTTTTCATTATCAATTTTCTCTTGGTTTTTATCCTTTTTGTTTGATGCCCCGTTGCAGTTCACAAGAAACCTCTACAAGAAATTGAAATAGCTGCAATTACCCATGGTGCACTTCAAGGGTTGGCTTATCTTCACTCCCACAACATGATTCACCGGTGAGTGTTAAAAGTCTTTGGGAGCATGCTAGGCATCAAATGCCTGTGCTCTGAGGCATTCTGTCTTTTCCGTGGTGTCGAAATCATTTCCTGTAATGTGTTTGACAGAGATATAAAGGCAGGAAACATCTTGCTCACAGAGCCAGGGCAGGTAAAACTAGCAGATTTTGGTTCTGCCTCCATTGCCTGTCCTGCCAACTCCTTTGTTGGGACTCCATATTGGTAAGTTAGTGACTTACATTTTATTGTAAAAGTTCCTCTGTGAGCAGAGTTTAATTTCATTTCTATATGTATACTTTTACAATGCAAAGTGTGTTTGTTTTCTCAGGATGGCACCAGAGGTCATTTTGGCCATGGACGAGGGTCAGTACGATGGAAAGGTGGATATTTGGTCTTTGGGAATAACCTGCATTGAATTAGGTACTGTCATTGTACTCTTTTCTGATTTACATCTGTTTATATCTATTGATTTGGTATTTCATTTTATTGGGTCCACATCTGCATCTTTACGTTGTTAAAACATCTCATAGCCAGCATTGGTTTTCATTGTTTTTGACTGCCAGTCAATACATAAATAATTTTGCTCTTTCTTCTTCATTATTTCCTTCTTCTTTGCAACTTCCTGATCTCCTTGATGTGTCTCACGGCATGACGTGTAGCTGAGAGGAAGCCTCCACTTTTCAACATGAATGCAATGAGTGCCTTATACCATATAGCACAGAATGAGAGCCCCATGCTGCAGTCTAGTGAATGGTGAGTTTAGTATCAATTACAATTTGGTGTATTATTTCATTAAGTCCATTAAATGCCTTTATTTTCCTTATTTCAAATTTCTGCTTCAGGACGGATTATTTCCGAAACTTTGTAGATTCTTGCCTTCAGAAATTTCCTCAGGATAGGCCAAACTCTGAGGAGCTATTAAAGGTAGGTGTCACAATATTATTTCATGAAACTATGTTATATTTTATCCCTGTGGCCATTTTAGAAATCTGGATTTTGATCCAAACATTGTTTTCTGTGTGCTTCCCTCAGCATGCGTTTGTCCAGCGTGAACGACCAGAATCTGTCCTAATTGACCTCATCAACCGGACTAAGGATGCAGTACGGGAGCTGGACAATCTGCAATATCGTAAAATGAAAAAGATCTTGTTTCAGGAAGCTCACAATGGCCCCACAACCGAGACACAGGATGAAGAGGAGGTCTGCCATTTGATTGTTACAACTGCTGCTAGCTTGCTTCAGCTTGTTTCTCTTTTTTTGTCAATTCCTTTGAGTGAGGTTGGATCTTGTTGTATTGTGCTATCCCTCTAACTAAGAGACTTGTGTGATCTCGTTATTGTCTGCCATTGGTATAATTTTAGGAACCAGAGCACACAGTGGGTAGAACAGGTACAGTGAACAGCGTTGGGAGTAACCAATCCATACCAAGTATGTCCATCAGTGCCAGTTCCCAAAGCAGCTCCGTCAACAGTCTGACAGACGCAGGCGATGACAAGAGCGAAGTCGACATGGAGGGAGACCACACAGTCATGTCCAACAGCTCTGTGATACACCTCAAACCAGTAAGTAGCTCAAAGTCCAGTCTGATCTGAAGCCATGCCTTATGTGTTAAATATTGGTTGGATACTGCATTATCTTTACTATATTCATTAAGTTTAAGTAAAAAGTAAACCATAATTGATTGTTTCACTGTTTTATATATTTTTGCACTTCTTTCAGGATGAACAGGGTTTTAATCAAGAGTCAGAACCTCACGCCCGACCAGTTGAGCAACAGTCACCGCCTGCACACACTCCACGTCCAAAACGGAACCGCGAGCACTTTGCCACTATACGCACAGCCTCAGTGGTAAGAGGAGTTACTGTATTTATTGTATTTATAAATTAGACTTTTATTATTAAAATAACCGTTTGTGTACTTGCTGGATGACAGTTTCCACAACCATGTGTTGACATAAAACCATTTAACTTATTGTGCTTCCTATCCGTGAAATCTTTTTTTGTTGAAGCAAGAGAGCAGTGCTTTTGTTTTTAACAAAAGCAGCTCTATGATCCAACTCTCTTAAAAACATCATATGGTAGTCTCACATGTATTTGTTCAAAAATTAAAGATAACTCTTGCCTTGTGTTTCTCAGCTCACTCGCCAGATAAAAGAGCATGAGCAGGATTCCGAGTTAAGGGAGCAGATCTTGGGCTACAAACGCATGAGACGGCAGCACCAGAAGCAACTCATGGCTCTGGAAAACAAGCTCAAGGCTGAAATGGATGAGCACAGACTTCGCCTGGACAAAGAGCTGGAGAACCAGAGGAACAGCTTTGCCCAAGAGATGGAGAAACTGATCAAGAAGCACCAGGCATCCATGGAAAAAGATGTATGCTTTCAGTTTATTTATGTATACACTTGTGAGTTACCACATGCTAGCTCTATATTTTATCAAGAGCAAAGGTATTACTGTGTGTTTTTCTCCTACAGGCAAAAACATTTAGCAATGATGAGAAGAAGTTCCAACAACATATTCAGAGTCAACAAAAGAAAGAGCTCAGCAGCTTCCTAGAATCCCAGAAGCGAGAGTACAAACTTCGCAAAGAGCAACTGAAAGAGGTAGGGAGTCCATCATGCCCTCTTGCTCTGTAGAATGGTCCCCAAAGGTTTTCAATTTACCTTCCAGCAGCAAGTGAACAGCTGTACTATGACATATGCAATATTTCTTATGTTAAAGGAGTTGAATGAAAACCAGTCCACACCTAAAAAGGAAAAGCAAGAGTGGTTGTCCAAGCAGAAAGAAAACTTCCAACACTACCAAGCAGAGGAAGAGGCCAACTTGCAGCGCAGGCAGAGACAGTATCTGGAGCTGGAGTGCCGCAGGTTCAAACGGAGGATCTTGATTGCCCGCCACAATATTGAACAGGACTTAGTACGAGAGGTCAGCACTCTGTTTCTGTCTACATTGTACTGCCAAGTCTAATATTAATTGATTTACTAACAACAAGTCAGTTTCCTTCAAGAACCAACCCTTGTGTTTCTCCGTCTGTGCGTATAATTAGGAGCTAAACAAACGTCAGACCCAAAAAGACTTGGAACATGCCATGCTTCTTCGGCACCACGAGTCCATGCAAGAGCTGGAGTTCCGCCAGCTCAATACCATCCAAAAGACAAGGGCTGAGCTGATCCGCCTGCAGCACCAGACGGAGCTCACCAACCAGCAAGAGTACAACAAACGGAGAGAGAGGGAACTTCGACGCAAGCATGTTACAGAGGTTCGCCAGCAACCCAAGAGCCTCAAAGTGAGTATTCAACTCTTTTGCCATCCTCTGAAATAAATATTCAGTAGGTAATTGAATTTTAATAATAATATAATAATAAGGTCAGGCAAGAGGGGAGAGACGGGGGGGAGGCAGGGATCCAGTGGGGATGCACTGTGGAGATACTTTGTGGGGGTCCTTGGTTCATCCACCTATTCTTATGTCTTTATATGCCTCTTCTATGTTCTTATGCATCCTTTTTTATGTTATGTGTACTGATCTAATTATGTAATTACGTAACGTCTTTTTGTCTGTGTCAGTTACTGCTATTTGTATTTTTTGTGAGCAGATGTTAGATATATCTAATAATTTTGCTCTTGATACGTGTGAAATCGTCCTAATATGCTCATGTCTACTTCTTAGGTAGAAAATCTTAGATTTGCTACAGTACTAATAGAATAAATGAGAGTCAAAACTTTTGTTTCTGTACTGTTGATTAATGAAGAAATGCATAATTGAATCATGTTTGCAGTCTAAAGAGCTACAGATCAAGAAGCAGTTCCAGGATACGTGTAAGATCCAGACCAGGCAGTACAAAGCATTGAGGAACCATCTGTTGGAGACCACACCAAAGTCAGAGCACAAGGCTGTTCTTAAACGGCTGAAACAGGAGCAACACCGCAAACTTGCCATCTTGGCAGAGCAGTATGACCACTCAATCAATGAGATGCTTTCCACTCAGGCGGTGAGTCTGGCAATGCCAGGAATGTAGAATCCTAAAGTTCTGAAGTGAAAATAAAGCCTTTCATTCAACCAGAACAAACACTTGACAGAGAAATAATTTAGCTTTTGCTGTAGCATGATAGTTATATCGTGTTATATGATAAGGGACTGTCAACTGTCATGCTGTCTCCCCAATTTAAAGACATTTCTGCTTGATTCTCTTCTCTGAGTTAACTACGACTGGCAGCTTTCTACAGTCCTACAGTTTGGGCTTCATCCTTAATATCATTATCAAAATGGCACAACTTTTTCCTGCTTTACCACCTCACTTTCACATAGATGTGTGTTTCAGTGATTTTAGTAACTTTGTGGCTGCAACAGAACAGTCTGTTGCCTTCTTTGAATTCACAAAGAAGGACTGAATAAAGGCGTACACATTGTCCATTGAAAACCCTGTGTGAATGCAGCTTACGAGTGCACCATTAAGTTTTATATTTTGCAGAATCAGTGTTATGTATTTATGTTACTGGTGTCTTGATCTTCTGCAGTTACGTCTGGATGAGACTCAGGAGTCTCAGTGCCAAGCCCTACGAATGCAGCTGCAGCAGGAGCTGGAGCTTCTCAATGCCTACCAGAGCAAGATCAAGATGCAGACGGATGCTCAGCACGAACGTGAGAGGAAGGACTTGGAGCAAAGGGTGTCGCTCCGAAGGGCTTTGCTGGAACAGAAGGTTTTTCTCTATTAGTTATTTTTATTTGGAAAATTGCAGTGGTCTGACTATGAGAATAATCTCCAGACATTTTCCTGCCATATGAAGGAGAGTTTTAACACACAAACTCATCCTATTTATATCACTTCTTTGCTGCCGTGCATCCATTCTACTTCTTGTGAGGTTTTACAGCGAGAAATGCAAGAACAGAGGAAATACTGTTGCCAAATTACCTTTGACTCTATAGTGTTTGTCTGAATATACTTCTGAACGGATGCACAGAAGTTCTGTTTCTACTTCTCTCTTGACTACATTCACAGGATGCATTCCACACATGCACAGACACATTTCATGGCTTGTCATCGCATAATATGAAGGCATGTGAACTCCACCTGCATTTACACTCTCTTATGGTGAAATTCACATCTTGCAGACCCTCAAGAACTTGATTTTAAGCATTGTGACTTAATTCCTGTTGCACAGCTATATTCCACTTGAAGGAATGTCTGCAGTACCCCTAATTAACAAAAATGTCCTGTTTTAAAGAATCTTTGATAGATGCCAATATGTCCAAAAGGCCTTTAAAAGTCTTAAATATAACTTTTCATGATTTGAATCATTCTATACTCTTTTTAGATACTAAATGTTTATGTATAGATCACTGTTTTTTTATGTGAGTACTTATACTATGTACTTACTAACATTATCTTTATCAGCATAACGATAAATCACAGCACTGCTTGAGAATGTCTAAATGTAAGATAAACAACACAGTGCCACAAAATCCAATGTTCCTATATGGTCGTAAGTGTTAAGTTCATTTCATACAAGGTGCAGGGCATAATATTGCATTTCATACATTATCTGCTTAATGTAAGGCACAGGTATATGAGGTCAACTAACATGTCGTTGATAACTTTTATTTTTTTCCTTAGATCGAGGAGGAGATGATGTCGTTGCAGAATGAACGTTTGGAGCGAATTCGGAGCCTCCTGGAACGTCAGGCCCGTGAAGTTGAAGCTTTTGATTCGGAGAGTATGCGTCTTGGCTTCAGCAACATGGTGTTATCAAACATCTCCCCAGAGGCCCTCAGCCATAGCTTTCCTGGTGCTCCAGGAAGTTGGAGTCATCATCAGCAACCGCGCCCATCTGGAAGTGGCCAAGGGCCACACTGGGGCAGTGGGAGTGTGGGTGCAGGGTCAAGCCACCAAGGTGGCCATCACCACTATCACTCCAGCCCAGGAGGAGCACCTATTCAGCAAGCCTGGGGGCAGGGCATGCAGGGAGGTGGGGGTCCATCACCATGGGGCCACCCATTAGCAGCCTCCCGAATTAGTGGAGGTGTACAGAACAGCCCCCAAGCAATGGGGAGGACACCCTCGGGAGGGCGCAGTGAGCAGGGCATGAGCAGGAGTACCAGTGTCACCTCTCAGATATCTAACGGGTCACACCTCTCCTACACATAGATCAGCCATCGGCCCTGCAGTCAGAGTAGAATCCAAGAGAAACAGCAGGACAGAGCAACGGCTGAGCCCTGCTGCTCCATCTCATTCTGCGACACTTTGCCTCCGTTTCTTCTGTGTACCAATGTGGATGTGTGATGAAATAAATGTTGCTCAGGTCAAAAGGGCTGGATGAGATGCAGCCCGTTCTCACGGCAGTTTATCGGCACACATACAGATCCTTCAATTTATGTTAAATGGGCAATTTGAGTGTCAACACATAATACTACCATTTGTTCTTATTTACAGCTCTTGTAATTCATAGCCGTAATTTTAAAAAATGTTTTGTGCTATTCGCAGCCATGGCTCTCATTTTGCACATGAAACACTGTAGAAAAGCCTTTGACATGGGTTAACTATGTACCTTGAAATGTGGTATCAAACAGTCAAAGTAAACTAATTTTTATGAAGCACCGCCCTCCTTTACGCCACAGATTCGGAGTCAGGCACACACTGGTGGATTCTCTAGCGGTTGGTTGTGAATAAATGCCGCAGATTATACTTAAGCTTTGTTGTGACACCAGCCTGCTGTAATGGTCATTTTCAAGAGCTGCATGGTTTATTTCACCTGATTTCAACCAAAATTAGACTTCCCAAATTCATAGCCAAATAAATGAATCTTAAATGAGGTTTATGCTTCATCAGTGCCTTTTAACTTTTGATTATAGAAATCAGCCTCAGATGTTTATAGATCAATAGTTTATCATATTTCTGACCGTTGCCAATGAATGTATAGTTCAGACTATCACCTTCCAGAGGTCCTAAATGCTTATATGAGAGTATCACCTTCACTGTGTATGCAGTAATGCGGGTTTAAGTTTTATAAATGATGCGGGGAGGAAAGCTGCGTATGTCCCTAAATATATTTTTGGAGAGTTGGAGTGGTGGTACTAACATGGGCTGCAATTGTATACCTTTACATCAGGAATCTTGAGGGTACTAATCTGCCTTCAGAAACAATCCTAGTAGTGATCTGTTAATATTTACAAGTGCCTTTTTAAAACTGCTGCCTTTTACAGCGCACTTTATACACTTCAATGTGTGTAAGATTCATATTTGACTTGATGCAAAGCACCCGTTTGTTTTCGGTACACGTTATTAAGTGGACGACTGGGGCCGACCTGTGCTGTGATATGGATATAGTTAAGCAGCTTCCCAAAGACAGAGAGCCGCATTTGTGTCATCGTACGGTATGTGAGGATTTTCTTAATTTATATTGGAATTCTAGCTGTAGTTGGATGTGTCATCTGTCTGTTTTTAGAAGGAGGACGCTGCAATCTTTTTACCTCCACCATTGAGGTTGTGTTTTCGCTTGTGTCCGTTTATTGGTTTTCCAGAAGAATTACACAAGAACTAAGTAGAAGCTTTTGTGATTCTGCACAGATCAGGAACATTTCCTGTAAATTTTGTTGCAGATTTGAATGGCGCTGGATTTTTTTTTTAATAATGTAATAACTTTTTGACACGGCATTAGCTGAATAGTATCCATTACATGCAGGGAGAGAAATTAGGATAAATGTCATGACCATAACAGCAGGCTTGACACTACTTAGAAAATGACAACACTATAAATGATGAGGCCCAGTTTATCACTACAAATTTAAAAGGTGCTAAAAAGGTGTTACAGGATTTCATAATACAAGACAAGCACATACTCATATAGGGAGATGTAAAACTAAGTCAAAATAGCCAAATGCAAACAAAATGTGACAAAAAGCACTTAGGTATCCCCTGATATAGCAACTCCTCTAATATTATCTGGGTTTTTTTGCTCTCTTCTCGCTGGATTGTGGTTAAAGTATCATTCGAGAATTTGGTGCCCTTTAAATTTGTTTTATCAATATGTTCAGATTTTCAATATACTAAATTTAAAATGCTTAAGAATGCCTTCATCCAGAGATACTAGGATGTGAACTCCCATGAATCACAAAGCTGGAGTTAAATGTTCATAGGTGTATATTTTATTAAGGAAAAACATTATAAGAATTAACACATTTATAAGAAAATAATTTTTAAAACTAACTATTTAACTTACAGACCACACTGATATTAGCGAACTTTTCACTCTCAAAGTGTTAAATTGGTGTTGAGTTGTCTGGACATAGCTCATTGGAAGATATTCTTGGTTTTGCGTGTACACAGAACGCCTCATATGCATGTATTTGCTGTCATGTCCATTAAATGCCACTTATTTAGTTAGAGGGCCATCTTTTCATTATATCTGCTACTGTTTGTTCCCCCTCCACTGCTCATGTTGGACTTTATTCCATTCCACTCTGATTCAGAGCCACCCTTGTAGTCGCTGGCTTCTTCTGAATGTCACTTTGTGATATATTCCTATCACATTTGAGGTCACAAACATTGCTGGGATATTTTTCTTAAAACAATGGGATTTTAATTTACCACATGTGTGTAAACGTACCTACAGTACGCATTATATAAAGATACATATTGTTTGGTCCCGGTACCGATTCTTTTCTAAATCCAGCTGACAAGATCAGCTGCTGTTACACAACAGGTTGTATCCATTATTTCTGATTGGTTAATGTTTGATAAAGAAAATGGGAATGCATTTGTCATTATTGGAATTTTATCTTCTAAAGCCAAGACCAAGAGTTTGAGTGTCAGTCCCATCAAACCTTATAGACATGCCAACCTTAAGAGTTTATGCACAATATTTGTTCACTTTTATGTCAGTGTAGTGTGTGAGGGTGTCTGGATATTGTCAGTCATAAGACCTTTCCCACCAACCTGAATTTTTAAAATGTTCTTTTTTTATTTTATCTATTTATTTTTTTGTCTAATTTTGTCCTACTGACTGAAAGCATGTGGGATACTGAATGAGAGTTGGCAACAGAAAAGGATGATCTTTTCTATGGTAAAGCACTGTGCCATACCTGAGTTGCCAAGTCCAGATACCACTGCATTGTCTCAGCATTTGATTAATCTGTCAGCATGAAATCTATGAAAAGAAAAAAGTGATGTAATGATCACAGAGCAGCACAAGCTAAATGTTGTTTTTTTTCTCAGCAACAGCATTCAATTCTAACAGAAAATATTTTTTCCATCATTTTCTTCTGGTGATATTAGCCATTAAAATTTACACAGCTTATCATCCAAGTGTAACTGTGATTGCACATCAGCTGTATTCAAGTTCACTTTATGTCTTCATGCTTGGTCCTGCTTAGCAGCCAAGTCCATTGTACACTGTTGCAGCTACTTGCTTAGAAAATACATTCTTCTTTTGGGTTATGGCAGATTTTCAATGAGTAAAAATGTTTTCAATTTGACTTAGCCAAATGCTAAAGTGATTTTCATGTTGTCATTATGGGGCAGTGTCAGACCTGAATGCAATTCTTCAGTATAATGTTTAAACGTGCTGTGTCAAGCTGAAAAATCAAGAGCTCTACAGTGTGCAGTTGTCAAGTAAGAAACAAACGGGGCATTGAGAGCGCATCTTGTGACGAAATAAATATATTAACTTTTCATGATCAGCCATTTTCTGTTGGTTCTAGCCTAGTGGCCAAAGTCAAAACGCTTGAAAAGATTATGTCATGACAGGCAAATTATGAACATAGATTGCATTTCTTTGAAGATGTCAGTATTCTTCTTTGGCACATTACCACTACTACTCATAACGTGTATTAAACTGTATAGATGGTGGAAGTTGTTACCGAATGTCAGAGAGACTATGAAGATATTACATAAGAGTTGGAAAAGTACTAAAAGTGGATTTGAATTGTGTAAAAAAAAACAAAAAAACAAAACAGAATAAACAAAAGATCAAATTATTATTTTGTTTGTATTGTATTTCACTTTGTGCTGGCAGAGGGATATGATCAGAAATCAGCTGTAATAAAGTAATTTTAGTATATATTGCCTTGTGTTTTTTATTCCTTTAAGTATGGTAATTTGTTTTGTGTAACATTTTATTCATGTGCATTGATATTTTACTTCCAAGATTTTTGCAGTAAACACCCAATTAAACCTCCAGACCATAGTGTGTTTGCTTTTGTTGCTTAAAATTTAGTTAGTTGCAGAGAAAGAGACATTTTACATTTGTTTTAGGTTTTTTTTCCCAAGAATCACAACATCTATGTCAACCTCATAGAGTTGGAAGACTCAAACATCTCAATCAATTGTCCCAGCTATTAGATGGATTAGAGCGCTCCCAGTTTTAAGAACGTATACAAGGAGGAGCTGTGGAGAGTCAGGAGTGTGTGAGCTGGAACAGGAGGTGAGACTTGGAGGAGGTGCTCCTCAAGAAAGAGACCTGGAACTCAGAGGAAGCACAAAATACAGAGAAACTTCAACGCCACAGGGAAGAAAGCATCTGGGTTCTGTTTAATGTGATTGTAAATCACTTCAGAAGACCTCAGGTCATTGTTGCAGTTTGACCCTGGAGATAAAGGAAATGTGCATTATTTTAATTCCCCAAAGGGTGATGGAGTTTATAAACCAAAGACAACAAAGTAAATCAAAATGTAAGTAACACATTTTGAATCTAAAATAAATCTCAGATCTATCTGAATTGGATCGAGTTGCTAGACATGCAACAGGCCAGTTGTCATTAATTTTTGCATTATTATTACTCCTACTACTAATGATATTATTACAGTTATAGTTGTTGTTATCTCTAAGTAATTATTTAGGTGTCATCACTTCTAAAATACAGTAGTGTCCTCTGATGATACTTGTCTCCCAGACGTGCATGCTTGTCTTCTCGCGAGATCTGGCAACAGGAGTGAAGGCAGCGAGACATGTGGGTGACGACCATTGTAAACAAAAGTGAATGTTAAGCTAGATTGGAAAAGGAATGCTGTCTCATCATTCTATGAATTAAGTAAGTAAATAGTTGTACAACTTTGATCAAATTCTATAAGTCACGTTTTATTTTGACCTGTTAACTTTTTGGGCTTGCGAAATATAATATCAACGTCACTAACGTTAGCTGTAGAAAAAAAACTATCGCGAATCCATATTTTACTGTCGTGGCACTTAAATTTTTGTGTTTGATTGTTTCGCAGCGGACATTTGTTCAAGACGAATGTAATGCGAACTAATTATAAGCTTAATTAGCTCTTCAAATAAGGCAGTGGTAAAATAAGCAGCTATTGGATGGCTAGCTAAGTGAGACCGATACTTGAGGTTTGACTTTAGCTGCTGAACTAGCAGGCTAGCCATGCTAGTATATAAAGCTAACGAAATCCCCTGCATGTGTACTGGTCAACCGATTGTACGAATAATTGTAACGATACACAAACTTTTAGGGCAATTCTGTTGTTGGCTGTGATTAACTGTATCCCAAAATTTCAAGGTTTATTGTTTCATCTATTATTTTTATTTTAGTATAATTGTTTTGACATTGAATTGCTTATGCATGTATGTATCTATACATACATACTCATACTCACATGCATGTTCACGTACAAAGCATGACTATGTCGGTCTTATTCATAAGAGCCTTGCCACTTTGAAATTCTAAAGCAGCAAACGTCAACTGTTGGTTGTAAACAACCAATTACAAGTCATGCTCAATAAATGAATGTTTGTTCACTTTCGTTGACATTAGTATACCAAACTTAATGTAATGTATCAAATTATAAACAGATGTCAGTCATTTAGATGCAGGGATCTGTCAGGAATCATAACGTTCCTGCACAGAACACTATCAGTTTCATAACTTTAAAATTGCAAAATTTTGTTGATATACAGTATAGTACAAGTATACCTCGGCTTACGTCGTTAATTGGTTCCAGAAGACGCGACTGAAAATCAAAAACGATATAAGTCGAATTTCATGTCTCCAGGCTAAACTGAAGACAACCTTTCCCAGTTCTGTACTGTACTTTATTTATGAAAGCATTTTCAATAATAATTGATTAATACAAATCTTGTTTTAGTTATTATTACAAATAATTTAAGCATACAAAATATTTAAAAAATTTTTTTTAATGTAGTGCAGAAAAAAAACTCAAATTTTCGTCTTCAGCTCAAAGCGGGAAAATGGGAGTTGCTACGTGCTAATAATATGATTTTACAGTGATTTTACAATTCCAATACTTGTGGCTGTCAGACGTAAGGTCAAGTAAAATGAAGTAAACTTGATTTTCATTTTGCCATGTATTTTTAAAAACTGACGTAAAATCTAGAACAATTTAACTCGAAACTAAGTACATGGGTATTAACAGTATGTTTGGTAACATGCCCGAAAATTATGAGTTCATCCACGTATACTTGAGGAATTAGGTACATAGTATTGCAACATTCCTGAACATCAATCTAATAATGCCCCCACTAGTTAAGGTAAAGTGAAGGCATGAAAAGTCCAAGTTTGAAGCTTTTTATACTCACAGGATAAATGGGATTCAAATTCCAGAAAGCCTCACTTCCTTCTGATGTATATTTGGTGTCCCCATAGATCTCCAGGATGTTGTGTGAAGTCCTGCTGTCATCACTGTGGTTCATGTTTGTCATCTTCTGGGTTGAGACAATAAGTATTTGGCTGTTTTTGTCCATGTTCTACCAGGACAGAGCATTTTACCACTGGGGAGATGGGTAAGATATTTGTTTTCCGAGGAAATGTTTAATTTTTGCAAACAGTCTGGTGCGTATCACTTTTCTTTTTTTTTTTAGTTCTGGCAATGGGGCATATAGAGTATGATTACCAGGTACAACTCTTTCACATGACCATGTTTAATCAGAAAGTTACACTGCAGTTTCAAGTAATATTATTTACCCAAGTGTACTTGAACAATTTAAATACTGAAGTGCACGATATAATACAAGTTGTTTTCCTGACTATGAGGAAAAGTGCTGGTTTTACTGATTATTTCAGTCTCAAAGGTATGACTTTAATGATCAAGCATTTGTAGCTTTCTGTAAAGCACCATTTCTTTGTTGTGACTTGTTGAAAAACCCATCAAGAACTGAATGATAAAAAAAATGAATAATAGAATAAGTAAGGTGAGAAAAAAAAAAGAAAAAAGCAACTAAAGAAAAATGTCCATTATTGGGTCAGTGTTGTTTTGTAATGGTACCCTTCTTTTGTTGTTGAAGGGCATTTGCAGATGATCCTGGACAGATGATTTATATGCTGAACAGGCAAGAGCATTGCTTTATTATGACTCAAGTAGTTTAGGACACTTTTAATTGTGCCATCTGTGTTTCTGTGCAAGAGTTGATTTATTTTATCTCCACAGATTGGAAATGAATATGCAGTCAGAGATCCACACCTGAGACAGAAGAAGATCAAGAACTTTAATGAAATAATTTGCAATAGGAGCCTGTTGCATTCCTGTAATGGAAAAAGATGGAAAGTAGCAGCTGTTTTTCCTTTGAATTGACTGCCTCACAATTTTGTGGATAGTCATGGTGGAGAGTTGCAGAATCTGTGAAGATGCAACTAAAGGAGGACCTCAATATTGACGAGTATCACATCCACCGATGTAACACTTATATCTTCACAATTTTGGGAGGAAAAGAATGAATAGAGCAGAACATGCTTCATTCACAAAGAATGAATTGCATCATTCTTTAAGTTCTATACCCATTTAGAGATTTGCACTGAGATTTTATTTTGATCATACTTTTGCTTTATACAACTATAGTTGCACAGTTTTTGCTCTTTGCTGCTAAAATTATGTCTTAAATATCAGATTCCACTAAATATACGTTATGCTTATGACTGTGATTTACAACTGGCAGATAATTATGTTTTTTTGTTTTTTGTTTTGGCTCAGCTATTTGGAAAGGGCCAAGTTTGAATATTAGAGATGGAGCCATGTTCTTTCGATTAATTCCAAGGCCGAACAACAGAAGACTGATACACAGTGATCATAGAGGTGATATTTTTCACACTCATAATCTACAAAATAGTTAAATTCTTATCAGTTATCATATAGCATGTGCGCCAAAGTAAATTGTTAGATTAAACATGAAAATAACTTCATTCACTCAGGAGAAATTTCCAGAGGTTTTAGCCACATCCTATGGCCTTTTATCAGTGATACCACTTGTAACAGCATTACAAGACAGCTAAAGCTCAATTTGCTAATGAAGATCACAAGATGAAACAGATTTGACCTTAGTTTTGAGATTATGTCAGCACTGACCAGCATTATACAGTATGTGCATGTATGTTTGCTTAGCATATAAAACAAATCACTGCAAACCTGTGACATTACTTTTCTGTCAGATGTTTGTCATTCCTTTCCTGTACATTAAAGGGTTTGCATTTGAACAAACGGTTTTCTTCTCCATTTGTTACTGTGTCCCAGGTATTTCAGGTTTGTAGTTGTGAATCAAGAACCCAACAGTATTTTCGCCTGTACAACAGTGCAGAACACCTTGCATGCCACGCCGGAAGGGGTCGCTCTTTTTAGCCATTGCTTAAAGCGATTTTAACCCTACATCATTTCCGGGACTTCTTCCCATCCCGGATAAAGTATTGCAGTAACGCTACCAGATACACTGTTCTGCTACTATTATTCGGACTGGTTGAAATAGTTTTGCATAGATTTATCCAGGGCGAGGCATTTGGCCCTAACAAAAAATATTTGCGCAAAGAAATTACTTCTGATCATAGTTGTCAGCAGTTTTGCATAAAACATGGCTCCAACGATACAGACTCAAGCACAACGAGAAGACGGCCACAGGTGAGTTAAAAAGTGACTGTTGTGAGTGTTTTCACGTAAACATTAAACGTTAAACAATAAAAGCATGGAACGCTGAATTGCTCGTCTTCGTAATTTGTTAATGTTAGCTAACATTGTTAGTCAGCTAGCTACGTAAACAAGCAAGCTGAACGCTTCTTCGTGCTAAGCTCTTCGATAAAATGATTTAAGATACCAATATTAAAAAGCAGGACCAAATTATTACCTTACATGCCTGAATTTGATAAATCTGCCATGCTGCTTTAAATTAAAACAAAAACGAAAGCAAAACATTAGCAATATGCTAAATGCTATGTAGGCTACATTATAATAGTTAGATCATTAAGTTATCCAAGCTTTAGATGTTTACAAGCCAAGCCTTACAAATTAAACATGATTTGAACACGTATAAGAAATCAGTTTTTAGTTTGTATTTTAGGGTAGAGTTTGGCCACTAACTGGAGATTAAAGCATTAATCTTTATACTTTAATAAATTGCAGACATTAGTCGTTTCTCATTCCGTCTAAGAAAATGTAAGATACATTCATCTGTCTATGTAAGCATAACATGGGAGCAGTGATTAATGCTACAGAACACAGTCAATAGGATGTTAGGAAAATGTAGCGGTTAATTTCTAGTTTGTGATACATGTAAACAAGTTTAATGTCTTCCTTTCTTGTAGGCCATCCACACATCGAACTGTTCCAGAGAGGTAAGAAGAAATAGCTTTCATGTTTTTAAACACATGTTATATCGGTAAGGATTTTAATTCTTAGCATTTTCTTATCATGTCATGGTCTTTTGCTGTAGAAATGTTTTATGCATTCATTTAAACAGTTTAGCACATGGCCAATATTTGGCCCAATAATAATAACTAAATAATAATAAATGGGGCGGCAGTGGCTCAGTGGTAGAGCGGGCAGTAGAGCGTGTCGTCAATGTTCCAAGATCAGAGGTTCGATTCCCTCTCCCAGTTCACCTCTGGAGCACTGCTGGGGCGCCCTTGAGCAAGGCGCTGTCCCTCTTACAAGTTACTTATTTTGGCACACCACTCTACCTCCCTCTGCTTGCGTACAGGCCCCCTGTGTGTGTGTTTGTGTGTTCAGGGCATGTACACACAAATTAGTATATAAAAACTCACTTGTAAGGCTTTTTTCCCCACTGACATCTATGGTCGCAGGTTTTTCCATACATCAAAACACTGTGATGATGTAATTGATATAGGAGTTCACAATTAGTAGGAACACAGTTTATTTGTCAACAAAGAGTGAAACTTAAAAAATGTATTGTGTAGTGACACATAAAACATCTATACCATATGGAAATGTATTTCTAAGTGAAATATGACAATGAGGAAGCATATGAGAAGTTGCTTGGTGTCCTCTATATTCTTATCTGTAGTAATCTAATAGTAGTGGTTTATTCTAAAAGTGGTAGCATGTTATATGTACATGTATTGAGGGATGGTTGGCGTAGTTACCAAAAATCTGTGAAGTACGCCAAAAGACAATATTTCTCTGACCTTGTTGTTTCGAACTCACACACACCTCGAGTGTTGTTTAAAGTTATTAACTCTACTCTGAGGCCACCACCGACTGTTGGATCTGACACCTCTCCTGCACCATGTGAAACCTTTCTTAGCTTCTTCGTTAGTAAAGTGTCTTCTGCCTGAGCACTTGTTTCACCTCCATCCACTGACCCTTCAGTCTCAGTCTCCTGCACTACAGTGTTCGATACATTTGAAGCTTTGACCCTACAGGAAATTGTTACTCATTTGAAGCCCTCTGGTTCTCCTGAGGATGCTGTTCCTCCTCGACTTTTTAAAGAAGTTTTCCAGGTTGTTGGTCCATCTTTTCTTGCTGTTATTAATAGCAGTTTGTCTTCTGGAGTGGTCCCTGCCAATTTTAAACATGCTGTGGTTCAACCTTTGCTTAAAAAATCTGGGCTGGATCCCACAATAATGGCAAATTTTAGACCCATCTCTAAACTGCCTTTTATTTCAAAAATCTTTGAAAAGGTTGTGTACTCCCAACTAATGGACTTTTTACATGATTATGATATTTTAGAGATTTTCAAATCTGGTTTTAAGCCATTGCACAGCAGTGAATCAGCACTTTTAAAAGTTTTTAATGATATCTTTTTAGCGACCGACTGGTCATTGTGTTGTACTTGTACTCCTTGATCTGACTGCAGCATTTGACACGGTGGACCATAATATCCTGATTGCTCGCTTGGAGCAGTGGGTGGGCATTTGTGGCACAGCACTCAAATGGGGTAAATCATATTTATATCAGCGAACATTCTGTGTCACTTGATAATTGTGTGTCCTCCACGACCCATCTCTCTTGTGGGGTGCCTCAGGGCTCTGTGCTTAGCCCTCTGTTGTTCTCCCTGTATTTACTCCCACTTGGTGCAATTTTAAGAAAACATGGTATCTCTTTTCACTGTTATGCTGATGATACTCAGATATATGTCCCTCTTAAGAAGTCTGACTACAGTATAATGCCGCTCCTTGATTGTTTGTGTGACATTCAAACCTGAATGTCTCTGAATTTTCTTTTTAATTAAAAAAAGACTGAAGTTATGATTTTTGGTGGCACTTCTGAAACCTCTGTGATCAATCTTGATTGGTTGGCAAGGTACAACAATACAGTCGTAAACAACTTGGGGATAAAATTGGATAAAGAGCTTAAATGTGACAGCCAGATTAAAGCAGTGGTGAAATCAAGTTTTTTCCAGTTGAGGCAGTTGGCAAAAATTAAACCAGTTTTAGGAAAAAACATTTTGAGACAGTAACCCACGCCTTTGTGACCACGTGGCTGGATTACTATAACGGACTTTATGTGGGGGTCAGTGGGTCCTCCATTGCCCGCCTTCAACTGGTCCAAAATGCTGCTGCACCTCTTTTAACTGGAACAAGAAAGTACGACCACATCTCACCAATTTTAGCATCACTGCACTGGCTGCCCATACATTTTAGGATTCATTTTAAAATCCTTTTATTTGCTTTTAATCCATAAATGGCCTCGCCCCACCTTACCTCTCTGAGCTACTTAACCGATACATGCCCAGCCGATCTCTCAGGTCAGCTGACCAGCTGCTCCTCACACAGCCTAAAGTCAGTCTGAAGCTCAGAGGGGAATGTGCTTTCTTGGTTTCAGCTCCTAAATTATGAATGGGCTCCCACTGCACATCAGGCAGCCTTCTTCACTGGCTCATTTTAAAATACTTCTTAAAACCCACCTCTTTTCCCTGGCGTTTGACATCCTTTAGAGTGATTTGTGTATTATTTCACATTATTTTAATTGTTTTTATCTGATTTTATTTCTGCTTTTAACTTATTTTAAATTGTTTTATTGGATTTTTATTTTGATATTTTATTTAACTGCATTATGTTCATGGTTTTATTTATAAATAAAGTGGATTGGATGTCTGTTAATGTGTATGTTTTGTGCTCTTGACAGGTCAGGAGTGGTCTGTCGGGTCAAGTACTGCAACAGCCTGCCTGACATCCCATTTGACCCCAAATTCATCACATATCCATTTGACCAGCACAGGTACACATCACACCTCTCCATCATTACAGAGTACACACCGATGAACATGGACAAAGTTTCACCAGTGCTTTTCTGTTGTGACAGGTTTGTACAGTATAAAGCCACTTCTCTAGAGAAGCAGCACAAGCATGAGCTCTTGACAGAGCCAGACCTCGGTGTGACCATTGATCTCATAAATCCAGACACCTACCGTATAGACCCCAATAGTAAGTTGTTACGTCTCACCCCCTTGCATCGCTGACAATGAAACATTTAATCTCTAAATTGTACATTAATTTTATAAGGTAATGATTTAGAAAACAGCTCTATGACCTAAATTATTTATTTATTAATTTAACAAAGTATAAAAATAAGATTTTATTTTCAAACCACTTAAAATTATTTTGTAAAATGTATGCCTATTATTTTTGCTGCGTGCAGCTTGTTTTTTTTAAAGAATTAGAACAGGGACCAGTTTAGAACTTTCCACAAGTAAAGGTAATTGGCAGGCCAGACTACTGTATTCTAAATAGGTCTGAATGGGACTCATTCTGTCTTGACAGCTGTCTTGAAGCAACATATACAGTATTGCCCAAGTGACATCTCTCTTGGGGCCATTCTTGTTAATTGAAGCCAAACTGCATTCTGCTTGTTTTACAAAAGTTTGGCTTCATAGTACAAGCATTCAAATGCTAGAACTACTTTCCTGTAGTCAAAGCCTGTCAACCATTGAACATTTGTGATGCGTGATTAAATTGGGAATGGAAAATAACTGAAAATTTAGCACATGAATTCTAAGTGTCCTCAGTGTTTTTGAAGTGTTGTTGAATGACATTGTGGAGTTAGAACAGAAATATGACTGTGCACCAATTTGTACTGTAGATTTTTGCTGAGTTTGTATTTGTTGATATTTGTATTGTAGAGTGTTTATTCATCAGTTTGACTTTTTAATTTGTAAAGTAATGTAAATTATTGCCGTCTGTCTGTGTCCTTATTTTTTTCTGGAAGAGGCTACCTCATTAAATTTCTGTGTAGACTTAATCAGACGTATAAATTTACAGTACTGTTGGATCCAGCTGATGAAAAACTGCTGGAAGAAGACATCCAGGCTCCATCCAGCTCAAAGAGGTAGGGCTGTTAAACATGCATCTTTGTTTTACAAAAAGAAAAGAAATTGTATAAACTCTGAATATGATATATTTTTTCCTTCTTGAATCAAAGATCCCAGCAACATGCCAAAGTGGTCCCGTGGATGAGAAAGACGGAATATATTTCTACAGAGTTTAACAGATACGGTGTTTCCAATGAGAAAGTGGAAGTCAAGTAAGTTTTGCAGTTGCAGTAAATATGTTCAAAATGTCACCATAGATCTGACTGTGTAGTATAAATAATCTGATTTTGTGTGTAGGATTGGTGTGTCTGTCAAACAGCAGTTTACAGAAGAGGAAATCTATAAGGACAGAGACAGTCAGATTTCTGCTATTGAGAAGACATTTGAAGATGCACAGAAATTGGTGAGTCATCTTTTACCTTTGCCACCCAAAGTCATCTTTGGGTGGCAAATGGAACATAGACATTTGGGGGAATCCTTTGGCCTTTTGGGGATTATAGGAATATTCAGATAAACACATCTATGAGATATTCCTATTGGTCTGCTCTGTACATGATAAGACTTGCTGTCCAATGCAATTCGCCATAATAACTCCAAAATGTAATACTATGCTTTGACAAATAGGAGGATTTGTTCATTGTAAAAATGAACTACAGTTGGCATCACCTGTCTTTTCAGATTACGCAGCATTACAGCAAACCCCGAGTTACTCCTGTGGAGGTATTACCTGTGTTCCCCGACTTCAAGGTAAACCACAATTTTATTGTAGATGAACTTGTAGAGTCTCTGTTCATTTGGAATGCCATGCTACTGGAGGAAAGTGGGCTGATATTCTTTGCTTTAAATCAAATAAATATATCACAAAGTTGCAGTATTGTGAAGTGTGTGCATCTGATCATTTGCTGTTAAAACTGTATTGAGTAGTTGAACAGTTTTATTACTCTATCCTTTCTTTAAGCAAAGTTATTTTGAAACTTCTAAAAAATTATGAAGGCAACATGTCAAACTATTAGAAACATTTTTACATGTTAAATGTTACTTAATAGAGCAAAAAGAAACCTGTCCATTAGTGTGTTTTCATGACAAACCAATAGTTGAGGGTACAAAAAAGTACAGTGTATTGGACATTACTTTGGTGCTTCGGTATTTTGCGTGCCTTTACAAATGTGAAGTAAGTTTTAAATTGTGTTTATGAAGGATTTTAAAATTACATGTAATTTAGACGATAAACTGTGGAAAATATGGGAACTGAACAGATGAAAAAACATCTCACAATATTCTCAATTTTTTCACTCTTCTCCCAGATGTGGATCAACCCATGTGCTCAGGTCATCTTTGACTCTGATCCTGCACCTAAGGACATATCAGGACCGGCAGGAGTTGAAATGATGTCTCAGGCCATGATCAGGTGCCTGCAAAATAATTTCTGTGTGGGAGTGTTTTTGTATAGTAATATACTTGCATAAATTTGCATAAATGCCAATGATGTTTTCTGTCTCTTGATCAGAGGAATGATGGATGAGGAAGGAAATCAGTTTGTGGCCTACTTTCTTCCCAATGAAGACACTATTCGCAAGCGCAAAAGAGACTGTGACGAGGGGATGGATTATATGCCTGAGGAGCTGTGAGTATAAAGTAATAGATTAACTCATTGGCTGCCAGTGCTTTGTTGTAATTGATCTCCTTTCTCTGGCATTCTGAACTTATATCGGTGTTTTCTTACTGTTCTTGACCATTCGCAAGATGCTTCTCTTAGAGCGACATCATGTTCGCTCGCGGGTGCGCACTTACATACGCAAACTTTATTGCATTGTAAGCTCCCGCAACTTCTCTGTCTTCCTCTGATTCACCATCCTCTGTACCGTCACTGGATGAGTCTTCATTACTGTAAATTCCATTATTAGAAGCCTGACAAGCTCTGCCAGACAGCCTTCCCCTTTGATAAACATAATTGACGTCTATAGACGTCCATGGCATCCAGTGAGATATGGAAATCTTTTTGCCAACTTTTTTTGTTTTGCCTTTTTTAATTTATATACAAGAAATAATGCTTTTATTTATTGTGTTTCAGGTATGACTACAAGATTGCAAGGGAGTACAACTGGAACGTTAAGAACAAAGCCAGCAAGGGTTATGAGGAGAACTACTTTTTCATCTTCAGAGATGGAGATGGCGTTTACTACAATGAGCTAGAGACGAGGTAAAGCGATCAAAGTGTAAACTGTTGCACTTTAACACAAAGAAAGTAAGATTTTTGGTGTGTTTTATGTCATCCTGTCTGTTATTGAGAAAGTTTGGTGTCCATTCATAATACACAAAGCAAGCAGCACCTGCCACAGCATAAGGGTTTTCATGGCAGGATAAACACCCTCATGCCTTTCCGCTGTCCTGCAGAGTGCGTCTGAGCAAGAGGAGAGCCAAGGCTGGAACTCAGTCAACCACAAATGCTGTGCTGGTGTGTAAACACAGAGATATGAACGAGAAGGAACTCGAAGCCCAGGTGAGTGTGTTTGAAATGAACAAAATATCGGTCAACACAGGGTAAAGCTATTGTTTGTTTCACTACCAGACTTAGAGCAGTGCTTTTCCAGCATGACTCGGTTGATCCAAACTGTAGATAGGAGTTGCTTTAGCATTCTCTATAAGTTCTGTGACACAAGAGTTATGTTGGTAACTGATTCCCTTTCATTATGACTATCAGGAAGCACGTAAAGCTCAACTTGAGAACCATGAGCCAGAAGACGAGGAGGAAGACATGGATAAGGACATGCCGGATTCTGGTCAGTGTCTTTTTTTTTTTTACCATTACTGCAGTTTTACAGATTTTACGGATTTGTACAGATTTGATGTTATATTTGTTGTTTCCAGGTGATGATAAAGATAAGGGCAGTGGCAGTGAGGCAGAGAATTCTGGTAGTGAGTCCGAGAGGGAAGATGAAGATGAGCAAGAACAAAGGGGAGAAGATGATGAAGAAGATGAGGACAGAGGGAAGCGAAGGAGGAAGGCAAGTGGCAGTGGGAGTGAGAGCGGCGAGGAGAGAACCAGAGAAATGCGAGACGAAGAAGAGATCTTTGGCAGTGATGACGACAGTGATGACAACGAACCC
The DNA here is from genome assembly GCA_013358685.1 of Antennarius maculatus. NCBI lineage: Eukaryota > Metazoa > Chordata > Actinopteri > Lophiiformes > Antennariidae > Antennarius > Antennarius maculatus. Next base: position 9,901,996 of record CM023613.1, on the reverse strand, counting down.
AAGAATTCTGGCAGGAGCAGCGGGGAGGAGGGCAGTGGGAGCGAAGATGAAGGGGGAAACAGAGGAGGAAGCAGGAGTCGCAGCGCTTCTCCGGCACGCAGCGACCGCAGCAGCGACCACTCAGAGAGGGCTCAGAGTGGAAGTGGAAGCGAGAGAGGCTCAGATTCCAGTGATGCCAGTGACAGTGAATAGGACGAGTTGGAAAGGCACTTGTGTCATTTGTGTGCTCTTTTCCAAACTACAGTCTTTAACTGTCACTGACCCCTGACTTCAGGTCAGTCAGGGGCTGCAGTCTCAATCATTGCAAATATGAAATGAAATTTCATGAAATTATGTGGGAAGATTCTTTTTGACCAGGGACATCTCCCTTTTATTTGTAGATATTACACACCAGTAGCTTCTTGTACACTATGCCTGTGTCCGACATTCAGTCCAAGGCCATGTAGAAATGTCTTTATCCTCCCAACAAGTCATTGTCTTACAGCTTTGAAGTGAATAATAAAGTACAGATGATGTTTTATAAGAAACCTGGTCATCAAAGGTTTTTGTTTTTCCATTTAACCGATATAGGAACCTTTGTGTTAACACAGAAGGCAAAACTATTTTAAAACTAATCCAAAAACAGGTGCTCCCTGTGTAGCTTTAGTTGTTCGGCACACATATTGCAAACTCTACATAACTTCACCAGACATGACACATATTGTCAAAGAGTAGTGTCATTTGACATTTTGGATTTTCAACTACAGTAATTACATTGGGTTTTTTTTTTAACCAGTCATGAGAGAAAGGCAGCCATGTCTGGAGTACATTTTAGGAATGATATACTGTATTCTAGCCTCACCAACCTTGGGCTTTAATTGCAAACATGCTTCCACAGAAACTGAAAGGAATTCAACTTGTCTGGGGCACATCTTGCAAAAATACACACTTCTGGCATTAAGAAAAGTGGCTATAAGTGACTTGAGACATACATTAATTGAAAGATTTTAATTATTCTCAATGCAATGTATCATGCTTAACTTGATTTTTTTTGTCATTAGTCATTTAATGGCAGTATCAAAACAATTACAAATTAAAAAAAAAAACAATGTGGCAGGTGTATTCAGCGAAAGAATGACAGTTGGTTCTTCAGCCATTCTTCCGTCAGTTCCTCAGCGTGTCTTGTGTCAAAGACCTCAGAGAAAAAGAAAATGTCACATTAAAATTCTGATTGCAGTGTCATAAAAAATAATAAAGAAGCTCAGAAAGAAGCTGACCAAAGAATGGCTGCTAAATGAAGACATGCTAAGGCAACAGCGTCATATTAAACATAAACTACATTCAATACTTGAATAATGTAAAACATTCAGTACTTGAATATTTTGATGAGGTGACTAACAATTGTATAATGTTCAAATAAATGTATGACAGACCAAATTTCAGACTGATTAGCTGAACAATGTATTTGGCATATTAACTTTTAGTGGCATGTCTCAAAATGAATATTTAATTTTACAGTCTAGCCATCCAAATTGTCGAACCCATTCTTTAGCATAACACCTGAGCTGTGAACTCAGAACTGTGAGACGACACCTTTGTCAGCTTTGCAGTTTGGACCAACTGAGTCTTGCTGCCTGCATACATGATCTGCTGCTCTGGCTTACATCCTGTGAGAATCGAAATGAACTTTTACCAGTCAAAAGTACCAGTAAATTATAAACAGATGCTATGTGTACTCACCCATTGGACTGGAAAAAATCAAACACAGCGGGTAAGAGACCCTCCCATCATCATGGACATACTTGTAACTGTAGACAATGAATGTGCACAACCACTCCGTCAAGGAAGGTCAACCTTGTTAGAATGTTACCGTACAAGTGAAGAGATGTAATTGCTACACTATGAAGCTTTTCATATATTTATGAGACATCCTGTCAGGATATCTGGGTTGCCGTTCAGGAAGTTCACCTCTCAAGTCATCCAATGAGATGTCCTGAAAGCCAAAGTTGAGTCTATGACTTCAGATTCTGAGAACACCAAAAAGGTTCAAATGCAAAAATAAATGTACTTGCCTCATATTCTTCTTCAAGGATAACAAGTTTTCTCTTCATGTCTATTTTAACTGAGAAATGAAATCAGAAAATGTTAAAACACTGACACTTGTATTAAATGTGAATTTTTATTTTTTAAGTTCCAAACAAGTAAATGTGACATAGAAGAATCTATAGCATTATTCATTAGCAAATTATACTTACTTAGTATGGCAGCATTGTTGGTTTCTTTTCGAAACCTAAACTTTTTCAGTTTCTCTGTCAGACTTTCATCCACTTCACACACAACCAGAGAGCTTGACTGCAAAATATAAAAAAATAAAATAAAATAACTGATGTAGTGTCAATCTGAAAAGTCTTAATGCCTCATGATGCTCCAGGCCCTTGGGAAAATAAAACTGACAGGTATAAAAATCAGAAATAGAAACACCAGAACAGGCGTCTTGATCTTTTGAGATGCATTAAATGTTCATAACACTATTCTGACATATTGAGGGCAGGAAATGTCTGTGCAACAATGTAGCTTCCTGTGTGAAAGAGCACAGGGGATAGTCAACTTGTGTCGCAATGGAAACAAAAAAATAATACTCTACACAATGCAAATAACTGACAGTTCATCAAATCTGGTCAAATTCAAGAGAAAAGCACAAATTTTCAAGGCAATCACATGAGTTTCACCTACCATTCTGAGGGGATCTTTGTAGGTCTTCCTCAGAGTAATGCTGCCGATCTACAGTTGGGCAGGCACACAGTAAGAGCATGCATAACTTCTGCTTCCTGTTTTCAACAGCTCAAGAAGTCTCCAGTTTGCAAAATCAACCAAGTTTGTCTTGAAATTGTTTTTGTTTTTTTTGTCAGATGTAATTCTGTGAGGTCAGAATTATGAGTAGCAATCACCTGTTGAATGTTGGTAGGATATACAGATATCATTTGAAGGCAACCCTAATTTCCTAGTTTGGGATGATTGAAGTAAAATCAGTGATTACAATGGTCTTCAGATAGAATTCAATAGAATAAGACAAAATGTATAAACATTAAATATATTTACTTTTAAATATACCGGTAATTAAAATAAATAAAAGTAAATATATTTAGATTTTTTCCTCACACACACGCACACACACACGTATACTGTGTATATATATCGGTGTGTATGTACTAGAATATAACATTTTTAGCACTCCAACACATAACAATTACTTTTTCAAAAAAGTTTGGACATGGTATATGTTTTCAATCGAATCAGAATGTGTTGATTTACAAATGGTTTTTAACTTAAATGTGATTAAATATGTGACAAATACTACATATTCAAAGTGCAAAATGTAAAAATAGATGTACACTCATTCAGAATATGATTTATGACCACATTTGCTCTCAAGTTTCTGTTGTTGTGTTTAGTCACCCGTAATGTACCACACATTTTCAATGGTAAGCAGGTTTGAACCTTCAATCTATTTAGTAAATAAATTTGAAGCCATACTCAGTATCAGTAAGGCACTGAGAAAGTGGCTTAATTTGTCTTGGAGGAATAGGAAGGGACAAGTTACCAATTCCATGAGCATTAACATAACCATTACTGTCTCGGATGATCGTTTTTTAATTCTAAGCCAGACTTTATAGAAGTAGTCTTTTTCCTTTTAAGCCTCTACAAACATGATATCCATGATAAAAATTTAAAATAAAATAAAATAAAGATTAAAAAAAAAAAAAGAAATGTGAAATGTGAACTAATCAGTCCAAAGGACAATTTTCCACTTTGCATCAGTTAATCTCAGATAAGATGCCCAGAGAAGTCAGTGGCATCTGTTGAATGTTGTTGATATATGGCCACCACTTCTTATTGTACAGTCTCAATTTACATTTGTAGATGCAGCAACAAACTATGTTCTCAAAAAGTGGTTTTCCAACATGTACCTTAGCCTAGGTAGTGATATGCATCATAGCATCATGTCAGTCTTCAGTCCAGTGCTCTCTGAAAGATTTTAGTTGAAAAGAACGTGAAAAAGGTTTATGAACACATAACGTTTAATTAATATCTTACACAGTGCAATACGTTTTGTATGTATGTATGCATGTAATTAGTGCCATATGTGACAAAGAACCCAGGGGGCGGAACAAGGTGCTACTTACCGCCCAGACGTATGACGTACCCGAACGTCTGACGTCACTCAAAATCGAAGTAGAATTCTCCAGGCGTACGTTATTTTCTGCTTTGCAATAAACATTTTGTATATACCTTCTTTAACATGATTTGTTTGAAACCACGAGAGCTCGCTGCTTTAAAGGAATATCCGTAAGGAAAACCTCGGAGGAGATCGAAATCTACGCTTCTTTCAGCTAAGCCAACGTTGTTGCATCTGTTAGCAAAACTTGCTACCTAAGAAGCTAGCGCTAGCATTTTTGCTCACTATCCCTGCCCTACCGTCGAGCTAGCTGTGCATTAGCACCTTAGCCTAGCTCGCTAACCAGTCACAATTGACAAAGGTAAACAACAATCCCCATGAGTGTGTTTATGTTAAATTGCAACTACCATAACTTTGTCTTGTCAATTGGAACAGGCGTCATTCGGTTAAAACTGCGTTTTAGCCTCCCTGTTCCCACCGCTAAGATTGAAGCACGAAACGGAGAGAAGGGGCAGCAACAGTGTTAACCACTAACAATACAAATTGTGAATCCCATATCAATGACGAGGCCGACCAAGCTAGTAATGAAAAATCGATGATTTCTTGTGCTTTGTGTCATAGTGAAACCGATGTGTTGAAAATGTTTGACTGTTCGGAAGCATAAGATAATGTCAAAAGCTGCGACATCTGTTGGGTATGCTATTAGTATTGCGTTTTCATGGGTGGATTAAATTTGACACCACGATGAGACAGTCAAAATGCTAGTGGTATTACTGTTTTCACTTTTGTTACTTTGGTATTCAGCGTTTGAAATGTAGGAATCTGTCACTTTATAGGCACGGCCAAATACACTTAGTCTTTTGTTTGCTGTGGACCCTCTTGTAAATGTGAAATGAAGTCTGTAAAGTCGTTTGCTACAGCTGTGACAGGGCCTCATATATTGTGGTGCTTCTTAAAATGACCAGGCGCTGGAACATACTTGGATGCATCTGTTAAGAAACGTCTTGAATGCGTCTGGTAGTTTGCCTCAGTTAACCCAGATAACTGTGTCTTCCAGTATCCAACGCTATGGTGCTGATTGAAATGATGCCTGTTTGAACTTTATAGACATCAATCAGATCTTCTAACCAGACTCATGACTGTTCTATAATTAAAATTAGACTGTGATTTAACAGCTGGTACTGGTGTCAGCTGTTATGGCATGCACTGTTACCCCAAAGTTAATGTATGTTACTTTTCCTGAAGTGATAACTACTGTGTTATATTTAGTTTTTGGATATAAATGGAAATGATGACAGCCCATATTCTTGTAACAGAAGTCTATCTTAGTTCAGTTTAAATATTACTACTGCCTTAAATGAAACAGACGCTTATCCTTCAAGTCAAGTTTTTTGAACACCTGTTGTGAACATTCTTTAACATTATGACTCAAAAAATTGAATAAGATGGATATGCATCCTTATGAAGAGTTTAGGTTAGTAAAAGCCTAATTCAGGTAACACTCAATGTTGCTATAACGTCCAAGTTTATCAAAAATTTATTTGAAATATAACTAAAAAAATAAACCTGTAAGTGATGTCTGTCTTGTATGCTTTGCAAATGAGGTAGAAAAATATGACCGATATAACACAAACATTCAGCATTGATTTAAACTGTCAAAGCACTCATGTTTGTTAATGCATTAAATGTAGATGATGTCATGGTGAACACATGTCTAAGATTTTTCTGTCTGTGTATTTTACAGGGCACGGACAATGTGATTCTGAACATGCCAGAGTGAAACACTTCATTTCCTTTTGGAGTCATTTCTGACTACGGTTAACACACATAACCTCGCTTCAGAAGACATCCCTGATAATCCACGCGACACCATTATCTGAACTTCTTCTTGCACCTGAACCATGTGAGGGCCCCTCGGTCCAGTCTGAGGGGATCTCAGGACTGTCACTAATATAACCCCGCTGTGCGGGGTGAGACTGTTGTGTCTGAGAGAACTGTCTTTCACTTCCCCTGCCCATATATACATTCCTTTTCTCCTTTATTTGGAGACACGCCATGATGTTCCGAGACCAGGTAGGTATCCTCACAGATTGGTTCAAGGGCTGGAATGAGTGTGAACAGACGGTGGCACTGTTGTCCCTCCTGAAGAGGGTGTCCCGCACCCAGGCTCGCTTCTTACACATCTGCCTCGAACACTGGTTGGCAGACTGCACAGAGATCCACATCCTAGAAGCTGAAGCAAACAATGCAGGTAAATTAACATTATTCCTTCCTAAAACTGAAGAAGGCACGCATTAATCAGGTTATAAAGGTTCATCATTAGTAACATTCTTGATTTGCCATTTTGTCAATAGCAATTGTTTGCCAGTGGCATCAGGAGCCAAAGGAGAAGGTTGTCTCCTTGCTACTGTCCCACCTGCCCCTGCTGCAGCCACGCAACAGTGAGGCCAAATGTGAGTACATGAAGCTGCTGCAGAAGGTATTGAGTCACACTATAGAGAGTAGCCTGTTTGTGGAGGAAAGCAGACAGTTGCTATCATACGCGCTCATCCATCCTGCCACCACACTGGATGACCGCACCTCTCTGGCCATGTGGCTAAACCACCTGGAGGAGCACCTGTCTAGTGGCTATACACCCCGGCCCCCTTCTAGCCCATACCACCCGCACCAGGGCTCAGATGAATGGTCGAGCTCGGCTGAGGCTCTTGACCCTGGACACAGCTGGCATGACAAATCCCCATCATCCAACACCTCTCCAGCAGGCCAGAATGGGCATATGCCTTTCCCGGGTGGGATGTCTTCTCCCATCAACAGCAATAACACAGGTAATGTTTGTTACTGCAAGGAAATGGATTGTTATGGGAATATGTCACAATTGTGTCTATGTTGTTGAAATTTTCAGGATGTTAACAATTTTATCTCCCAACATAAAAATGGCAGGGGAATGATAAGTTGTTTATTTGTTCAGTCATAAAATCTTTTTGTCTGGAGCATAACTGTAAATTTTAGCTTTACTGAGGTTTACATATATATTAACCAGAGTAAGTAGCTGTGGTATATTTGATTTTTTTTTATCTTCTAGAAATGGGATAAAAAAAAGTTTCCATGGAAACTGAAACTTAAAGTGAGTTCCAAGCAAGAGTAGTCATCTTTTCCAGAGCACATTTCATAGGCTGTATTTTAGCTTCTACTGTCTTAGTCATGATAAATTATTGTGCTCACTTGTTTTTTGAGTTGGACTTTGGAATATTTCATATGCTGATGCAGTTGTTGTACAGTGTTTTGGCTTGTGGATATGTCATTGTCAGTTATCTCTGGTTAAATAAATGCCTAAGAATGTTTTCCTGCATTTATTGTTTCCCATGCCAGCTGTGGGTGGGCAAATGCAGCCTAGCCCTCTGAAGAAGTCCATGTCCGGTATTCCATCCAGTCCCCAGGCTTGTGGATCTGATTGGGGCAGCCAGGATGATGCAGGAGGCCGTCAAAGTTTCATTGCAACAGACCACGCACCTCTTTCCCCCCAGAGCAGTGTAGCCTCCTCTGGCAGTGAGCAGACAGAAGAACAGGGCTCCAGTCGCAACACATTCCAGGAGGATGGCAGTGGCATGAAAGGTTGGAGTTCATTACTGAAGTGGGCCAATGGTGCTCTTGAAAAAAAGTGCAACAGCTTTTGTGATATAAACTGAAATGTAACGTCTCTTTCTTTGAATTTGTTTCAGATGTTCCTGCATGGTTGAAGAGTCTCCGTCTTCATAAATATGCATCACTTTTCTCTCAGATGACCTACGAGGAAATGATGATTCTCACAGAACAGCACCTGGAGTCGCAGGTTATTAAGTATCTTTTTTTGCATACATTGTGGCCAGTCTTTGATTATTCTACCCTTCCTATCAGTTGTGATGATTACTGTCCTCAAACCTGATGATACATCAACTCTCAATGAGGCATGAAATTAAGCAGCGCACCCCACAGTTAAATCCAAGCAGTCAGACATATAAATGGTGCGATTTTACTTCTGCCCCTTGGCTCTAATGAAACAAATGGTGATTAGGTTTGTTATTTAGTAACTGTATAAATTACTCAGTGTTTCCACAAGAAATGAGTTGCTTTCCTCTCATGCCTTTTGTTACTTTCCTTTTTAGAATGTCACTAAAGGAGCACGGCACAAGATTGCCTTAAGTATTCAGAAACTGCGAGAGAGGCAGAGTGTGCTCAAGTCTTTGGAAAAGGTAATTATATGGGATGTGTTGTTTTTCTTATGGTCCAAAAACAGATAAACAATTGTTCCACATATTGAATTTCCACTCATGCTGATTAACAGTGAACCCGGAGATTTAGTCAGTGATTTCTTCAGACTTCTATTTTGTTTGTAGGAACAGAAGCAGACACAGAACAGAGCTAGTAGATATTTTGTATTTTCCTCTGGAATAATTCATTTACACAAATGTTTGTTTTTCTTGAGGTTTGACTCGAGATCTGTAGCAGATTTTTCTATACACAATGTCACCCTTAAACCCACAGTGTTCCTCTTGGTAGCTAGGTTAATGTGCTTTTCTGTCCTAGAATTCCTGAATATGTCACCAGACAGAATATTATTCGTACCATGGTCACTTACCAAAGGGGAAGAAAAAATTAGGCAATTTTTCAGTAGATTGCAGTTTAAGTAAATAACTGCTACCCTAAAACAGTCATGACTGTTCAAATAAGGTTCCTGTGTAACGGAAACATCCACTACGTAATTCAAAAGGTCAAACATGAGCTACAACTTGGCAACGGGCAATATTTGTTTACAGAGTGCACACAATGTGTCCCATGGGATTTTGTGACACTCTGAGCAAATCCTGGTTCTTTTAGGAGAGTTCTGGGAATTAAGAGCAACATTAAGTGTTGAGATCATAAGTAAGATGAACAATAAAACATTTTAGAATATTGTAGACTGAGTTTTAGCTCTGCTTACCAAAATCTCACAGGCAAGTGTCGTTTTTTCTTAAAAAATGGTTAAGAGTTCCCACTTTCTTGTGCAAATAGCATGACAAATTAGAGAGTTAAAAGAAGAGTTTTTGACCCCTGTGGCTCAGCAGTGAGCCAGAAAGGTAACGTCATCCTAGCGGTAGTCAATCGGTGTTGTTGACCAACAGTGGACATAATTTAACAGTTTGTAATCCAACAAGTCTGTGGAGTTTCCTTCTCTAAATCAGTAACACGGCTTTCACAAGCAACTGAAAGGCCGTGTGTTTTGTGAAGATGAGAAGTGGGCGGGATGTCAAACAGGACATCTGGAAATTTAGAGGGACTGTAGGGGCAGCTGCCTGCTGGTGTGTTATAGTCTTCATCCTGTGGTGAGGGTGGAGATGTGTTGACACCTCATCATAATGACTAGATGTCCACAGCCAGTGCGGTATTTAATACAGTGAAGACAATTTCATTGGAAAGTTTACATAGTTTATTACGTCATTATTGGAAAATGCCATTTTTTTTATTCAACCATTCCTTGATATAGAACCTATGGCACTTATGTTGTAATGTCATGGCAGGATATTTTGGAAGGGGGAAACTTGCGAAATGCCCTCCAAGAACTTCAGCAGATTATAGTCACACCCATCAAGGCTTACAGCCCACCCAGTGCAGCACAATCTGCCCTGGACACTGCCAATGCCCCAGACACAGCCGCCTCCCCTTCAGATGCCACAAAAACAGGAGCAGACAAAGAGCCGGCCCCAGAAGGCTTCCAGTCCCACAACCCAGCTCCCTGTGAGGGAGACTCCCCCGCCACACCCATCTCAGAAGGCGACATTGCTGGACAGTTCACTCGTGTCATGGGTAAAGGTGAGAGAGAGGGAAAGGGAATGCATAAAGCTGGTGCATGTGTGATTTCTACTCACAGGAATTGATGTTAAGTGTTTTGTTAACACAGAGTAGATATGATCAGATTTTCTATTGTTGTTAGTTGAAGAAATAGGTGTTCCCAATCCACAGATATCCCATAGAATTAAATGCTCCTCCATAAACTAAACTGTGGTTGTATTTTCTTGGTTCCAGTGTGCACCCAGCTGCTGGTCTCAAGGCCGGATGAGGAGAATATCAGCTGTTACCTTCAGCTCATTGAGAAGTGTTTAACACATGAGGTGAGAACATCCAGACAGTTTCCTACATTTACCGACTCCTTTAATTCAAATTGTATACATTCATTTTTTTTTATTGTTGGTAGAAAATTAAGGCTCCCATAAATATTAAGTAATATAAACAACATGTGGACAATGTGATATATTTGGTGCTGAGAGGTGAGAACACTGTCATTATCTAAAAGTTTGTCATTTTCTTTGACAAAAAGAAATCACAAATTCCAGAAACATCTGCTGGGATCTGATAATGCTCTTTGAAACTCTGATGCCTTTTTTCTCCTGCTGTGTCTTTCTGTGTTAAAAGGCATTCTCAGAAACTCACAAGAAAAGGCTGGTCACATGGAAGCAGCAGGTTCTCAAACTGCTCCGCCTGTTTCCACGGAAAGCTATGCTGGACATGCCTGTGTACCGTCAGAAAGGGTGAGATTCCACTTTTACGTGTCACCTCCCTCTCCTTATCCTTGCTACTGTTAAACTTTGCCTTCCATTTTCATTTTCCTCTTTGATTAGTAAGAACCATACCATTTTAGCTTCAGTGGGTGAACAAGCCGTTATTTTAACTCTGAAGATCTGTCCTTTTTCTGTTTGTGTTACACCAGCTGGACCTATGGGTCCAACTCCCTCCCCACAGCAGGCTCTGTGAGTGGAGTTGTAGCACGGCGGGGGCAAAGGCAGTTCCAGATGACCCCACGAGGACTCCCAGCTGGACGCATTGGTCTCCTGAGTCCCAGTGGGATTGGGGGAGCATCTCCTCGTCACACACTCACTAGTCCTGCACTGGCAGGCCAGGGTAGACAAGTCAGTGTTCCTGTCATTACAGTTCATCAAATTTCATGACGCATGTAACTTGATTTAGATCTCAGATAATTCATATGTCTCAAGTCATGTTGGCTAATTGATTCTTTGAGTTGGAATTAGTGACAAAAGGTGATACACAGCTTAAAGTACTAATTTAGGAAAATTTAAACACATCATATTTGTAGCTTCAGAAGAAGAGGAAGAAGAAGATGAAATTTATTAATCCCCTTAACGGGGAAATTACGATTTTCACTCTATACATGATTTTGTGTTACATGCAGGATATACAGTATTTGTGCAGGGCCCTGAAACACACAACACACAAGGCACGACAGTACATGGGGAGGCAGAGTGAAGGGCAGCCACTTCAGGTAGCGCGCCAACTGAGCAGCTTGCAGGGGGGACGGCGCCTTGCTCAAGGGTGCCTCGGCAGTGGCTGGGAGGTGAGCTGACACCTCCCACCGTCAGCTCACACTCCGAGGGAGGTCCTGGCGGGAGCGGGATTTGAACCACCGATGGTTGGGCGATCCGTCTTCAAGACATCTGCTCTACCACCTCCCCTGAGCCACTGCCGCCCCAGGCGTTTGACACAAATTTGATTTGGTTTAAAATTACTGACAGGTCAAAGCTGTTATAAAATAGTTCATATTACATGAATGAAAACAATAGTTAAATCATCACGTTAAGAGAGTGAAAGGTTTTTGATGTACAACGAATATTATCAGAGATTGAGAAGTTTTTGCTGACGTGTTGACCATGACAGTTCGTGTTTTCTTCAATAGAACCTGTGGTTTGCCAACCCGGGGGGCAGCAACAGCATGCCGAGTCAGAGTCGCAGCTCTGTGCAGCGCACCCACTCCCTCCCTGTCCACACGTCCCCACAAACCATGCTCATGTTCCAGCAGCAAGGTAGTATGAGTACTCGCCTGCAGTCTGACATTGCTTTCGTTTTTATTTTATTTCACAGTATTTAAGTGGCTATACTTGATCTTTTTTTTTTTTTTTACATTTTAACTCATTACTGTTCCCTATGTTGTCGCCACCACCAGTCAAATCGTTTTAATTCTGAATTGGGAATGGTTAAAGAGAGAATTATTTTTTAAAATGACAGATTTGACTGTTGGTTTTGTGAGCCATTTAAGTTACAAAGTGTTAGATTCTAACAGAAAACTGCTCACCTTCTTTGCCAAGGACAAAATAACAAGGCAGCTTTGCAACATGTTGCAGTAAACAATGTACAACCTCGTACAATATACATAACCTTTTGGTTGCTTTGTTGTGTGTGTTCCAGATATCACACAGAAGCATTCATTTGTAGCCTTGTAGGCATAGATTACTCTGTGAAACGGTTCATCTCTTCAGCAGATGAATGAACTCATGTTTCCATCTCTCCATTGATGGGCTACACTTACTACTGCTATTGTTGATTTTGTTTTTACATACACATTATAAAAAACAAAAATATAAGTCATGTAATTTTCATTGCAAACGAAAACAGAACACTCACAAGGAAGTTGTTTATGCTTCCTAAGTAATTGTGATTGTAATGTGTGGCTAGTGTTACTTAATTGCTGAGCTTGTTCATGTAGTGATCTTATGTCTTGTTTAATACAGAGACAACTTGCAGTGTGGCAAAAATAATGGTGTGTTCTAACCACAGTACCTCTTACAAGGGGGCTTTTGTGTGTTGCATGTTTGTGTGTAAACGGTAGAACTGATGTGACTAGTACCCACACAGCACACCAGGTACATAATGTTATGTAGATCTTTGTGGTTCTCGGGATTGTTTTTTTTAGTATTTTTGACTTGATTATAGGATAGTATATAAATAGACAGGAGATAGGAGGACATGAAATGGAGCGCAGGTCCTCAGCTGTAATTGAACCGGGGACACAAGTAATGTTTCAGCTATTAGACCACGTCTTGCTGTTTTTTTCAAGCTATTTAAGGAGTCCATTTGTATGAGCGTTACTCATTTCTTTTTATCCTTTTTAACGACAAGAGACGTATTACGGCAGAGGTTAACAGGGTGTACTCCTAGGTCCTCAAAATCAGGTTATTTAAAGATTTCAAAATAGATTACATCTGAGTGACCTCTTGTGAGAATGCTTTGATTTGTAAAGAAGTGTAAATTAAATTGTCAGGCGAAATGGAAACTTTAGACATTACTGTCGTGAGAGAAACAATCTCTACAGTGATGTCACTGCATTCATATCAAACGGTGTCAAGTTTCCTTGTGAAAATTATATATAGCTCAAGGTTTGAGTTGGAATCCGGCACGTAAGAAAATGTGTGAACAGTGCAGCAAGAAGAAGTGCGATGAAGATAATAATTAAGATGTTGTACATGGATGAGTTCTACATGAATGTTACCCTAATGTCATGTGTCTCTTTTCTCACGATACTTACTGATGCAGAAGTCAATAACTATTCAGTCTCATTTTACTGCTATAAGGTTCAAATATCACAGCACCTCAATGTCTCCCTCTAAGCGTTACATGATGGTTCGTTGACTGCAACAGAAAATATGATTATGACAAATGGTTAATATTTAATTATTGAAAATCATATTATGTGTTAGTTTAAAGACTGAGTCAGAGTTGATAAACACTGTTGTGGACATTTATTATAGTTTCACAAGAGACAACTCAAATTTTCTTGTTCCATGAGGGATTAAGTTTTAACACAACTTTTATTAGAAACTTCTTTCCACAATAAAAAAATCTTTGTTTTGCTTATTTAATCAGTAATTTTAATGAAAGATGTAATTACTGGTAGTCGACCTATATTGTCGGAAAAAAGAATATTATGTATTCCTCATGAAAAACAAAGGTTGACATCTATTGTAACATAGGCATTGACAAGTCTGTGTAGTAAGTACACATTTCACTGAGTTAATTTCTCGTACTATTCTGGTTAAACTGCTGGAAATTAACAAATTAACCCTTGTAGGACATTTAGATACATTTACTGCGTGGTAAAATGGAGTTGAGTAAAAATACCATCAAGATTTTCATTCCTCACTCCTTCTCTCAGAATGCCAAGTTCCAGGTGCAGACCTGGAGATCAACCCCACGCTGGAGTCACTGTGCCTCAGTATGACGGAGCATGCCTTAGGGGGTAAGTTTCCTCAGCAGCAGCAGTAAACAGGACAAACAGTGTTTTATTACTTATACGATACAATCAATCATTCAAAGTCAGGTTGTAGAGGATGAGACACACCCCTGTGTGATGGTATGATGTACTGGCTTAACAAGTTAGATGGAATTCTGTTTTATTCCTTCGAGATAGATAACGTGTTTCATATCTGTGTATGCAGTATCCTGACATTTTATTCAGATACAACAGCTGCAGGAAATGAACAAATGCCTGTTTTCTTCTTCCAATCCAATAAGAAAGCTGTTTCTCCTTATCCAGAAATATATCTCATATGCTAAGTTAAATGGATCAATTTATTGTGATTGGAAAAACCTGAAAACTTTTATTATCTCCTCCTCAGATGGAACAGACCGGACATCAACGATATAAAAAGAATAATGGAAAAATACACTTTGGTCAAGGCCTGTTAAGTTCCTCATCACCCAGCAAATAGATATACGTATGCTTAAGAAAACCAGGCAAAGCAGTCACTACAAAATGACAAAAAACTGTATATGTTCTCTAATATTTTTGTACTTTATTATATACATCTAAGTTTATTAAAAATGGAAAACAGATGATTATTATATTGCAGGACAGAGTTAAAAAAAAAAAAGCAAACTGCTCCATGTCACCTGCAGGACTGTGACATGATGTGCAGACTCAGTTTGCCATGGTCTGAGAGAAAAACAGCAAATTGGTGCTCTCTTAAAGGGGTTCCTCCCTGTGAGTTACTGTTCTTCTCCTCCTGCCTTGGAGGGAGGCTTCCTTATGAAACACACTGACAGTCACAGCCCCACACCACATAATATATTGAGAAAACTCAGTCAGAAATAAGGCACTTTTGTTTAAATATGTCTCATATTTGCCACAAAATTGCAACTGACCCTCAGATACGTTCACCAGGGTTCCACTTGTAATCAGGTCTGGATTGGCAGAGATCAACACACACCTTAAATGCTTTATGAGCAGTTCTTGTGAGGGCTTGTGTTGGTTGAAACTTTCGTAGCTTTCCTTGGTTCTTTTATTCTTTTTATTCCCTCAGTTGCAAAGACAGAAAACAGAAGAGTAAAAGGATTGAGGAAAAGCCTGTAATTCAACAATGGGCACACCTTTTGTTATGGTTGTTTTTTCTCTGAACAGATAATCTAAGTAGAAGTGACTGTCCTCCTCTAAATGTATACAAAGCCAAAGACATGGGTTGTGTGATTGTTAATTGAGAAGGATATTTGTAGTGAAATGCAAAGCAATGGTATAATATTTTTAAGAAGAAAAGCAGTTCAAAGAATTTATGCCAGCTGCAGTTTGTCTCTATTATTTTATACCCTACTACATAAATGATGATGAATCTCATTTTGTGCTGAGGAATCCCCAAAGGGTAAAATAAGGGCTGTCGAGGTTGGTTCTGTGCCAGAGCTGGTTTAATATTGAATTTATAAAAGCAAAGAGGTTAGATTGTTTTCAATTTACACTCAAATGCTGGGTGAGAAAAAGATTAAACCCATTAAGCATGATCATTTGATATAGGCTCTGGAGCACAGTGCCTGACTCTCGCAGTGCCCTTGTCCTCACATGGCCAACATGATGATTTGATGAATCATACCTTTCAAGGTGCTTGACGATGTCAATATTTTCTGTTTGTGTCTCAGTGTGTTTCAGTCTCAGAACCCTAACATTATCATATGGTATCAGTGTTGATCAAAAACTGTCTTATACAACCTCTGTCTTTGAATGTGGCAGAGCGGAGGTGCATGTATGTGTAATGGTCTTAACTTTCGGATCACTTTTGGTTGCATTATAAGGCAGGGATAACCATTCAGATTTTATTTCAGCAGCACCATTGGAGGTCTGTCAAGTTAAGATAGTTATTTACAGATATCTTTTCCAATTGTATTTTTTACTCTCCCTCAATATTGATAATCTATTCTTATTTTCTATAATCGCATGTGTTGCCGCACTAATACAGCACTGTTGTAGATAGAGGACATGATGGTTGATGGTGCCCAGAGTTAACAACAGCTTCAGAGAAGAAATTTTGCAACCAATGTTGTATGTTTTATCGACTACATGTCACTGTTTACATCTCTTTTGGGTAATGCCCAGTTCATGCTATGCGATGTCACGAAAACTCCATTGTCTCACAATGTGACACTTTAAAGAACTGACGCCTTTTCGCACTTGAAGTTGATGGGTAGAACCCTAAAAAAAGCCTTCTGCCCCCTAATTCCTGGACTCCTCATGAGTCTCAGAACATTTTACAAGTGTTAACTGTATGAGACATGTAACTCCTTCTATTCTGTTCATGTGATTGATCTGTTAGCTGTTAAGTCCTGATAAACTGTCCATGTGGTGCCTGAAATGCACAGCTCCAGCTTCCTCACTGGTCTAGAGTGGTATTATAGTCATAGATTTCTTCAGAGCAGGCTCTTGAATAGATCTGACTTTCTGACTTTAATCTAAAAGCATCTCTTTCATGCCCACAGGACTTTTATCAGTTAACAATGTGGAAAACTAAAACTTGGCTATCTCATTTTAACTATTCACTATATTGTTTATTGTTTTATGTTACAAATGGCTCAGATTATCCTTATTATTTTCTCTTGCTTTGGACAGCCTCCATATTTGACTGCGAAGACATACAGAGGTACAATGCAACAGATTTCTACAAGGGATGCAGCAGGGGCTGACAATGCTTATCTGAGCCGCAAATTATGTCATTATGAGTAAACTAAACACTAATAACAGGCCAAGGAATATGTTTACTCCATTTTTACATTCCAGTGATGCATGAAATTAGTTGGCAAAAGCACTGCGTAAGTTCCGCCTTACTTATTTTCACAAACCAAGCATCCACGAGGAGGTACAGAGCCTGTGTGGTATGACGATTTCTATTAAGTGGTGTTGGGATTATGTTTATGTCCCTGCCAGACTTAATTCTTGAATTTACAGAGCCGGCTGTAGGCTATGTTGCATGTATTTGCCTTGTACAATTTATATTTAATTATGACTCCCCAGACATTTTCTAATATTTTATGGACATTTTAAATCCCATCCTACACTATACTTTTTTTTAGTTTTTTTTTTACTGTCACTCATGTGTGAATGGTATTCATGAAGTACACCATCAGCCGGATCAATGACAGTCCAAATAAAGAGGCTCAGTTCTTTTGCAAATTAACTTGTGGTTTGTGTGTCTGTACAAATTTAAAAAAATTAATTGTGTATAATATATTATGTGTAATATATATGTATATATATATATATATATATGTGTGTGTGTGTGTATGTATATGTATATATTTGTATATATGTGCATTTATATACATATATATAAATTTTACACATGCATATATATGTATATGCATGTTTACAACGAGTACCCGAATTTGCTCTGCTGCGGGCATTCGTAAATGCTTGTCGCTACAAAAGAAATCGCTTACATGTCTATACACTTCCGGGTTGAGGGTTTTACAGCAGGTCATTTGCCAAAATAGCACGCTAGTCAAACGGCGGAGCTAGCTGCCCTTTTGTCACAGTCAATAGTTTGTCCAAGAGGATTCAGAAGCTCTTTCGACGATAAAGTTGATAACTGATTTGGTATGTTCACATTTCGTGCTATATTCGAGAGTGCTAGAAAGAAGTTGCCATAAATACAGCCCGACACTCATATAATGAAGAGTACACAAATTAGCAGAAAGCTAACTAGCTGCTCTGCTAACTTAGCTTAGCGACCACAAACAGCTGCTTGCTAACGACTTCAGGTTGCGCGACATCGTTAGTTGTGGGTTAATATCTTTTAGTCTTTACAGATAATTGAGTTGTCGATATATTTGAAAGACGATGACAATTTTAAGACCAAAAGAGGTAGCTGAGGTTACTCTTAACTTTTAGAGACAAAAAGTTCGGAAATTTGTTTGTATCGACCCTGTACTTTGTCTCGACAATAGTTGTCTTGAATAAAAAGGACAGGGTCACACCCCTGATACTATTACGTGCTATTACGATGTCCGTTAAATGTAAAAATTGGATGCTGGCGTGATTTAACAATTGTGGAAAGAAAATCATCAAAAAGTGCAGCCTCCAGGTTTCGCTAACTACTATGTGGTAACTCTTTGAAATTGACGATGGCCTCGTCATCTTGTGAACATGACAAATTGTGAATCAAACGTAGACTGGTGTTTTGACATATAGTGTACGACAAAGAGCATCATGGATAATATTTTTAGGTGGATGCTATAATGAACAATGTAAGGCAGAACAGACTCCAGTAGCAACTCTTGAGAGCAGAGACAAGCTAACTTACAGGCCGGGACAACTTTCCAGGACGAGGCAGCTCTCAGACCCAGAGAGCTCATATACCGGAAGTTGGTTGTTTTCCCCAATGTTTGTTTGGTGAACAAAAAATGTTTTGACCCCGGAGTGTACTCATTTTCAAGAACTCCACTCATCTTCAGACTGCAAGAAACGATTTTTTAATGCCATAACTTAATTTGATTCAGAGTTGAAACCATACACTGACAGTTACCCTGAAACTACACTGCGTAAAATATGAGCAAACAATCAATCTTCAGAGAGACCAATTTGTCTTTTTAGAAACACATGACTGTAAATCAATTTCATCTGCTTTGGTGCAAACAAAAGTGACAGTATAATGGAAAGCCACCATATATTAATGGGTATTCAGTACAGAGAACTGTATCTGGTGCCCCCTTCTCCCCCACAGACGAGGTCAGGTTCACAATGAGCACCTTTGAGATCACATTCGTCCAGCATGACCAGTTTGGTGATGTCTCGGTGTTCTGGTGATATGTATCTTTGAAGGGTCACACAGACTCCCATGTCATAGCTATCAGTTCCCTGATTTGTACCGGGTTGAGATCTTCAGAGATCTTATGTTGGAGTGGGCCCAGGGTTCCTCCTGGTGCAGAACGATGCCCGACCTCATGTGGCAAGTGTAGACAGTTTCTGGATGAAACCATTGACTGACTGGGTTTCATGGTCCTCTCATCTAAATCCAATAAAATACTTATGGGATATTATATACTGTATGTCTGCATCCATTACTACTGCCAAAGGAGATCACTGACATCCTGATCCAGGTCTGGGCAAGATGTCCCCCAAGATGTCCAGTCGTTGGGAATGTGTACAAGCACCATAGACACAATTTAGGCTCATAATGGTAATGGCATTCATGCAAGGTATTTCAGCCTGTGATTTTCATTTTTTTAGTTATAATATTGAATTCAGTCTTCAGTGGATTAATGATTTTGATTTGATTTGACTTTTGTTACTTTGTTTTGCTTTCAGCAAGTATTAGAGTTTGAATTTTAGTTTGAATAATTTATTCAATATCCCATGTGTGGATTAAATGTTGGCTTAGTGATTTTCATAAAATGACAAAATTTTACTGAATCCAGTTTGTGTTCTATGATTTTTTAAATTAATTTCATATTTGAAATAATGGATAGCCACTTGTGGGGAATAGTGATTGACACTATTGATAATACCTAAAGATTAATGTTCTGCATTAATTAAAATATAATTGACAGATTTAATGAGAATGAAAGTAATTATAAATTCCAACTCTAAAAGCAACATTCCCATAAGGCAATGTAAGAAAAAAAAGATTCTTGTGACATTAATGAAGGTTGAATTTTAGCAGAGCTGTTGCCAGTTTCAATTACTTTAAAATTGTTTTTTGCAAAATACAAAAGCAAATGTACATGTATCACAGGTAATAGTTTGTTAAATGCTGACTTAAAGCATATCTCTTATTTTGTAGGTCGTTCAAACCTCCATTGGCCATGATGTATGGACAAAGAAAATGACGTCTCAATAAAGGATGCCAATAGGAAATCTATTGCCAAAAGTTAACTGCAGTTAGAAGTTTCCGGAGCAGTTCCCAGGAGTGGTTCAGCTGCTGCTGATCCACCTCATAATCCATCATGTCCTTACCAAAGGAGTCAGGCAACAGAGGGAAAGATCGTGAGAGAGGAGCCCGTCCCAAGGTGAGACAGAGCCGGTCAGAAGAGAGGCGAGATGTGGGCAGTGGGCGAAAAGGTGGCAAGGGAAAGAAAAAAGGCCTTGCATCCAATGAACCTGCAGCTGAGAGGCCTGTCAGTGATGGCTTTGAGTATGGTGAGCTACTGAGCGACCTAGAGACAAGAGACAAATCTTCCTCCTCTCTGAAGGATAGTTGGAAATGGCAGGGGTTTGAAGTCACTCCCTCATTGCTAGGACAAGAACAGGCAGCAGCAGGACTGGAACTGGGAAAAGTTAGTTCTGCTACAGAGTTATCTGCACCGAGTGAAAGTGAGAGCAGAGGCTCAAGTAGTAGTCGCACTCTCCGGCAAAAAATCCAAGATGCAATGGGGCAGTGTTTCCCAATAAAGACACATACTGCAGTGACACCAGCGACAACTCCCCAAGCTCTTTCATCATCAGCCTCCTGCGCCTCGTCAAGGCGCAAGATCCATCTCAGTGAGTTGATGTTGGATGACTGCCCTTTCCCTGTCGGATCAGAGCTGGCACAGAAGTGGTATCTCATTAAGCAACACACAGCCCCCATTACTCAGCCTCCCATGCTTGATTCGGCAGTAGTGTGCAGTGCTCCTACTTCAGCCATGGCAACTGTGGTGGAGGACATAGACGACAGGCTGAGAGAGCGCAGGCGCATCAGCATAGAACAAGGTGTTGACCCACCACCCAATGCGGAGATCCACACATTTGAGGTGACTGCCCAAATCAATCCTCTCTACAAGCACGGCCCTAAACTGGCTCATGGTATGAATGAGTTATCTGGGGGTGAAAGACCCTCCCAACAGCAGCTTCTTCTCCAAAGAGAGCAGCAGCACCAGCTCCTGCTTCAGAGCTGTTTGGACACTCTGGATGAGGTCGTGGCCTCAGCCTCTGTCCAGCCATGTGACAGTGTGTCAGACCCTCCAGTTGAGCCAGAAGTTTCGGCCCCCAGTGTGCCCTCCAGGACCATATTTCCTCAGGCAGAACATCACAAATCTCACGATGGCTACCGCATCCATACTCAGATTGATTACATTCACTGTTTAGTTCCAGACCTGCTGCAGATCACAAACCTCCCTTGCTACTGGGGTGTCATGGATCGCTACGAGGCGGAAACACTCCTAGAAGGAAAGCCTGAAGGCACCTTCCTCCTGCGTGACTCTGCCCAAGAAGACTACCTCTTCTCAGTTAGCTTCCGCCGCTACGGCCGCTCACTACACGCACGCATTGAACAGTGGAATCACAATTTTAGCTTTGACGTGCACGACCCCAGTGTCTTCCATGCTCCCACAGTGACAGGATTACTGGAGCACTACAAGGACCCCAACTCTTGCATGTTCTTTGAGCCTCTGCTGTCTAACCCCATTCACCGAACACAGGCCTTCACTCTGCAACACATCTGCAGAGCAACAATAAGCAGCTGCACTACCTATGATGGCATTAACATGCTTCCCATTCCAAACGCATTAAAAAAGCACCTTAAAGAATACCATTACAAGCAGAGAGTACGCGTACGTCGAATGGACACCTGGTGGGAATGAAGAACTCACAAATATGGATTGAAAGAAACTACTAAATGCATTTAATGGTGACTCTTGAAGTATCTGGCCTACACTGCACTGTACTTATTTATTATATTCCTGCTGTACATGTCTTAATAATTGTACTAAACTGCAATCATGAAACAATACGTAATCTCACCGATCTTGTACACTCAAAGTTCTTTCAGCTCAATAAACAAACTTATTTAAATGTCAGGTGTTCAGAGAGCTAACCACACGTCTTTTGTGTTTCAAAGTGTGATTAAATCTGCTTGATTATGTGATGATGCACATAAGTGCCCTGGTGTGTATCGAGATGATTGTAATAGCTGTTCATCAGTCACGTGCTGAGAAGCTGGAACACACACTGACAAGACGTCCTCTTTGTTAAAGACGTGTGGAAGTGCAGCATTAATTATTGCTCCACTCTTTAGCCTGATATTGATGCCAGGCTGTTTGGATTAAGAAGGAAATGGCTTTCTTTTGAATTTATATTTTTATACATTAAAATTATTATTACATGCTCCTGTTATTTCTGTTTCTATTGCACATCAGGGGATGTTCTGTTGGCACATTCCACATTTTTCAGCTACTTTGCTTTTAAATCAGAAAACCATCTGCAGCTTCTATGAGATTAACATGCCAGCAGCCGGTGCCAACAGCCCTCTCTGTTTTGAAGTAAAGAATCAAATACAGCCTTCCTGAAGTCTGCACAGGAGGTGAAGCCATATTAGAATTAAAGTTATGAAACACTGCCACGGAGCCTTATTTTGCAAAAAAAGTATTGTGCTAGCCAGGTTTAGATAAATTCTCCTGAATCAAAAGGATTTTATTTTTAAACTTTGAAGGAAAAGTGATCATATATCTTTCCTGCTGTTGTATATCTGAAGTTTTCATTCCAGCGGTACAATGACGGAACCACGACAATGAAATGCAGATGAATGTTAATGATCTGAAGTCAATCCAGAGTCAGACACAAAGAAGAATCGATTCTAAGCTGGAAAAAGGTCAGGTACATCTTAAAGATATGTGGTGCGTCTTATGTGCCAATAGCTTAACATTCAGAGGAAATAGAGAAAAATCAATACACACTGTGCATTCCTTCCTCTGTCTTCTGATAGATGGTAATTTCTTAGCTGTTATACATAAAATCTAAATATTTTGTATTAAACTACCAAAATGTACATTAGAAGAGTGGATGTATCTCTAGACTTAAATTACTGGAAGTCTTGGCATGTTTAGGAGAAACATTTTAACAAAATACAAATACATGATTGTCACACAAAATTCACATGAAATGGGGAAAAAAAAAACCCTTTATTGTATATACTGAGCACTAATCACTACACGCCACTGTCTTTCTGTTAATGGGACAGCATGGAGAATCGTTCCTAGATTGACCTTCAAACCACGGCGGTGCTGCTCTCTGGTTGAGATGGGTGATTTGACACGCAATCCATGACAAGCATTTGTCCACTAATGAAGCTGCTGTGATTTGTGTAGCAGCTCATAAGTCTGCATTCAAAATGAAAATTCAGGGCCTTCAAACCCTGATTAATTAATTTGAAGTTGTGTTTAAGTAAAGCAGCATAATCTATGAAAGTCAGCTGTTTTTGACCACTGCTTGAACCCTCAGATTTTGCTCAGTGTTATGACAAAGCACAGCTATTTCCTTAAAATTTCTTAGCAGTTTTTAAAGTAAATATTCACCAGTTCAACAGTTATCAACAGCTTAGTATTGTAAGAAAACAGCAGGTACAGTTTACAGATTTTGTAGTGAAGAAAAATGCTGTATTACATGAAGCACAGCAGGTGGCTGTAAAGAGCCTTGGTGAGGCTGGAACCTGTTTCAGCCTGTGTGTTCTCTGTGTGAGGCGTTAAGATGGTCGATGTGAGAGTAGCTGCAGCCAGCAGAGATGTGGTGCTCGTCATGCAGGTATTACAGGTCCTGGGGGAAAAGGACTTTTCTTTGCCCGGATCATTGGGCCTTTAGGGACGTCATGCTCAGGCGAAGGAGAAAGCTGATTGGCTACACATACTTAGAGTGTTTGTGCCTGTTTGAACCTCTTTTTTTTCTCTTCCATTGAGGGAAGAGATTTTCCTCTGAGCATAATCTCTTCAGTTGAGCATCACCAGGGTGGAGAATGAGCTTGGAATGTCTATGACACCTGGGGGCTATGGCTCTCTGAAATAATCTGCCAGTCATAATCTAACAAATGCCCTAAAAGGGCTTGGATTGATGCAGAGTAGCAAGTCTTTGTGTAGGCCTATGCTTTGAGCATTTCTATGTAGACCCATAGTGATTGAGAACTGAATCATCATGTGATGCGGTTATGTATCTAGGCCATTAATCAGGGGAGGGAGTATCAAACTGATTTCAAATTCTAGAAAATGCAAACAGCCAAGACATGAGTCTTCTTATCCACCCAGAGAGTATTCTGCGACAGAGGGAACACTGCAGCGGAGATGGTTATTTTTGGTCAGTAAATAAACTAAGCTGCATTTCAACTTTGAACATAAATGGAAATGTTCTTGCCAATCTCAAGTTGCAGCTTTTCAAACAGGGTGCTTCTTGTCAAAGCAAGCAAGTAATTCCAGAGTTATTAAAGTTTCACCTCTTAAAAGTCGTAACAACTCCCCCACAGGACGTACATTGTCACACAGTGGAGTGCTTAGTTTGATATTTGTTTCCCTGGAAGCAAGCCGCTGACAACACATCATTTAAAATCCAAACTTGCTTCTGTTCTCTCCAGCATGTAGGAACTCATGAGGTATTTGCACAGGAAAAAAAAAAGAGTTGCTCTAATTCGTGTGTATTTCTCGTGCCATCATTTGCTGCGGCTGCACAATTGTCTCTACACTGACGGGTTGTTGAGGAAATAATGAGGTGTTTGGCATTTTATAACTAAGATAATGGATCCAACACAGATTGATGGGTTTGTCACACAACAGCCCTGGTCACAGGCTTTAGCCAGTGAAGTAATTTAACCTACAGACTGCAAATGATACATGGACCATGCCCTGGATGGATGATGATTGGTTGTGCATAATGCCTTGCATGTCAGCGTAGCATGTATTCTGTAATTTAACATCAGAATGATGTGTGTCATGACCCAGTTGTAGAAAATGAATGTTATTGAGCTACTGATAAGAGATGTAATTATAGATATCCATTGTTTGTTTTCACAAGAAGAGTTAATTACATTAAGCTTTCACAGAGGCTGTGAAAAGGGCACATTCATCAATGGTAAAAGGCAAGGGAAAATGTAATATTGCCAAACCATAAATTCAGTTGCATGCTCAGTATGATTATGTATTCCCACAGCAGTCACACCGATCATGAATGGTACAGGTGCAAAATAAGGAGGAAAGCCTATCAAGCCAATAGTAAATAAAATAAAATGTTGAACGGTTTATTCAGTGCTGAAGTTGATGTAGCCATCCAATGGGCCGTCCTCAGTCCTCTGCTTTGTGTTCCCTCATTTCTTCTATTTTCTTATTTGTTCTGCCAACAAGGTTAGGTTTTCACTTCCATCTGCTGCTTGCTTTGTTTTTTTGTTTGTGTGTTGGCAGGATTACAAAAAATTGGCCTGATTCAGAGATTTTAAGGAAACTTAGTGGGAGTGCTGGACATACGACAAGGAAGAATTGGATACATTTTGAACTGGATTTGTATAAAGGGATGGATCCAGGATTAAAAAAAGAACTTCTTTAACATCAATAACAGATTGGACTTTTTTCACAGTTTCCACCAATTACTACCCATATTTTAGTTTTGATTAAACTTGCTAGTAAGGTTAGGCATTTTACACAGCAGAACACATTAAAGTCTAAAGTGGATCCAGACAAGGAAGTGGATCCATTAATTATTTTCTCTTCCTTTAACATTAGAAGACAAAGTTTTTTCCCCCAGCATCTTAAAGCTGGAAGCACAAAGAAACACAATTAAGCACCTGTTGCTAGCCAATATCAGAATGGGGATGCATTGTTTACCAAAACTGAGGATCTAACTCTGGAAAAACACAATTTTATACTTGTGAGCGTTAGATGAGATTTTCCTCCGGTTGGAGTGATAACATTTGTTCATCCTTGAGGTATGGCCGACTGGATTATCAACCAAATGCCATACTTGTATGGCTGTGCACCGTGGAGAATACAAATACACAACAGGAATGTATTCCAAAGCTGTGTGACACACAATAGAAACATCAATAATCTGACCCGGGTGAGGCACACCCGGACCCTCCATTGGCAATAAATGTGATGAATTCAAGATTGGTAACTTTGTAAATAGCCCACTGTGTTTATTCTTGTGTTATTCATAGCGTGTACACAAATAGAAGTGTTTACAGATGTTGGTTTGTAGATTGGTGGCATAATTGTGGTTACTGACCGTTGAATGTGGTCACATTTTGAATAGAAGCACAGTTTGTCGAAAGTAATGAATCGTTCAGTGCTGGTTGTAGTTGACAGTATAACTGCCTTCCACTTGAGCCGCCTGTGACCCCTAGTTGATTCAGCTTACATGTGTTGGTGTGATTACCTAGTTTAAAAACATGGGACCACAAAATGTGCAAATTCAAGCTCTCCTTTCATATTCAAAGCTGCACTGACATCCAAATATGCAAAAGATGCCCTATCTAGGTTAGCTAATCCACATTCCTCTGAACAGTACACATCTAGCTCAAAAACACATGCAAATGTCAGCAGTGCTTTAAAATGTAGATTGCCTAATTTAACTGTCTGCCTCTTCAGTTCCTGTGTTAGCCGTGGGCATAGTTATTACCTCTAAATAGGCACCATTCTGTTTGTCGCATCATCATGAGTGACGCATGAGTGACACATCTTGAGGAATGAGCATGACCAACTGCAGGGGAGACGGGTTGGTCTAATAATGCATTTCCTGCCTCAAAGCAAAATGTTGCACAGTAGATTTAAACATATTGCAGTCTACTGGCTGGCATACCTAACATGACACTTTTCCTTTCAGTGATGGATCCATTTGAGCATTGTGCATGTCACTCAGTGGCATGAATAATTCTTTACACTTTTGTGTTCTAGTTTAAATCTATCTGAGACTTAATCAAACCTAGAAGAAAAAAACAAAACAGAAGGGCAGCATGGATAACCTATTTTTCATTTTGTTATTAAAGTGACAGATTCAGTACATTCTGTATATAGCTTGATATACTAAGATGCAATCTGGATATTATGCCATTGCAGGTATTTGGACGATCCTTCACCAAGTGGGCTGCCTTAGGACTGGTTAGTGCTTTCACGGCAGCCGTGTCCCCTGAGGCTGTTTCTTTTTCTTTCTTACCTAAATGAGTTATTTGGATGATTTATGCAGTATTATTGCTCCCAATTTTAGATTTGTAGTCCCAATACTTAAACTATTTATTCTCTCATTGGCAAGACATGTAGGACAGAATTTTATTTGTCATAATATAACAACACATAGTTCATCTGTGTCTCCTTCTGCCCGAATAAAACAAGTAGATTCTGAATTCAGTGTTAGAAACTGGTTCAGTGTTAAAACTTTGGTTATCCAAAGGCCTGGAAATCCCGCCCCCTATTCAGCGACAGCGCACTATGGACATTAAACTCAAACTGGCCTATTTGCCACTCTCTCTCTCCCCCTCTGTCTCTTTTACTTGACCTATCTCTATCCCCAGTGTATTTCTCTTTCCCAACCAACAGGTCAAGGCGGATGACCACCCTCCAGAGCCTGGGTCCTGCCCGGAGTTTCTTCCTCAATGAGGGAGTTTTTCCCCGCCACCGTCGCTTATGCCTGCTCTGGAGGGCATTGTTGGCTTTCTATCTGTAAAGCGCTTTGAAATGTCTTCAGATGTGATATAAATAAAAGTTGATTGAGTTGATTGATGGATTAAAACCATGGCTGATAGATTGAACAGATTCTCACAAATAGGTCGGCAAAAAATTTATACTTGATGGGTTGCATTTGCTAATTTTTTTGGATCACAAGCAATTGTCCTCTCTAAATTTGGGCACACATTCAATATTTACCAAATACCGAGCTGTGATTTGATGATCTGGACATGTTTCATCACCGTCATCTTGATCATTTTGCATTATCACTGACAGATCTAATTTTCCACCTCTCCTCTGCATATTTGTTTTAAAACCAGGTAGTAGTGTACATGCCACAGACACCATTTCCTTCCAACTATGCTGTGCTAATGTCACACCGAGACTTTGAACACTTAAATCAGATGGCGGAAAATAAAGTCAATTGAACAAATATGGGGAATCATTTAGCTAAGTAGTTAGTGCAAGAGTGTTACAGTCAGCACAGTGCGTCATCAACATTTAATGTGACATGAACACAATTCCGGGAATGGAGCATGCTTGATGCTCTACACACAAGTGTTACTGCTTTCCAACTGAGCAGCTTGCCACAGGTAAATACCCTACATTGTAATAACATGAGTGCCTTGTAAGTAGGAATAGCTGATGTTTTTTTGATAAGTTTACTGAAAAAAAACCCAGCTGTGCAAATATCTTCCAACCTTGTCCTTTTTATATGATGATGATGAAGATGAACCATTGTGGCCATTTTCTATTGTTTAAACATTGCGTCAGAGAAAAATGTATCAATGCTGAAAACCTGCATGAGCATCATCAAAAGGTGAATCACAGCGTTTGTTGATTGTCTGATTTTATTATTCACTTCTAGACTTCTGACCATTTTATCATAGATTGTTATCATTGTAATTATAATTTATATATTGATTTTTATCAAAGGTGATGCTTATGCTCCTCTGAATGTGGAAAATTGGACATATGAATCAGCCCAACATAAGGTCTTGGGGTCTCTTGGTCTTCCTCATAAGTGATGGGATAATGATCACAAGATGGTCGGGGTTTTTGGTGTCCTGCCATCAATAATGTAGAAACGGGTACCAGACTATTGTGGTGAAGATAAAACTTAGGTAAAGCCCTCTGCAAATCAATCCTCAGCCCTCTGTTTTTTTAGTGATGAGCTCTCAGTAGTAATAATAGAGTAGGAGCTCAATATCTAAAAGTGGCTTAGGGTAGAGGCACCACTCCTTCAATGTTGAAAGAAACCAGAGAAGGTTTGGGCATCAAATTAGGATGCCCTAAGGGCATCTGCCTTTGGCGATTTTTCCAAGCATGTCCAACTAGGACTAGACCTGATGATTAAATGTCTCATCTGGCCGTGAAGTTCATTGGAGAAATGGGTGGATGAATGATCAGATCAATAAGCAAAATCAATAAATACATCAAAATCCACAAATTTTCATAATTAAAACACAAACACACACACACACACACACAAACACACATACATATTATCATCCCACCCCACCTCTGAAATAGATGCAAATAACATGAGGACGTAAATATATGGCCAAATTTATTGAGATTTATTGTTTCACTGGTTTGTGGGTGTTGTGAGTGTAAATTCTGGCCCCTATTTCCAAATAAACAAGATCCAACTACAACAAGGTCTCATGCTATCAGCAAAAACAATAGCAGAATTAGGGAGAAGCATCACGTGAGTCCTGGACTCGCGAGTCCAGACTTCAATGGACATGTTGGTGCAGGAAATAGAGGTGATGAGGAGGTGATGGGCAGGTTTGGTATCCAGGAGAGGAATGCAGAAGGACAGATGATGGTTGACTTTGCAAAAAAAATGGAAATGGCTATAGTGAATACTTTCTTCTAGAAGAGGCAGGACCATAGGGTGATCTATAAGATCTATAAGAGTGGAGATAGGAGCACACAGGTAGACTACATCTTGTGTAGACGGTGTAATCTGAAGGAGATCAGTGACTGCAAAGTAGTGGTAGGCGACAGTGTAGCCAAACAGCATAGGATGGTGGTGTGTAGAATGATTCTGGTGGTGAGGAAGATGAAAAGGGCAAAGGCAGGGCAGAGAATGAAATGATGGAAGCTGAAAAAGGAAGAGTGTTGCATGACTTTTAGGAAGGAGTTAAGACAGGCTCTGGGTGGTCAGGACGTGCTTCCAGATGACTGGACAACTACAGCTAATGTGATCAGGGAGACAGGTAGGAGAGTACTCGGTGTGTCATCTGGAAGGAAAGTAGATAAGGAGACTTGGTGGTGGAATGAAGAGGTACAGGAGTGTATACCGAGAAAGAGGTTAGCTAAGAAGAAGTGGGAGACTGAGAGGACTGAGGAGAGTAGACAGGAGTACAGGGAGATGCAGCGTAAGGTGAAGGTAGAGGTAGCAAAGGCCAAACAAGAAGCTTATGATGACTTGTATGCTAGGTTGGACAGTAATGAGGGAGAGATTGATCTATACAGGTTGGCAAGACAGAGAGAAAGAGATGGGAAGGACGTGCAGCAGGTTAGGGTGATTAAGGATAGGGATGGAAGTCTATTGACAGGTGCCAGCAGTGTGATGGGAAGATGGAAAGAGTACTTTGAAGAGTTGATGAACGTGGAAAATGAGAGAGAACAAAGACTAGAAGAGGTGACTGTTGTGGACCAGGAAGTAGCAAAGATTAGGACATTGAAGAGGATGAAGAGTGGAAAGGCAGTCGGTCCTGATGTTATACCTGTAGAGGTTTGGAAGTGTCTAAGAGAGGTGTCAGTTGAGTTCCTGACTGTGTTGTTCAACAGGATTTTAGATAGTGAGAAAATGTGTGAGGAATGAAGGAGATGTGTGCTGGTGCCCATTTTTAAGAACAATGGGGAGATGCAGTATTTTTGTAGATCTGGAGACAGCTTGTGACAGGGTGCCCAGAGAGGAACTGTGGTATTGTATGAGGAAGTCTGGAGTGGCAGAGAAGTATGTTAGAGCGGTGCAGGACATGTATGAGGACTGTAAGACAGTGGTGAGGTGTGCTGTAGGTGTGACAGAGGAGTTCAAGGTGGAGGTGGGACTGCATCAGGGATCAGCTCTGAGCCCCTTCTTGTTCGCTATGGTGATTGACAAGCTGACAGACGAGGTCAGACAGGAATCTCCATATACTATGATGTTTGCAGATGACATTGTGATCTGCAGTGAGAGCAGGGAACAGGTGGAGGAGAAGCTAGAGAGGTGGAGATTTGCCTTGGAAAAGAGAGGAATGAAGGTTAGCTGCAGTAAGACAGAGTACATGTGTGTGAATGAGAGGGACCCAAGTGGAAGAGTGAGGTTACAGGGAGAAGATATCAAGAAGGTGGAGGATTTTAAGCACTTAGGGTCAACAGTCCAGAGCAATGGAGAGTGTGGAAAAGAGGTGAAGAAGCATATACAGGCAGGATGGAACGGGTGGAGGAAAGTGTCAGGTGTGATGTGTGATAGAAGAGTTTCAGCTGAAATGAAAGGAAATACAATATGTACAAAACTGTGTTGAGACCAGCGATAAGACAGGAGACAGAGCTGGAGGTAGCAGAGAAGATGCTGAGGTTCTCTTTGGGGGTGACCAGGATGGATAGGATCAGGAATGAGTACATCAGAGGGACAGCACATGTTAGAGGTTTTGGAGATAAAGTCAGAGAGGCCAGACTGAGATGGTTTGGACATGTCCAGAGGAGAGATAGTGAATATATTGGTAGAAGGATGCTGAGTTTTGAAATGCCAGGCAGGAGGCCTAGAGGAAGACCAAAGAGGAGGTTTATGGATGTAGTGAAAGAGGACATGAAGGTAGTTGGTGTGAGAGAAGAGGATACAGAAGACAGGGTTAGATGGAGGCAACTGATTCGCTGTGGCGACCCCTGAAGGGAAAAGCCGAAAGGAAGAGAAAAAGAGGATCATGTGAATCCTGGGGTGAAGTCTGGTGAGTGTTTGGGGCTGGTTTCAGGGAGATGAGATCCTGTAAAAATAATAATTTACATCATTCCTAATATTTGAAGTACTTAATTGTACAGGAATACATAGTTCTGTCCAGTTTACTAGCAGCAGACAGATTACCTCAGAATCATGTTCAAACACCTCAGAAAGGTCAATAGAAGAGAAACACTTCCTGCAAGTGAAGCTTATTTTGCAATTTTAGAGCTCATTATTTTTGTGAAAATTGAAAGTAAAAGCTGTGAACATACGCAAACACGGAAAAGTCACCGAAATATTAATGG
Source organism: Antennarius maculatus (assembly GCA_013358685.1). Classification (NCBI taxonomy): domain Eukaryota; kingdom Metazoa; phylum Chordata; class Actinopteri; order Lophiiformes; family Antennariidae; genus Antennarius; species Antennarius maculatus. The sequence goes on along the minus strand of CM023613.1, from coordinate 9,870,156 downwards.
AAGATTTGAGTAGCAAACTGGAGTTGTCCAATAAAGGAAGTAGAAGACAGCTTATGACCCAGATAAAACAAATGTTTGTGTGTTTGAGGAATCTGTGGCCAAATTATTAAGACTGCAACAAATAATTCAACACAGAAAGTAAAGAAAACACTAAGAAAGTTTGAGGGCCATTACAACTTGGTGAAGAACGAAAACAAAAGTGAATGCTGACAGAGGCAGGTTTAGTATCAGCTTTTCTTAATCTTGACTTAAAATAATTAAATAAAAAGGAACTACAAACTTTGTACTAGCTTGTAGGGGTCCAGCAGTATTATTTGGTTTATGTGTGGCTTGGCAGGTCCTGCTGTGGATAATACTTCAGGCCTATGTATTCACTTTCTCTGCAGAACTTAAGCAGGAGATGTACTGGAGCACACAGGAAATGCTTCTCTTGGCCAATTGATTGTTTCTCTCTCTGTCTGTCAGTCTGTTTTCAATCAAATTACATACATTAAATGATTTACAGATATGTGCGATCAAGCATTTTGAATATTAAATTCTGTGGTTGCGATTTTAAAATTGTGGGGGTATGATGTTTTTTCAGAATAAGGAAAGAAATTCAGCCAAAAGTGTAACTGTTCTCCAGCCTATGTTACAAGATGTTTATGTGTGAAGAATGTAATCGATAGCACAAGAGTTGTCACCACCCTCCATCTTCCCTTTGTGCCTTTTCTTATTGTCTTAATACAGTATCACTAAAACTATCCATAAGTTCCATTGCTACATAACAGTTTGCTAATTTCGCTGTTACAAAGAATCATGGGACTTAAAGAACAATTCAATAATCAGCGTTGGATGTTACTATGGAAATGGTAAAAGAAGAAGGAGTAAATGCAGATTTTCTAGAGGAAATCATATATATATATATATATATATATATATATATATATATATATACTGTATATATAAATATACATATGTATATATGTACATATATACACATACACACATATATATACATATGCCATGTGTGTATGTATCTGTGTGTGTGTGTTTATATATATATATACACACATATATATGTGTATGTACTGTATATACGTATATGTATATATACACACACACACACACACACACGCATACATACATATATACATATATATGTATATACTGTATATATTATATATATATAATTAAAAATTATATATATATATTTAATTTTTAATTTGGGCGGCACGGTGGCGCAGTGGTTAGCGCTGTCGCCTCACAACACGGCAGACCCGGGTTCGAGTCCCGCTCTGCGGAGTTCACATGCTCTCCCCGTGTCTGTGTGGGTCAGTCAGTCATTAAGAAAATGACTGACTGAATACATCATGCTCTGTTTTGTTCAGAATTTGGAAAAAAATAAGGATTACCTGTGCAGTGTTGTTGCAATGCGTATCTTTGTGATTTGTTCGTATATTAATACTTCAATTTGCACATCAGGTTATTTCACAAGACTTGAACACAGATCAACCGAATCGTGACTCAGCAGAGTACAGGTGTGTCAAAGGAAAGAAAAGAAAATCTCACTACATTATCGCTTGAAATGATGTCATGTCCCTGGCACAATGCAGCCACCGTCCAGCTGGAAATGTCTTCTTCCTCTGATCAGGCAAGACAAAGGAAAAGGATGCACTATTATGTTTTACCTATGAGGTGCAATTAAAAGACAATTGAATAATTATGTAAGCTATTATGGATTTGACTCGGTGTGATGTACAGTAGATTGGCTATCACAGAACTGCTTTTCTTTTTACTGTGTCCAGAAAACGAATTCTCTGGTAATTAAAAATACAGCCCATTTATCAAATTGATTAGTTTTACCAGGGTGAATATTTTCAATTTGTGTGCGCCGAACATTTTACTGGGTTAAGCCTGTTTCTTATTTATACCAATAATATATATCCATGTCATCTCACTGGTTTCCACATTAGTCATTCTATGACCTGGGTCATGAGTTACATGACCCAGGTCATGTAAGTCATGACCCAGGTGGACGTTACTCTTTGGAATCTAGAGAAATGTCAATCTAGATTCCAAAGAGTCCTAAATGATAACTTGAAGAACTTGAATTCTAACATATGCAGGAAACAGCTGCTATTTATAGACAGTTATGCTTTATTTATTTCACTGTTTTATTCTACAGTGATGAAGCTGAGTCCCCCATCACACCTATGCTGGAACCTGTGGTGTGTGCTGTTCTGTGTGTATTGAGTTAAAGTGAATACTTTATTACATTCGTATTAATAACACCCCCTGCTGCCTGGTCTGCCAGAGAATTGTCTCAAGAAGTGCCACAGTAACAGTTTCCAAGCCGGAGACATTTACTGCTTACAGTGAGTGCTGCAATATTGCTAAATAAGCTTCTTTTCACAGGCTCAATTACTGGTCAGAAGTCCTGCAGGTTCCATAGCTCACAATGACGTAATACGAAGTGTCTAATGGTTAGCCAATGACTGCCATGTCGCATTACCAAGAGAGAAATGACCATGAGATGACCATTTCTGTTTCCACTCAGTTCAGTGTTTTATAATATATCCCCATGAGCCATATAGGCGAAGTAAAGAGCGCTAGGCTAAATGTATTATGTCTTTAAGACATTATGCACAACAATATGGAGCAACAGACTGTTGTTTCATTCATTGTAATGTGCTGAATGAATTTTTTACCACAATTTGTGATAAATATGAAAAACCAAGACATAAAAAATAGCATTTTTCATAGTAGGACGACAAGACAGCCATGTCATCTTTCAACATGCAGTTTCAATGAAAGACAAAGGCAAGGCTAAAATGTACTTTAAAATGCAACATTTTCCAAAATTTCTCTTTATCTTTATCCATAAATTGTTTGTCAAAAAATGTTGTGTCCACCAGAATGGCTGATCAGTTTTCTTTGCATCTTTAGTTGACATGAAATTGCTCAATGCACCACCAGCCTGTCTTGCTGCTCCGTCAGGGAGATGGAGTGTGTGCGACAGACCCTGAAGGATGGAGGACTCTGCATGTACAGGGTGGAGCAGAGGAAACTCTGGTATAGTCCCAGCACTCCTGATGTGCAAATCAGTCGTCTGACCTGGGTTTAGGTGTGAAAGACTAATGGAACCAGCTACTAGCTGCTTCCATCCAGAGATTCCCCCTCAGGACATCCGGAGCTCAGCGTCTCACGGGTTTATCTGGTAGAATGAATGATTAGAGGTCTTTGGCCCAAAGTGATCTCAACCTATTCTCAAACTTTTAATGAGTAAGAGGTCCGACTCATTGGCTTGGAAGTGGTTCAGAATAAATATGCAAATCAGAACATGTTTCCTGTCTGGACATATTCCTTAAATTTATATCATCCAAGCAGACACTCACTCCAAAGCAGCATTTGTAATCATTCAGCGGTTTTTTTTATCAGCTATGGAGATAATTCGTATGTGAAATAAGAGTTAATGACGAAAGCATTGTTTCTGGCTAGATTGTGTTCACTGAAGTGTTAATAATAACCGGATGTCTGAGAAAAGACAACATTTTTCTAAATCTAAATCTAGATTTACATAATTACAGTTTCCATTGGCAAAAGAGAGACTAAAATAACCATACATTTAGATGACCAAAACTTGAACCTAAAGAGGAACACCATAATGTTGACTATTATCAAAACTAATTACTAAATTAAATTCAGGACTGAGATTAAGAATAAATGAGAAGATGTTAATATTTGAACAGCAGGCATAGCAGTATTTATTTTGGATCAGGGATGTGTGGAAATATAACATTGTGCTAAATTATAATGACTAATAATAAAATTGAGTAATTAAAATTAGTTAATTTAAGAACACAGTTGTAATGAAAATGAAATGAAGGAACACGGCGGGAGAAATGAATTAAAGTTTTGCCTGTTCATTGGCATCCAGAGAGAAAATACACCCGTAGTCTACATATTAAATCTATGTTGAAAGACATGATTTCAAATGCATGCCAGTGGGAGAAAGACTCTTCCCGGCAAGAGAACTGGAATTTAATTTGCATATTCTATCAGGCTAGTTAGACACATACTGGTGCACAGCATGCTGGCCATCCTGCTGATGAACCTGGAATTAAAGCAGAGTCAGCAACTTGTGTGTCTCGCCATTGTCAACACAGAGCTGCCTGGAAATTATGTGCTGATCCTGTTTTTGTCATGTTTGACATGGAAGCCAAAAGACCTCCATTTGACTTGTGGAATATCAAATCAGTGTTACGGGTGAGGGCAAATCTAATGCTTGAGGAGTTTCGTATACTTAAAATGTGAAGGTCAATTTATTCATAATTCTTTGTGTGTTATCGAGACATGAAAGCAGGCAGAAATAGTTCTAGTCTGCCAGCCTGACTGAATCACCAGATAGCCTTCATTTTTCAGGGTGATTTTGTGCCTACTGGATGATAAAGCACAGTTTAAGGTTTATAGGCAACCAAGCTCAGCCTGTTTGTTGTTACTCTGTAGCCACTATGTTATCTAGTCAACAATCATGCCATGATAATTCTCTCAACTACAGCAAACTACTGTAGATTCTTACTGGAAGTATTCCACTCAAGAGGGAAAATATAGACTCATAAATCATGAGGGTACAATATATATGTAATATGATATATACCAATGTACAATTGACTTGTGACAGAAAATCTTTATGTCTAATAGAATGCAATCAGGTGTTGCTCTCACACAGGCCGTGCGCAAGGCTTCGCTATGTGTTGCATCAGTATCAGCATTGCAACCTTGTGCACATTCTCAGTAAATGGTCCTCAGACAATAACCTGCTCTCCATTCCACACACCAGACTCCATACCTTCAAAGGCAGGGGCTTCAGTGCCTCAGCCCCTACCCTCTGGAAGGCTCTCCCTACTGCTACTGAAATACCTCATCACTGGATATGTTGAAAAAACTCCTCACACCATACCCTACAACCTCTCCTAGCTTTGTTTCCACTGCAGTGAAGCATGCTTAGTCTTAGTTTTGTATTACTATTTATATTATCTTATTTAACTGTGTGTCCTTGAGTCTTGTGAAAGATGTTATATAAATGCAAGCTACTGTCAATATTGTCTATTGCTGTTCTTTCTATGGAGTGATGGTCTTAGCAGAGATCTTTGTGGAGTAGATATCTGAGCCATCACTCTTTTGGTCATGAGCTGGATTGTTCTGGGGTTGTCAGCAGAGTGGGGTACCAAAGGGAATATTTTTAAGGGTGCGACCCAATTACAGTCAGTACCAAAGAGTCCCAAGTCACTTTAAATCACTTTAGAACCTTGACAGGATCTGGGTTTGACAGAACCTTAAGGGAGTGTAAAACAGGAGTTTGTCTGCAACACTTTTTAACACTAAACTGAAAACACTCAACTATGATATCTGTAATGAATGCAAAGGTGGCCAAAGCCTTACTTCCAACCCCAGGAAACACCTGCATGTATGTAACACAATACTGAATTCATCTTTTGTTGGTCTTCCTTTTATATTAGTTTCCTCTTTGAGTTTAGGGTGCAGTATCTAAAGAAGTTAATCCCGTTTGCTTACTTTGAAACAAAACTCTTTGTCTTGTTTTCTCTTTTACGATTGAAATGGAAATGACAGATTTGGTATGATAAAGAGAGAAAAGTACCAAAATAAAGTACAATTATAGATATAGATTCAGGAACGGCATACAATTCCAGGCTCCGGCACCGGGACCATATATTCTAACTGATGGTACGCAGCCCAAGTTGTGGGGAAAGTCAAAAGGACTATTTACCAAGTGGAATGGCTTCGGGGAGAACGCACCAATATTACTTTCTTTGTTTGATTTAATACCCCTATTGAAAACTGAGTGGAGTTGACTTCTGCCAAGCAATGCACACACACACACAGACACACACACACACACACACACACACACACACACACACACACACACACACACACACACACACACACACACACACACACACACACACACACACACACACACACCCACACACACACACACACACCACACATCACACACACACACACACACACACACATACACACACACACACACCATACTCAGTCGTCCATATTATTAAAGTGTGTGTGTCTGAGAGGGAGAGGGTTTGTTCATGTTGGCATATCAAAGATGAAAGTTGGCTGGCTGAATTAAACAAGTCGTGTTGAATTATGTGAGATATTACTGCTTTAGTTTATTCTTTGATCTTGATTCACGAGATGGGAGTGACAGATAATGTGCTATCTATTGCACAACGGTTATTTACCTTCCTGCATAATTCGTTGCTCTTTGACAGAGTGAGGAGTTTGTTAAAAGCTACTCTGTTGTCTCATCTTCAAGTGTCAGTCCAGCGCTTACATGGACTGGTTCTTGTGAACCGTAAAAACAGGCCTGAACGAATGTATGTGGACCTGTGTAAATGATAGCAGACACCGTTCTTTACCAGGTTGTGTTATTTTTTACTTCTTTTGAAAAGCAACACGATATTGTGCAAGAAGTGTTGAAGTGTATTGTAAGATGTCGCTAGTTTACATTCAGCGTTCAGCTTTCTGAAGCTCATGATGTGGTTTCATGGTGACATTTCTAGATATGTCTGAATTCTATTAAATGTTGATAATGAATGTCATGGTTAAAGGTGCTGTTGTACTGGGCTACATTCTACTGAGATATTTATAACTGCTTGTTCTTCTAATTTCCACAAGGACACCAGAAGCTCTGAATAATGCAGGCCAGAGAAACGCTGTGACTAATTTGAGACATCAATGCTAAAACATGTCATGGAATTAACACCTATATGAGAGGATCCTTTTGATTCGATGCCACATAACTCGGTCTCACATCCTTGTAGGCCTCTCAGAGAACCAGTATAAATAAACATGCATCAAATTCTAATTTACAACCAGCTTGACTAGGTTTCTTGTAAATGTTGGTTCACATAACAGCAGTTATCTTAAATGTTTTGGCTCCTTGCATGCTGGTAAATACTTATTAGAATAGTTAGGGCACTTTTGAACATAATAGTGTTAATGTATATCGCATTCAGGAGAGGCTCTCAGATAAAAGTATGTTTTAAGATGGATGACATCTTTTCTTATATCAGTACATTTTATATAACACTCCAGTATTACACTCTATCTGTCTGTCCGTCTGTCCATCCGTCCGTCCGTCTGTCCATCCATCCATCCATCCATCCATCCATCCATCCATCCATCCATCCATCCATCCATCCATCCATCCATCCATCCATCCATCCATCTATCTAACTGTCTATCTATCTCTATCTCTATATAGATACACAGATAGATCTGTCTGTCTGTCTGTCTCTCTGTCTTATCAGAAAAACAAACACTTCAACATACATGAGCGTCATATGAATTACATCAAGTACAGTAATACAACCCTTGACTGTTTGGCTGGGCTCCCATGAGATCAGGTGAACTGTGACGGACTGAATAAGACGCCCAGGGGCTGGTCCAGCCCGGGGTTAGATTTCTCTAAAGTCAGTGGAAGGGAAGTGTAAATTGTCAAATTTTCAGTCTTTATTTACACACACTTTGCTATTACTGTAATTACCATGGCTGGTAGAAATGTACTAGGTTTCATTCTTTTATTGTGACTCCTGAGGAGATTTCACATTTTCATAAATAACTTAGTGTGTTAGCTCGATGTTAAAACATAATTGGAATTACCTACCTCTGCACCTGCAAATATTACATTTTAATCCACATGCTAAATATAAAATGACAGGTGCTTACATTTGTAAGCGTATTTTCTGTGCTCTGTAGGTGCATCGAAAATAAACAGGGGATTATATACCAAAATAAATAAGGGATTATGCACCAACTGACTTTTTGACTGTCCAAGTGAATTAAGACTGAATTCTTTTCCATTTCTTTTCAAGCTCAAAATGACAAATAATTATGGGGTAGAGTATTTTCAGATAAATGATCGCACTTAATGGGATAGTGGCAGTGTGACTCGATATTTAGCTGCCTCTGGGCAGGTTTGGCGCTTATCTCATAACACTTTTATGTGGAATTTACATGTTGTAGTGTCCTGACAACACCGTTATCTGCCTGATTGGATTAGAAGTGTTCTATAGATAAAAATGTTTGAATGATTATCTGTGATGTTTTAGCCCCACAGAGGATGTCCGCCTTTTATCCACTATTTAATTGTGGTTAATGAAAAGGAAACAATTCAGCCAAAGAAAAAAGATATTACATCTAAACGATACTTCAGGCTTCATTTGAGTTTGCCCTCATTTCCTGTGCACCTTTACAATTTCACAGCAGCTTAGATACTTTCCACATTTTAATGTTATATCAATTTTGCAATTTTTTATGACAATCATATCCACTTTTACTCTATACATTTAAACATTAGGCATTCACAGTTAGTTGTCAAGCTTTATTTCAATCTTTTGCTGCTGGGTAATCTCTTGCTTTAAATTTTCTCTTGGTTGATGATTGACAGGCGGTCGACCGAACATAATTGGAAAGAATAAGCCACAGATGGAAGGTAATACTGATTCAAAAGAGGAATGCTGCGCACATATTAAACTGTTCCAATCAGTTCAATTAATGTCTCAAGGAATAGTACAAAGCACAAAAACAACTCCTCATGGTTTCCAGATCTTTTAATATTTATTTGTGTGTGTGTTTGTGCGCGTGTGTGCCTGCGTGTGTGCGTGTGTGTGTGTGTCTGTGTGTGCACTTGTGTTTGTGTGTTTGATGTCACAATATCCCGAGTTGCCTTCTTGTGCTGACAATTTGAGGAGTTCCAAACTGATTCGATCTGCTGAGAAACTTTGTGATGCATTGCCCCAACCCACACTCTGATAACATCTGATACAATTTAAAGAAGCAGTTTCATTTCTATATCTGCAAACTTTTGATTTCTATCTGCCTTCAAAATCAGCACTTTAATAACAATTTTGCCTCGTTCGGGGCAGGAAAACATGAATCTGCTGCAATTCCATTAAAATGAATGTATGCAGTGAAATACATCCATTCAACAATTTAGGTTTCAGTCCATTTCTAGACAGCTGTTATTGTGATCCCATGTTTAAAGTAATTAAAGTAATGAGAAACCGGCTATTTTTCAATTAAACACTGGCAAATTATCACACTGTTGTGACAAATGTTAAATTTCATTGGTCAGTTCCCTTGATAATGTTAGTATCTATTATGCAGTACATCATCGCGTAGGCTGGTCGCCAGGAGGCCGTGACAGTCTCATTAAGGGGGAGCTTTAATTGGTGATCTTGTCTATTTATTGCAAGTGTCACTACATGCATCAGTGCAACTCCTGCAAATTCACACATTGTCAACATGACACCACACACCCTAATGGCTATCTCAGGCAACGATCTAGTAATCAAGACTGCTTAATTCATCGGGATGGGTAGGTTAAACTTAGAAACTGTCGCGGAGTCCAATTCTCCTTACAGAAATAGTGATGGCGTGCCTGGGGGGGTCTGTTCCCTTTCATTATAACAGACAGCAGAGAAGATTTGGCTTCTGCTGCGGTCACCAGGCAGCTGCAATCAGGGGAACAGCTCTCTCACACTCTTGCCCAATAATTAGAAACAGAGAGAATAGAGGGAGGCACATGGATTTAACCTTCACATCCCCTTATTTCATTAGATATGAATTTCAACTGTGTATATCAATAATCCTTTTCCAAATCTTATTTCTTGCTTAATTAAATTTCCCTGGTGTGGCAAAGGTCTTCCATACAAACAGCATATTTGGTTATTTTGTGGATGCAGATTGAATGATTTCATCTCTGACATTACAGGCTTGGATTTAAATACTTAATAAAATAAGATGTTCACTCACTCCGCTCATGCGTATTGAAAAGAATTTGCAAGGATAATGAGTTGTGAGGTGTTTGCCTCTGTATCCACACCGCAGCTAATTTTGTATGCCAACTGGGGTGCTTGGCTTGCTGCCCTTCACCGTGTGCACCGAGGGAATCCCAAATTCAAGTCGTAAAGGCACAGGAAGCTGTGACCTCTTTTGAGAGTCTATGAATCATCCTGTTATCTCCATCTCTTCAGCAATGGGGATTCTCATTCCAACATATCGCAGTCGAGTCAGGGCTCTGTAAATGAAGTTGGGAGGCATTTGTTATGACATTTCAATGGCATTTTCAGTCAGATATGCAAACACTGTTATGCGGAAAACTCTAGTGAAAGTTAAAGCAAGAGACATCCTACAGGAATGTAGGATTATGAAAAGATTTGTTTAACATCACTCCTTTCAACAGCAGCTACAATCTCAGGCTTGGGTAATGAAGCACAGTCCATCATTAACATGCACATGTCTGTGTCGAGTCAAATAAATTACCTCTCAGCCTTGTTGCTGTGACTCAAAATACCCAGCCCTTCAAGTCAGCTGATTAAATACAGCAAAAGAAAATGCCTGCTTTGACTGATTTTCCTGTAAGTGTTGGTGAAATCTCGAGCCAAGTCCACGCTCAAAATATCATTTTTGGGACTTGCTTTCAACATATTCATTCTCACCAGGGATCTTGTGCATCTAAAAGCTTAAATGGAAATTCTGAGGCAGAGAGTTGTAACCTATTAAAGTAAACTGATTCCAGGGCAAACAGCTCACTTCCATTCATTTGAGTTAGCTTATCCTTGCTACAGCCTCATGCAGAGATTTGACAGTCTCACTTTGATCTGGTTTATTCTTTCTGGCATACACATGAGATTCACATCCATCCCTCACAGTCTTCTGGACGGATTGATTTTAGACCAATGCTTGCCTTTGTGGTACCACATATATGCTGCATTATCAGCTATTTTAATAGTGGATTGTGGAGTTTGCTAAGAGCACTTCCCTTTTCTTTTTTCTCTTTTTTTCTTTAGTATTTCATTACAACACAGACACTTTTGTCCAATTATTCAGGTGAGTGAGGACAAACTGAGCAAATTTGATTGATTAAAGGAAGGCTTTGTGCTCCTCATCTTAATCTCTGTGCAAGAATACGGTGTGTTTGAAAGGTCACTTCAACTTCTTTCCCAGGACAGACAGTCTTTGCAACACATCTTTGTTTTTTTGTTGCAGAGTTTATACGACTGTTGCACCATATCACATCCTCTAGTGTAGATTTATATTACCGTGTCTTTAAGTAAGGCACTGTAGCAATTTATGTTTGATAGTTTGAATAGTAGCTGTGGTGATGAGGGAGTTATGTAAATTGCAATTTTATTACCCGGAGAAAATGAAGTGTTTGGTTTTTATTTCTCAGAAGTAGAAAAACTGCATGAAATTCATGCTCAGAAATGTGCTGCCAGCAAGCTATTTGCAGGTGTAAATAATTGTTCATACATGCACCAAGGGGAAGAACACCCTCAACTACAGGCATCGCTCGCATGTGGCATAATGCCAAATGAAATTCTTCAGAAAATAAAATAAAAAAAAAACAGATTTGAACTGGCCCTGTGCCAAAACACAAAGCAAATCCTGCTTGTGCCAAATTGTGATGTTGATATGGTTAATGCTGAGTAAAGATACCTCATGGTGGTTCTTATAGATGAATCAGAAGATTATAGATTAAGAGTGTTTAGCAACATGCCGTACATTTTGCACACTGTGTTTCGCTTAATTTCGCTGCAAAAAGTGATTAGATTGTGTTTTCAAATGTGACGTTTCTAAAAGTCTAAATAGGGCATGTTTTTTGCCCTCAAAGTGGGGCTATGGGACACCTGGTGGTCCAGAGGTGGCCAGAGGCCCTAGAGGACAAAAGGCCAAACATAGAGACAGAAATGAGATTAGGCCATTTATCCTTGTCTCAGCATTTCCACTGTACTGTTTAGTGAAGACAAGAAATGAAATCATAGCAATTGAGGGGCCTTTCTCACCCAAACCCAAATTCTAAAATTAGATTTCACACTGCGCTCCCACAACATATAGACACATACAGTGAACAACTTGCTAAACAGGGTACTTCATGGCATAAATTTGGTCCAGTCATTTCTAACAGGACAAGGTCAGTCCTCATCTCTGTTAGCATATTGATTCTGTGGAGACACTGTATGGAGACAGTATCTGGGAGGCATTTTGGGTGAGTTATGTACCTGATGTTGCATACATGTAGTTAACATTGTCATCTTGCAGCTGCTGCAGTATTTGAATGTGGTTCAAAATGTTCAGGATATGAGCAAGAGTTTTTTGAAGTGCTAATTCTCCCGAAGGCTTAAAATGTACTCCACATTAGTGCAGAACTACCAGAAGCATTTTGTGTTGCTTTTGAATTACTATTCCCATTTCTTTACTTTGATCAGCTTGCTGTCAGAGGGAAATAAATCATAATGGGGCTCTACTAATCCCCCAGGATCAGTGTAGTGATTAGTATTCTCCATAAGTGAATATTCATGGAATTTAAATTCACCACCACACTGTGCTCAAATAAAGCACTTAACACCTGTACTAAACTAGACTACAAATTTATAGTTTTTCCTCTTTTTCCACAACTGATTTGCACTGAATCTTCTTCTTCTTTTCCTTTTGGCTTTTCCCTTCAGGGGTCGCCACAGCGAATCAACCGCCTCCATCTAACCCTGTCCTTTGCATCCTCTTCTCTCACACCAACTACCTTCATGTCCTCTTTCACTACATCCATAAACCTCCTCTTTGGTCTTCCTCTAGGCCTCCTGCCTGGCAGTTCAAAACTCAGCATCCTTCTACCAATATATTCACTATCTCTCCTCTGGACATGTCCAAACCATCTCAGTCTGGCCTCTCTGACTTTATCTCCAAAACCTCTAACATGTGCTGTCCCTCTGATGTACTCATTCCTGATCCTATCCTTCCTGGTCACTCCCAGAGAGAACCTCAGCATCTTCATCTCTGCTACCTCCAGCTCTGCCTCCTGTCTTTTCCTCAGTGACACTGTCTCTAGACCAAACAACATCGCTGGTCTCACCACAGTTTTGTACACCTTTCCTTTCATTTTAGCTGAAACTCTTCTATCACACATCACACCTGACACTTTTCTCCACCCATTCCATCCTGCCTGGACACGCTTCTTCACCTCTTTTCCCCACTCTCCATTGCTCTGGACTGTTGACCCCAAGTACTTAAAATCCTCCACCTTCTTGATCTCTTCTCCCTGTAACCTCACTCTTCCACTTGGGTCCCTCTCATTCACACACATGTACTCTGTCTTACTGCGGCTAACCTTCATTCCTCTCCTTTCCAGGACAAACCTCCACCTCTCTAGCTTCTCCTCCACCTCGTCCCTACTCTCACTGCAGATCACAATGTCATCTGCAAACATCATAGTCCATGGAGATTCCTGTCTAACCTCGTCTGTCAGCCTGTCCATCACCATAGCGAACAAGAAGGGGCTCAGAGCTGATCCCTGATGCAGTCCCACCTCCACCTTGAACTCCTCTGTCACACCTACAGCACACCTCACCACTGTCTTACAGTCCTCATACATGTCCTGCACCGTTCTAACATACTTCTCTGACACTCCAGACTTCCTCATACAATACCACAGTTCCTCTCTGGGCACCCTGTCATAAGCTTTCTCCAGATCTACAAAAACACAATGCAGCTCCCTCTGGCCTTCTCTGTACTTCTCTATCAACATCCTCAAAGCAAATACTGCATCTGTAGTACTCTTGGTTTGCAACTGATTTGCACTGAATGCCTTCTAATTATCACCTGACTATATATTAGAGTTACAGTGAACAGTCAATATTGGAACATAATATCAGTATGAACAGTTTATTACACAACAATGTAAATTTACAATCTTCTCCAATAAAAGTTTTCATATGGCTGTTATCTGAGTGTCTGCATACATAGATGTTAGATAACAAATCTCTCAATCCAACATCACAGGCAGAACAGGGACCAAAATCAATAAATAATATGACAGTGCAAGCTATGGAATATTAAATATACTTTTTATATAAGGACCAGCTTAATCAATAACCATATGTGAATTTAGCTTAAGAAGAAAACAGCAGAGATGGACAACAAGTGATTTTTGTGTGTCTCATTAGCTACCTGGACAAGGTTAGCTCACAGTGTAAAAATGGTGAGTGCAGACTTGATCCTGCAAAACTTAGCTAAAAAGGAAGCTGAAGTATGAACCTCCATTACAGCAATTATATACAAAAGTGGAGAACATGTATAAGGAAAAATACTGTCATATCTAAGGCTGATCAGCAAAGTGTTGACAAAATACTCCTGAAAGTCAAACTTTGAAGCTTATGAACCTCCTAAAGCTGAGCGATATGACTTTAAATCAACATCTCAATTATTTAAAACTTTACCTCCATTATGATTGATAAATGATAAATTGATAATGATAAAGTGTTTACGTTTTTTACTCTGATCTCTGACAGGAGCTGTTCTGTAAATATGCTAAACTTTAAAGCTGTGATATTTTATTCAAGGTGGTGCTACAGTGAAGCTTTCCTCATAAAAGTGAGTCGATCAGGGATGAGTTGGAATGAGATCTTTATTTTAAATGATCTGGAGATCTGTTCTGCAGACTGGCCCATGAACTCAGGCTCGGAGACGGTTATATTGATTGATTGATTGATTGATTGATTGATTGATTGATTGATTGATTGATTGATTGATTGATTGATTGATTGATTCATTAATTCATTCATTCATTCATTTTCTTGAAGATGAGACAACTGTTATCTCGGTTTCAGACACTTATCTCAATGTGGGTCATTGGTTTATGCTGGAGCCTATCTCAGCTGACTACAGGCAAAGGCTGGCTACACCCTGGATAATTTGCCAGATTTTCCACAAAGAAAAATTTGTCATATTTTTTAACTCACCTGCCTACAGAAACCATCAAATGTGTGTGTGTTTTTTTTTCTACAACACTGTAGTTATATGCCACATCTGCAACTGTGCTCATCATTGGCAAGGGATGCATCCTCACATACTGTATGTCTGTGGAGAAATGCAGGTTTGGCACTCAGTCATCTTATTTGAACAGATGTTTCCTCTTAATGGCATCAGTTATATGTGTATAGCATAGGAACTGAGAAAAGTTATATCCCAGGCCAAAGAGCTGTATAAGGTGTAGAGAGATTAAACAGCTGTGTACATACGTGTGTCATATTCATTCTGTTATTAGAAATGTCATAGCAGCAGTAGTCATAGGCTGTATAAATGTCCACTACAGTGTCTTGGTTCAAACCCAGACCTGGGGCCTCTGTGTGTAGAGGCAGTGACCAAGTCCAGGATGTACCCCATCTTTCATCTAGTGTCAGCTGGGCTCCAACCTTCCTGCTGCTTGATGAAGAATAAACAATTATAGGAAAATTTTCTTTAAAAAAATTCTGTGAAACAGGCACATGAAGTATTTGAAGTATTTATGGCCATTGGTATCCATGAGGCTTTGCCTGAGGCATTTTTTGGAGTCAACACAGATGAACAGGAGCTGGACAGAGAAATAGTTTTAAAAATACTTCAGGAATACAAGAATTTGAGAGATTACTCAAAATTAATCAAAATATGACACAAGCAAGATGTAGTTGCTGACAGGTTCTAAATGTCTATATTTTTGGTGGATTGCCACAGGCCTCTTTGTTTGTGTCTTGGTTTTAGACTGTATATCTTTTTCTTGTATCTGGGCTAAATATCCCAGAGGCACTCTTCAGTCAGCAATGATTAAAACATCACCTGAAAAATAATGCTAACTTGTAGCACAGACAATTTGGTCTTTTTTAGGAAAAATTCTCAATAATACTTCCACATCAGCACATTTGCCGTGTTATTCAACTAATTAAAATGTAATTAGTTTTTAAAGACTTTTTGAATCATGTCACAAGCTGTAATTTAGGGATTTAGAAAAGAAATGAAATAAATTCACAATATTTTAGGCACTGTTACAAACTATATTAAAATTTTCCATTTGCAGTATTTATTTTGTTTGTTTATGAGTTGTTTTGAAAGGGATTTATTCTAGGCTACCAGGCGTTTTAATGTATTCAGTGTGTTAGTGCAAAACCTAAAGAGAAAAAATGATGTTGATGGTGACTCCAACCTTTGTCCTTTAGCTGGACCATAATAGCTGCAGGGAGTCAGAGCACAGGTCTGTGAGTCAAAGGCATCAGAGCCTCCAGTCTTACACCTCATGCCATTCCCATTTAATATTTTCATTAAAGGGGTTAAAAGTAGAGCCCTTTCTAAAAAGGTGTCTCATCATTGAAGCAACTTTTACTCACTGCCCTTGAGGAATTGAAGTGATTTTAACCTTTGGTGTGTTAAAGATAAACCCCTGATTGAGGAGATTTTCATCACCAGGATTGCAGCAGTTGGTTTTCCTTGGTGCAAATTCACTGCCTCTTTCTCTTCACATGCACATCACAGCTTATTGCAAATGCCCACAGCGAGTCCTTGGCTGTAAGAACAAATGCTCTCTTCTGATATGGGACTGGTCCAGTCTGCAGGGAGCTTCTCTGGCTCTGAAAAACTGTAATATCTCAACATTCACTATTTTCCCTCAGTTTTAGGGGCTATAATCACAGTGGCTTCGGCCTCACTTTCCTTTTTGCCTTGTGGGATTTAGTGAGAATGCGGTTTTACCTGGTACCTTGACCTACCATGTTTGTGTGCTTACACCATTAAATAAAGTTCAGTCAATGACAAGGTGAAATTTTTCTTTTACTTTTAGCAATTTAACACTGAGAGGACTGAGGTTTGGGTTCCACATATGTTTTATGTTTTTCTAATAATAAGAAAGCTAATTAAATTGATTCAGCCTTTCAGAGACTACATAATTCACCAACCGTGTTGGGGAAACCTATTTGAATGCATAGTGTTTCAAAATACAAATTACTTCATACAGGAAAAAGTTTAACTTCAACAATGCTGCCTCAGGGAGAAAGCCAGTTCAGTTACCTAAAGCTTATTTAAAAACTACTTTGTCAAAAAATATCCTGTTGACAATCTGTATGTGATACTAACAAATTAAAATACACAAAAATGTAATTCCAGCAAAGGTCTGTCACTGAGGTGAGTTTAGTACAACAGGCTCAATCGTTTGATGGTCATATATAAACGCGCATCTTCATATTATTATGTGTGATATTATAATCAACACTATATGTACAATACTATAATACAAAAATGTACTCATAGAGTGGTGTACTTTCCAGGATCAGGAATGAGGATCTCTAACAGTTAGAGGTTTTGGAGATAAAGTCAGAGAGGCCAGACTGAGATGGTTTGGACATGTCCAGAGGAGAGATAGTGAATATATTGGTAGAAGGATGCTGAGTTTTGAACTGCCAGGCAGGAGGCCTAGAGGAAGACCAAAGAGGAGGTTTATGGATGTAGTGAAAGAGGACATGAAGGTAGTTGGTGTGAGAGAAGAGGATGCAAAGGACAGGGTTAGATGGAGGCAATTGATTCGCTGTGGCGACCCCTGAAGGGAAAAGCAGAAAGGAGAAG
This sequence comes from Antennarius maculatus, assembly GCA_013358685.1. Taxonomy (NCBI): domain Eukaryota; kingdom Metazoa; phylum Chordata; class Actinopteri; order Lophiiformes; family Antennariidae; genus Antennarius; species Antennarius maculatus. The sequence goes on along the minus strand of CM023613.1, from coordinate 9,852,702 downwards.
AAGAATAAGACAATACTATAACACAAAACTTTTAAAGGTAACCTAATATATACTAGTTTTCCTTTCATGTTTGTTTAACACTGGTACTTAAAAAGTATGGATGCTGTTTAAAACATAAATGGAACACAATGTCATAATTAGCTAATCCATTTTGATGTATAATCAATTGAAAACAGTACAAAATCAATATATTTAATGTTTAACCTAAGCAGCCTCATTCATGTAAAGTTCCAGTTTTTAGCAGTGCCCAAAGGCAGACACACACAACACGGATGTATCTGGCTGAGGTGCTGTCAGAGGCGGTGGAGCGGATAACAGCAGGCAGCGGACGGACACTGAAGTGGGGTGAGTTCTAGATTAGGACAGAAGCAGTTGACTGTGGTGATACTAATGAATAGAATAAACTACAGATAAGGTCTAATGTGGTGATGAGTGAAAAAGTTCTTATACTTTGTCTGGTGAATAGAGGTGTGGATATCTCCCATGTAGGTGCCATGAATCCGGAGGTCACACCCTTTGCACTCACTGTCCCACCGTTTAAACCGGTCATCAGTGAGCAACAGCGCTACTGAGTCAAATGAGGTAAGTGCTGCCAATCACTTCAGAGCAGGAGGCAGAAAGCCAACACATAATCAGACCTGCAGGCGCCACTTTAATGTTTCATACAGAGTATGAAGTACAGCATGATGGCTGAAGAAAAACAAATCTGTCTTTGTCTGGACGCTCGTACTCTGTGAGCGAACACATGGGGAATGATGGCCTATGGCTCCTGCATGAACAAATTTATTTCAAGTAAAGTAAAGTGGCAGGTTTCTTTATTTTCTTTATATCTGAATTATGTTGTTTCTTTGTTACATTCTAAGCATTTCGCTAAAGGAATGATGAATACCATTAACAATCTGTCAGGGGTGATTTAGATAAACGTATACATGCCTTACAGATTCCGCTTTCAACTGTGCATTTCAGCTCAAGAGGATGCCACCTGTCAGATGCATTTAATTGAATAATTGCCTCTATATTATACTGCATGTTAAAATAAATAGACTATAAAATATAATAATGGATGTTGCTGTTTTTAAAGTATCTATAATGTATAATAATAATAACACCACAAGATGTTTTATTTAAAGTCCTTTCCATCACCCTATCACTGAATGGCTATACTGATTCCTACCCAAGTGGATGAGAAAAAAAAAGACATTGCTGTGACCTGAACTGTAAAATAAACATCTCTTGTCAGGATTCTCGTTACCATACTGCCCTTTTATATCCTGTCATGGATACAGAACCAAGGAAAGAATGGTGGCTTTTAGTAGCTGCGTCTGCAGAGCCTGATAAGCTTAGTCTAGGTGGTGTTAGTGAATCAAGACCCTTGACTATCTCCATAATCCCTGTTGCAGTGGTCGGTTCCTAGATGTAGGTCAGGATAAACTGTGGGCCGCAAATCATTTAGAGCTTCCAGGGAAAAGTTAACCCAAAGGATAAAGAAGGAGAACCGGTTATGATATGGTCAGGCCTTTACAGCTTGAGATGGATACAGAAGGCATCCTGTTTCATTCTTCCGCTTTGTACCCTGCTTTAAAAGTGATGGGTAGACTCTCAGTCCTGCAGCTTTAACATGCCCTGTGACCAGCGTGAGGATTGTGCAGCGTGAGATAGGAATTCAAGAGACAGTTGTTTGTATATCACTCCAGAATGCCCTTGTAAACATAATCATATTATCTTTAAAACTTAAACTGCATTCAAAGCAAAGCCACAATTTATTGAAGATGAACCAGAGGCACAAGATGTCATTGCACAAGATGTCATTGCACATGAGAAAAACAGCACTCTTATCAATATCCTATTTAAGCCTGGCCTGCAGGATGCACCTGACATTTGAAAAGTTGACACCTCAGAAGAAGAAGAAAATGAAGAATAGGAGAAAGAAGAAAGACATGGACAGAGAGACCAAGAGCGAGAGAGAGACAGAGACAGAGACAGAGAGTCGAGACTCAAATGTGTGCTTTTCTTCTCTCTTAAAGCAAAAATGGAAACATTTTCCTTCCCTTTTTATGTGTTATTTCCATTGTGTTGCGCAGAAAACTTTGTCTTCTGTCTTCAATGAGACATTGTTTGCTTGTGCAAGATGGAAAAGTCTAAAGCATCAGTGGAAATTGGAAAATAACAGAGTCTCTGTGCTCCCCATTGCAATAATATTAGGAATAACCACATAGGTAAGGTTATCGGTTTACTGCTCATACTTCTAACACAAATTTGATTTACCTTTATATTACTTTTATATTGTATTTTTTAAGTCAAGGACTGTTTTTATAGAGATGCTCCATATAATGCATAACAGAGTTGCCTAACAGTGCTATTACCAGTGATAAACGGCCATATTAATAGACATCAAAAAGTGCACGCTTCATATTGTGTGCTCAGAATGCAGCTTTTCCGACACTGCTGAACAATGGCTGTGTGTGAGGTGTTCGTGTGCAGAGGTGTGGGTGTGTGCTGATGTGTGCTAATGGGAACCTAAATCACGGTGCCTTGTCTTCATCACTGATCTCATCACTACTCTGTGAACGCGTGGCTGATTCAGAGCAGCTTTTTCCACCATCCAATGAGATCCTTTGGCGACATACTCTCTCCTGCAATCTCTTTAAATATTCTTTAAACTCTCTTACTGAATAGCAGATTTCCCACATTATGTTTTTGTTTAATAATTTCTGATATACTGTATCTCCCACTGACAGAACTACTCTCACATCTGTTTTAAACAAACAACCTGAGCGTGAAATATGATTCCATTGTCATCAATGTTTAATCACAAAGGCTTTAATGCATGTTCATCTCCATATTTGTGCAGTTATTAACAAATTACAGCAGGAGGAAACACATGCATCCATTTATTATCATCTTTTTTCTGTGCATTTGTACTTTTGTTGAGATTAATATGGATTTAATTATCTCTTTGTGAATGCTGTCATGGACGGCCATTTAGTTTGTTCCTCATCAGCATAAAATAGTAAAAGTGAGGGCAATCCTGTTCATTTTTCAGTTACCTTCATACAAGAAGAAAACACAATTCAGCATATTAATTTGTCTTAAGCTTGCTGCTATCTGTTAACTACATCATGTTTTCACCACTACTAGAATGAATCATTGGTTTTGTGTCTTCTGGTGTTATGAAAGTAAGATACATATGCTACAACTTCCCTAGCTCAAGAAATTAGGTGCTGTGCTGTCAAAATGAAGCAGCACGGCTGCTAGACTCAGAGCGACATTTATGTTACCCCAGAAGGGAGAAAGGCCCAAATGAACTTTTGCCTCATGCATTAATCAAGCTGGCAGGCCTGCAGCTGCAAACAGTAGATGTAAAATGTAGAACAACTCCCATTGTGGTTGACCAATGGATCACAAAAAATTCTATAGGGCTTTGTGCTGATTAACATGATAAGAGACATAAAAAAGCAATGTCAGCCCTACAATGTTTTTTTTTCCATCTTTGACCTCAAACATTTAATTGACTCAACAGTTGAGGTCATTCTAATAATAACTGTGATAATGATCAGCTTGAAGATGGCACACAGCAACCTGTGACTGCAAGTGGGTTCACTAACCAGAAAGGTTCAGCGTTCTGCTACAGACGGTACGACATTCTGCATCTCATATACAATTTTATTCCCAACCTAATTCAGAAGTTGCCAACCTGGTCTGAGCTGTGTTGTGAACTAGCACAGAGCTTAGTATTTAATCACTGTTCTAAAGGGAACTTTGGGTAAACTTGTCTTATCAATTATTTGAAGGGAACCCTGTTTACTTATGAAAATCTGCATGTCGTAATGTTTTGATTTTGTTATAATGGAGCTGGATTGACTGAAGATAGTCAGGTATAATGCATCAATGCTTCTGGGTTCTTCGCCAGGATGAAACACAAAAAAAGTTTGACTGTTTCTTTTTCTTTTGGTTGATTTGTAAAGCATTAGTTGCTTTAGATGTTAAACTGATTCATCTGTAGATACACTGTAGATATCCGTATAATATGATGCAATCTCGTATGTGGCACGGCAACACCTGGACAAGATTTGATTTTCTCGGCTTGTTCTTTTCAGCTTTTAAGATGAAAATAACACGTCACAGTTAACTTTTTCTGCTAATGTAATTCTGATCAGGAAAAAATTGGAACAACTCCTTTCGCCATGCTTGAAAGATGTGTAAATACATGCAAATCTGTTAAGTACCTTTGTTGAACTCAACATTTACCCATGTGTGGCTTACTGTGCAGGAACTGATGGTGACCCTGGTGATTCAGTGGGTGAATCAGGGAGATCCTGTCCTGATGCAGATCTGATGAATCCAGAAATGGGAGTGAGGGGGAGATTGGGACAGGCGTCTTTGATCTCCTCTGTTTGAATGAACATTGGCATAATTTGCTGCATCCGCTATCAGTTGTGGAAATCAAATGAGATCTACAAAGCACTGGCCTAGTTCATCTGACGTGCTGAGGCCGTTGGCAGCGTCCAGACTGGTATTATTAACATTGTTGTGGGAAGAGACAGATAAGAATGACAGACAGACTGCAGGGATGAGATTGCTGATTGTTATGTCTCTCTCATAGTTTGTATCTTTAAATTCTTAACTTCTTTTTCTTTCAACTGGCGTTCACTCTGTATGCTGACAGTGGGAGGTGTGTAGTTTTGTAGCTGTGTGTTGTTGTTCTATGCCCACTTTACAGGAAAATTGTGGCAATAGCGCTAACATTGACGAACAAACAGCATACTTTGTAGGCCAGCAAGTTCAGCAGTGAGTTTAACTACATTTCCAATCCATCACTTTAAAGATGGTTAAAATTTGCCAGCCTGGGGCAAATGCACAAAACCAGATGTGAGCTGCCAAGAAAATACTTTTTGTGTAAAAAGAAAAAAAGAAAAAAGAAAATGCACAATCAATCTTATCCGTAGATAGATTGTGACAGATCATAATCTATGCTGAAATTTGGTTTGGGATTTTCCACCCACTCATGCATATTCAGCACTTCAATAAGACAATACTGAAGCTCAGAGCATTCATTCAGTGTAAACTTTAGGACTGTGATAGAATGCTATTTTCCAGTAAATAGAATCTCTAGCCGTGTGGTGTGTTCAATCTCTTTCTTTGAGCTCTTGAAAAATGACTGACCTAACCTGGAAAATACTTTTTAAACTAGTGACTTGTTTTCACTTGATCCTGCTGGGATAGAATATAAAAGAGCTTTTGAATTACTGATAGTTGTTAAAGAGTCGAGATTGTTTTATGTCCTCGTAACAACTCGACTTGGATTTGTTAACGTGAGTGGGCCCTTGATGTGGCGGAGTAACATTTCGGCGACAAGTAGCGACACCTGTGTTCTGTTGTTTGCAGAGTCAGTTTTATGGTGTCTGGTCCTGCATTGAAATTCCAGTCCTGAAAAAGACACAAACATGGTGCGCTAAGATAAGAGGCTGCCTCCTAATCTCTCCCAATGTGTTTGAGGGTGGTGTTTCCCTTAAAAAACGAGGACAACAAAACAAGATCAAACCATATTACCTCTTAAGTTCTGTCATATTAAAGTAGAATAAAATAACAGGAACGATCTGAAGCCATACCGCACATGTATGATTGCCATTTACAAAGTCATAGATTTATTGTTTGAGGTTTGAGGGGATAAGGTGTCCCCCTCCCCACAGGGTGCCTTCTGGAAACATCTGGAAACGTTTAAAACGATAGAGCAAAAAGTTACTCTCAGAAGTTGTCAAAGGTCAGTGGTTAAATAAATGTGATGCTATCAGAAGTGGCTTTAAATTGTTTCTATCAGAAGACACAAGACCGCTGTGGAAACACAATTGAGTGTGTTGTTTTCAGCGAGTGACACGTTAATCTGCAGCAACAACAAATCTCTACCGAGGGAGGAATGGAAGTTTCTTTCTTTGGCTGTTTCGCACAAGACATGTTAGAATGTCTCTCCAGTTTAGACTGGATATAAAGGTGGGATAACAGTGTGACCTACATTTGAATCCTGAACAGATCTCCAGTGGGGAGAATATCTGTCCTACTCAGACTGATAACGCTATCACATTGATGGATATCACTTTGTGGAGTTTATTCTGCATTTGAGGCATGACCTCTGTGTTGAAATCAGAAGAATTTGAGGCCTTTAATTCCCTTTTTATTTGATTGCTTCGTTTTAAAAAAATTGCTTTTCTCACACTGAGGCTGTGAGGCTTGGCATCCCAAAAGTTATTTTTCAACAAAGTTAGTTTTGATGTTGGAAAGCACATATCAGACAATTACTCAGTCCAACATTGTCCCATGGATATGCAACATTGCACCTTTCAAACAGTGCCTCTGTAATGAGAAATAGATTTGACTTCACACAACAAAAATTACTCTGGTGTCGAGAGGAAATGCAAGCGCAACATGCTGCATTTTCCCCTCAACAAACGCAATTAAATCAGCTCTTCTTTGTATTACACGATTGGCATCCTGAAAGCAAACATTGGTGTGATTTTGTTTTTTTAGGGGGGGACAGATTGATGGTGATGCTTTGAAAATTCCCCCATTCCTACAGACGACATCAGAAATAAGTGGCACTATGATATCTGCAGATTACCTGTAACACTGCTGAGTGATCACTAATGTTGATAATATTTTGTGTTAGAAGAACGTTATGTGGCTGAGTGTTGCCCTCCTAATGGACACATCAACCCAGCCAGCCATTTTAACAGCTCATGTTGTTATCTGTGTTTGTGTTTTGTTTATAAACCTGTAAACTGATTTTACTAGAGGTGTTGATCTATCTGTAAATGTGTGTGTGTGTTTGTGTGTGTGTGTGTGTGTGTGTGTGTGTGTATGTGTGTGCAACCACTGTGTAGAATCATCAATGAGTGTTGCAGTGATTTGTCATGACATTACAGGATTAAATACTCAATTTTTGTCCGATCATGAGTTCAGGTTTTTACTGTCTGTAAAATCTGTCTGTTGATGGACTGTTTTAAATAATGAAAACACACATGAAGTCATAGAGTAAGTTTGAAAAAACACTTCAATGAAATAAGATTTTCATGTTAGTAATGTTGGTGGAAAATGACTCAAATGAATACAATCATGGCCAGGAGTTTAGGATTGATCTTTATGCACAATTAACATGCTGTTTTGCATGCATAATCCTTTCTCTCAATGATGACTAGCAATGTTTTACAATTTAAAGGTTATATTTTGATAAAAATTATTCACATAATTAAGAGACAAATTGCTAGTTAAAGTTGCATAAATAGTCCAATCAGAGGCAAGTTACATCCTTGTCGGAATCCTATTCAGGTGTTGAATAACTTTAATTTTAATTATCATCTATTTAAAAGTGAACAAAAGCCGCATGAATTAAACTTAATCACGTTGCAATGAACATATGACTTATGCTATTTGTATGTGTCTGTGTGTGTGTCTGTGTGTAGGTGTGTGTGTGTGTGTGTGTGTGTGTGTGTGTGTGTGTGTGTGTGTGTGTGTGTGTGTGTGTGTGTATTTAAAGTCACTCTGCACAATGATGTTGTTTGTTTAGTTGACAGTTTTAGTAGAATATACACATGTTCCCCATACAGGCAGCTGCAATGTGTATACTGTTATTGTGTTGCTATTAAAGGTTTATGTTGGAAAATTTGTCTTATTGTTTTGGTGAGTGCAGCAGGACCTTCCAGATTTATTTGCTGGATTTTTAGCCATTTATTTCTTCAGGCCATGAAATATACCAATGAAAAAAGTTTAAAGAAGTGAACTATAATGATTTTAGTAATTCTGAGAAACTATAAACATCACATCAACTTTGTGTTCTGATATTTAGTATGCTCCACTAATGAATCTTGATCGTATTTAACACTTTATTACCTCTTCACTCAGTGATCAGCAGCTTAGTCCGTCAAAGAAAAGTAATTCAGAGCCTTTCAAGAAGCAGTAAACAAGAAATGTATGATAGTGGGTTGAGCTTGTTTTGACTGTTTGCAGTTTCATTAGAATTTTTATTTGAATCAGCAACGAACAATCCTACCCTCATCTACAAAATGAATAGCGTCTGCCTTTTGCTGCATTGCCAGTGCGCACGATTCCATTATAACAGATGCATGAACACAGTGGCTGCTTTAAGATGAAATTAATGCTGTAGCTTCATTTGACAAATGCTTGTGTGCAGCACGAAACGTCTGAATCTCCTCCTCTATGGGAAATATCCCAAATGGGTATGCTGAGGTGACAGCTTCGCCAGCTTGTTTACCAGGCAGATGGAAATAATGTTTTCTGTTTATGCCGGGAATGACACATCAACCCCCTGCAGCAACTTATAGAGTGGGAGAGACGGGACTAAAGTAGCCCATTGCTTGACGGTAATTATTCTGTCTTAAGTAGATGGGCGTTAGCGCAGGAACACTTGAAGCTGTTTTGGCCTTTCTGTCTCTCTCTCTCTCTCTCTCTCTCTCTCAATCTTTCTCTCTCACATGAACACACACACACACACACACACACACACACACACACACACACACACACACACACACACACACACACACACACACGCACACACACAAAGCTATATGCATTTAGTTATGAAGGGAAGTTCTGACACTCTCAGAATCCCTTCTGACAAATTGAGGCCAATGGGAAATAAAATTGCAGTGCTGGGTAAAGAGCTCTGACAAACTGCAGTGAACCAGGAGTCTGGACTGTTAATAGTTTTGGTGACCTCACACAAGTCCGAGCTAGCATCCTTCCAATGTCTCCCCACTTTATCCCCCCCCCCCCCGTGCATCCCTCCAGGCCCTGGATTAGGATTGTTGTAAGTTAAGGAGCTCCTCCAGACCTGCCAAGAATTTTTTTTTTTTTTTTTACAATTTGACATCAGGACCCAACCAGGGAATGTGATCCACTCTGCCACCCTAACCAGCCATGACAGCTCATTGTCAATCAGTATGAGCTTGTCTCTGAAAGGTTGTAGAGTAATTATGGGATGTGTCTGACACACGTGCCTCATGGGCAGCGGGGTAATACAAAGAGAAGGCTGCCCTTCAATTATAGAACCTATTTGTTGAATCCGTGGTGGCACTGGTGAATGTCTGCTTTGGTGAAATCTCCTTGAGTCAGAAAATTAAAACTGACCCTCATCCTGGTCTCTCCATGAAACTGAAAAAGAACTTTGAAAATAATGTTGTTATTCCTATAATACATAATATATCTCCCTGCACTTCCCATTAATCAACCTGCCAAGAGTTTGTCCTTTTTCTTCTTGCATGTGCAGCTATGATACTCAATAAAACATTACCCCGGGTATTACAAAAGAACTTCTTACAGAGTTATCATGGCTCAACATAATAGCGGCATAAAAGTGATCATAAGTAAGCTCAGTTTGAGTTAAAGATTTAAATTGGTGTTGTAGATCAACACAATGTCACAGCATTAACATTTTCATGGAGGCAATTGATAATTGTGTGTCTGGGGGTGCTGGTTTTATGTTCCTCCAGTATGATTTGCTGAATGGGAGGACTGGTCCTTTGGCTTTAACTGCAAGCTTCTCATGGGGAAGCTGGTGAGCACACATCGCACATGTTCACAGTGATAGCCTGTGGCGCCTGGCAGTGTGGTGTTGCCTCTGGTGGGGAGAAAACTTGTTGTGTTTCGGGGTGACAGCTGGAAATGCAAGTGTAAAAAAAAAAGAAAGAAAAGAAATTGTGAAGAATGTTGATAATTTGAGGAGTTTTTTGGCTGGGGGCAGAAGAAGCTTCTTCCAGGGGATTTGACACTGTGTGTCCACATCTGTTTATACAGACTTTCATCCCACAATGACTGAGGGAAAAATATCGGCTCACTCAATGACAAAGCCTTCATGGGATTGCAATCAAGCTTGTGTGTAAGGCTAACAGGAAAAAGGCTTATTTTATGAAGCATCAGGGGGCAGAAAAGGCAACATCGCTATAAATAGATAAAAGATTAATCAATGGGTGGTCAGACTGAACACATGAAGGACTGCTGCGAAATTCTGTTTTTAAAAAATGAGCCGAAACATTTTTCCAGTAAATCATTATTCTTACTGTGAGTGATGTGTTGATGATCTTCCGTAATGATCAGCGTTTTGTTGTGAGCTGTGTTTTAGCCGATGTAATGGCCACAGAGTCACCATAATTTTATATCATTATATTGTTGTGTCAAATTGCATTTTAAGCCTGTGTTAATGATTTTATGTGGCGCTTGAGATGTTGGCACATGAATGGCTTGTCAACATCACTCTTACACTGAAGCACACTGCGCCAGCATCCATTTATTGTGAACTCACACACTGTGAGAGAATTTTTGTGGGTTCATAGTTCAAACTTTATTCACAAGAGACATCATGTGGATTTGTGATCACACGCATCCTACTATGCATGCAGTATCACCTTCATCAAACTTTTTCTTTTTTATTCAGATCCTGGAACAGTTGACATGTGCAGTGAAGGGAACAAACCATTAACTTTTGGAATGGATAAATATAAATGAGCAGATTCAGGATTTTTCCCTTCTTTTTGAACATTGCAGGCTTTTTGTTAACCACTCTCAAACTACTCAATGAGTTACCATGAAGCTACCTGGGATGCTGGGACTATGTGTCACAAAATAAATTAATTTCAAATTAATCATCCTTAGACAAGTCATTTAGCTTTTTACAGCATTTTTTTTATGAGCCCTGCTTAAAATTACTCAAGCTTTAGAAATATGCCAAAAATGGAATAAATAAATTTGGAGTAAATTTATATTTAGTCCATGTTTTTAATTTTTGTTTTCTTTTCTCTGCCTATGTCACTGAATGGGCAGAAAATCAATGACTTATTCTTTATTCCTTCCAATAACTGGTTTTATCCATCCCGGAGTCCAGCACAGAACTATTTTTAATTAGTTGATACAAAACTAAAAAAAGCAAACCGTTTCATTTGGGAGCCAGAAAATATCTGGCACATTTCCCTGATAAATGATCAATCAGTAGTTCATTAGTTTTACATTATTATATGCACACATAATAATCATTATCCTCCCATGAATTACTCAGTAATTCATCATCTTTACATATAGCTGACGGATGAGGGTAGTGCACACAAGAAAAAGTAGACAAGTTTTGTTAGTTCATCTAACATTTTTATTTAGAGAAATGAAAGGGGCAGAAAATCAAGCAACTCTCTGAGAGAGCAGGATTCTCTCAGGACATCCTTATCATCTATTCTTTCATTTGTTCAAGGCGAGTTTTTGAGACCTTGAGAAATTCAGGGGATTAATGTGTACTGCGATAACTGACAGGATGCGCTAGCGGACTTGAAGCTGCAATCCCCAGGACTGCTGAACCGTGATGCCCTTGCAAAGCATTTATATTTTATAAACAGAATTAAAGGATATAACTAAATCAGCTGAAGGATCAATGCAAGGGAAAGGATGATGAACATTTGTAAATGCTACGGGTGAAGTGAAAACCGACTGTGGAGGTGTGAGGAATGCGAACCTCATCCTCTCTGCAGGAGCTGAGGTGCTTAATTCATCAAAGCTTGGGTCAACCTGCCCTCATCGCCAGCAGGTCGGGTTTGTTAGGTGAAAACAGACAGCTTTATCCCAGCTGATGTTTCCAAGCAGTATATTGTTGGTCCTGCCACCACAAAGACACACACATGGCTTAATATTTTTTTAAACTTTTTTTTGGTAGCTCCTGGTTTGTTGTCTGGCTGGTGTGATGACATGATTACCGTTTGCAGCCTGGTGACCGTCCAATGGAAGAAAGGAAATAGAACGGAAATGTCAGCACTGTGATAAAGACTGAATAAAAGACTCAGTTTTGGAGGCAGGGATTGTTATTGAGTAACTTGTTATCAAGTAGACAGAATACCAACTGAATGTCACTTGTGAACTTCCTCCAATCCTGATGATGAGGAAAAAACACATGGACAGAGCGACAGAGCAAAGCTCTCCATATCGAATGAGTGGCCATCCGTTCACCCTTGTATTTCCTCTGTTTCTGTTACTAAACCCCTTTGCCTTCTTTGTTTCTGCTGCCGACATGTTTTCTTTCACAGCATACAGTAGAAACTCCGGTTGTTCCACCATTAGCTGGGACAACTCCCAGGAAAAACAAATCCTGTTGCTGTCTGGTTGCACATTGGCAGACATGCATGTTTTGTTACACAAATCGATTCTACAGTTTTTGATGAAAAATGTTGCCCAGAGACAAACAGAGTAGCAACTGAGGCTAATAGGAAACCCGCTTCAATATAGGTTGTGTCATACTGCCATTTTTTCCAGCAACCATTGTTTAGTTGATTAGTAAAGAAGATGTTTTCTGTTTCCCTTTTTTCGTTGCCACGAGTGACGCATTTGGGACTCGACCGCTGTCCATGGTGCTGTAACCCTCTTCACTGTCGAACTGCTCACTGGACATTTCTGTGCAACTTTACCTAATTATGGAGTATTGTCCATTAGTTTATTGCCAAATCCATATATTTTTTGCTGCTAAATGAATATTTATTAACTCTGTATACTTGGGATTTATAATAATATGCATACGTACCTGAAGCAATGTATATATGAAGTGATACCTTTGTGTGACACTTGAATGATGAATCCAGTGGCACTGAGGTAAATGTTTGGCACACAATTAAGTGTAGATGACAGAATTTCCCGAGTTTTTTGTAAACAAGATCAGAAGAGATTAAACTGAGACGACATTAACACACATAACCAGCCCCATTCCAAATATAACATTAAATTCTAACAATAAAGAGTATTTCTTGTGTTTAACGAGCGCTAGTTACAATGTGACTGACTCAACTGATCACAGGACAGACATGATACGGTCTGGTGAGGGAACTCATTTATGATACAGAGTGTAACTGCTTTCATTTCAAAGAAAGGTCCTCTTCTTAAATTATTCCCTAAACATCTTCTTTAGTGGTGTATCCTGGCCAGAACCACCACTTCCTATTAAGCAGACTTTGGAAAAACTCAGCCTGCACAGAGGGAGAAAAGCAAACAGTCAGCATTAAAAATACAGATTTTGTGGCTCAGAGACGCTGCTAATGGAAATTTTATGCTGCCATTGGACCCTTAACTGAAGAGGAATAAATTCAGGGCTATGCCGCAGTGTAAGAAATTAATGCTGAACTGATGATTGAACCAATTAGTGCCATTTAATCTAATTGTCCACATACTCCTATTTAATTGCGCTGTTCATGCATGTCAATCCACCGGGTCCCAGAAATGGAATGTTTATCAACATCACATGTCACTTGGGCCCCATGTAAAATGATGGTGGTGACATTGCCATATATTTTCCGTAACGAGGTGTTAACTTTTCAACTAAGAAAGGATCACTATTTGAAAGCAAATTCGAAAACATGTAGCCATATCTGAAGAGGGGAATGATAATGAAATACATGTTTGACCCCATGTGCCAATGAAGTCATCACTGGACTTTTTCAGGAAAGTGTACATTCAATAATGCTTCATTCCCACTCATTGGTGTCCCTTGTTTGTTTGTATGGTGCAGTCATTAAAAACTAGGCTGTCACCAGGCAGGGTTTTCATAGCAGTGGTTGCAAGGCCCACTACTTTTTACACGGTAAGACATAGTTCATTTTAAGTGAGAAAGCATTCGGCCTGGAGCACCAGCTTATTTCTAGGATCCACCTGGGGGTTATAAATGTGATAAGACATTTACATCACACAACAAACTAAACTGCATCATGACACAAACTCTGTGCACAGACTTTTGTTAATATGATCTCGTCCGTGGTGCACAGAAACAACCGAGACAACCGTAAGGAAAGCGGCGAAGATCATCTTTATCAATCATGCTGCCAAGATGCTGATTACAGCTGCAGTAACCAACACCCTGAACAGAAAAAAAGAGAAAGTGAAAATTTACACGCTGTATGTGGGATCTTTACTCATAACGCTCACCAACCAAATGATCAGATGAGCGATTTTACTTGTCCAGACTCACAATTACATTTTTAAGCAGCAGTAAATCAAGTGCGCCTATGTTTGTGTTTATGGCTATCTATTGGAAAGAGATCAGGATGAAATATTGGTATTTCTTGTCTGGGCTGAGAAGATGCTTGTTTCAGCATGTTTGTGCATGTCACCCTTTCTATCACTGCTCCAATTAATGCTGCCTTGACAAATTTCCCTCAGAATGGGAATCATATTTTCAAGCATGTGAAGGGCATTTGTTCGCCCCGGTCCTCACAGTGACCCAGATCTGACCAACATTTACAACCTTTTCACATTGCATGACACACATTATGGACTCAGTATTCACAGTCTGACCGGAGGAAGCTATATATCTCCTTGCTGCACTCCATCCGTCACACGTTTTACTAATCTACTTTACTGTGTGTGCGTGTGTGTCAGTCACTGCTTTGCCAGTAACTTGGTACATTTAGGAATGCAGACATGGTCAAGAGGATCTGCTGAGTTCCAGTATCAGAACGGAAGAAGGGGATGATTTGAATGATTTTAAATGTGGTGTGGTGCTTGCTGACTGACTGGTTTGAGCAGGAACTGCTAGTCTACTGAGATTTTCACACATAACTGCCTGGAGGGTTTCGTAAAATGGTCTGAGAAAGAGAAAAATATTCAGTGAGCTGCAGCTCTCTGGGTAAAAATGTCTTGTCAATGGCAGGAGTCAGATAGGAATGGGCAAAGTTGGCTGATACAGATCCAGCAAGTGAAGTAATTACTAGTTGTAGTCGAGGTATGCAGAAAATCAGATGGGCTATAGCAGAAAGGGATCTCATCGAGTGTCACTCCTGCCAGCCACCAATGGTAACTGACATTGTAATTGGATCATATTCCGCAAAATTAAACTGCCATCCATCCATCCATCCATCCATCCATCCATCCATCCATCCATCCATCCATCCATCCATCCATCCATCCATCCATCCATCCATCCATCCATCCATCCATCCATCCATCCATCCATCCATCCATCCATCCATCCATCCATCCATCCATCAACCGCTTATCCGGGGCCGGATCGCAGGGGCAACAGTCTCAGCAGAGATGCCCATACTTTCCTCTCCCCAGACACATCCTCCAGCTCCTCCGGGGGTACCCCGAGGCGTTCCCAGGCCAGCCGAGAGATATAGTCCCTCCAGCGTATCCCAGGTCTTCCTCGAGGTCTCCTCCCGGTAGGACATGTCCGGAACACCTCCTGAGGGAGGCGTCCAGGAGGCATCCGGAACAGATGCCCTAGCCACCTCAGCTGGCTCCGCGGAGGAGCAGCAGCTCTACTCCGAGCTCCTCCCTGGTGACTGAGCTCCTCACCCTATCTTTAAGGGTGTGCCCAGCCACTCCATGGAGGAAACTCATTTCAGCCGCTTGTATCCACAATCTTGTCCTGTCGGTCATGACCCAAAGCTCATGACCATAGGTGAGAGTAGGAACGTAGATTGACCGGTAAGTCGAGAGCTTCGTCTTACGACTCAGCTCCTTCTTCACCACAATGGACCTATACAGCGACTGCATCACTGCAGAAGCTGCACCAATCCATCTGTCAATCTCACGTTCCATCCTTCCCTCCCTTGTGAACAAGACCCCAAGGTACTTAAACTCCTCCACTTGGGGCAAGGACTCTCCGCCAACCTGAAGAGGGCACACCACCCTTTTCCAGTCAAGAACCATGGCCTCAGATTTAGAGGTGCTGATCCTCATCCCATTCGCGTCACACTCGGCTGCAAACTGTCCCAGTGCACGCTTAAGTTCCAGGTTTGATGAGGCCAACAGGACAATATCGTCTGCAAAAAGCAGAGATGAAATCCCTTGGTTCCCAAACCGGACTCCCTCTGGACCCTGGCTGCGCCTAGAAATTCTGTCCATAAAGATGAACCGAACCGGTGATAGAGAGCAGCCCTGCCGGAGTCCAACATGCACCTGGAACAGGTCTGACTTACTGCCGGCAA
This sequence comes from Antennarius maculatus, assembly GCA_013358685.1. Classification (NCBI taxonomy): domain Eukaryota; kingdom Metazoa; phylum Chordata; class Actinopteri; order Lophiiformes; family Antennariidae; genus Antennarius; species Antennarius maculatus. The sequence continues at coordinate 9,836,743 of CM023613.1, read as the reverse complement.
TGAAAACCAAGCTCTGGCTTCGGTCATACAGGGACCAGACAGCCCTCAGCAAAGGGCTCCCCATACTCCCGAAGCACTCCCCACAAGATACCACGAGGGACACAATCGAATGCCTTCTCCAGGTCCACAAAACACATGTGGACTGGTTGGGCAAACTCCCATGAACCCTCGAGCACTCGATGGAGAGTGTAGAGCTGGTCCAGTGTTCCACGACCGGGACGAAAACCATATTGTTCCTCCTGAATCCGCGGTTCGACTGTCGGTCTAATCCTCCTCTCCAGTACCCTGGAATAGACTTTCCCCGGGAGGCTGAGGAGAGTGAACCTCTGACAGCTGGAACACACCCCCTGGTCCCCCTTTTTGAAAAGAGGGACCACCGTCCCGGTCTGCCAATCCAGAGGTACTGTCCCTGACTGCCATGCGATGTTACAGAGACATGTCAACCATGACAGTCCCTGCACATCCAGAGACTTGAGGTACTCAGGGCGAATCTCATCCACCCCCGGCGCTTTGCCACCGAGGAGTTTGGCAACCACCTCGGTGATTTCAGCTTGGGTGATGGACGAGTCCACCTCTAAGACCTCAGCCTCTGCTTCCTCTGTATAAGACATGGCAGCGGGATTGAGGAGATCCTCAAAGTATTCTTTCCACCGTCCGACAATATCCTCAGTCAAGGTCAGCAGCTCTCTGCCTCTGCTGTAAACAGTGTTGGCTGTGCACCGCTTTCCCCTCCTGAGGCGCCAAATGGTTTGCCAGAATTTCTTCGAGGCTGACCGATAGTCTTCCTCCATGGCCTTTCCGAACTCCTACCAGACCCGAGTTTTTGCCTCCGCGACCACTCGAGCCGCAGTACGCCTGGCCTACCTATACCTGTCAGCCGCCTCCGGAGTCCCACAATTCAACAAGACTTGATAGGACTCCTTCTTCAGCTTGACGGCATCCCTTACTTCCAGTGTCCACCACCGGGTTCAGGGGCTACCGCCGCGACAGGCACCAGAGACCTTGCGACCACAGCTCCGAGCAGCTGCTTCGACAATGGAGGCGGAGAACATGGTCCACTCTGACTCAATGTCCCCAGCCTCCTGCGGGATCTGGGAGAAGCTCTCCCGGAGGTGGGAGTTGAAGACCTCACTGACAGAGGGTTCTGCCAGATGTTCCCAGCAGACTCAAAACACTTTTGGGCCTGCCGAGTCTGTCTGGCCTCCTGCTCGGCCAGCGGATCCAACTCACCACCAGGTGGTGATCGGTTGACAGTTCTACCCCTCTCTTCACCGGCCTAGGGTGTCCTGGTGCCATGTGCACTTATGGACATCCCTGTGGCTGAACAAGGTGTTTGTTATAGACAAACTGTGACTAGCACAGAAGTCCAATAACAGAACACCACTCGTGTTCAGATCGGGGAGGCCATTCATCCCAATCACCCCTTTCCAGGTCTCACTGTCATTGCCCACATGAGCGTTGAAGTCCCCAAGGAGAACAATGGAGTCCCCAGTCGGAGCACTATTCAGTACTCCTCCCAAGGACTCCAAGAAGGCCGGGTATTCCGCACTGCCATTTGGCCCGTAGGCCGAAACGACAGTGAGACACCTGTCCCCAACCTGAAGGCGCAGGGACGCAACCCTCTCGTTCACTGGGGTGAACTCCAACATATGACGGCTGAGCTGTGGGGCCACAAGCAAGCCCACACCAGCCCGCCGCTTCTCACCTTGGACAACACCAGAAAAGTGGAGAGTCCAGCACCTCTCAAGGGTTTGGGTTCCAGAGCCCAAGCTGTGGGTGGAGATGAGCCCAACTATATCTAGTCGGTACCTCTCAACCTCTCTCACAAGCTCTTGCTCTTTTCCCCCCAGCGAGGTGACATTCCATGTCCCTAGAGCTAGACTCTTTGTCTGGGGATTGGGTCGTCGAGCCCCATGCTGACGACTGCCACCCAATCCACACTGCACCCGTCCCCTACGGTGTCCTCGTCGGGTGGTGAGTCCACCGGAGGAAATTAAACTGCCATAAATAAGATATTGCTTGATCGAATTAGTTTTGAATTCTGCTGCAACTTTACGATGGTATGGTTCAAATTTGGCCTAAACAATATGAAAGCATAAATCCAGTGGTGGTGGTGTAAATGTGTACACTTAAGAAACACTTTTACAAATATGACTCACTTATGTATTGTTACTGACCATTCTCCACCTTTATGACCACTTTTGTTGGTTTAAACATGCAGGACAGTTCACTTGTCACAGCCTTCCACCTCAAACTGGTTTCTTGGACATGACTCCACAGCTGCTAATAAAGTGCCTGTGGGATGTGGTGGCAGTTCCTTCACATAGAAATTCATTTTTATAAACCAATTTCCAAAAAGGGAAATATAATACAGTATAGGTATAGTATGCTTCCTGTGTGGTATTCTACAGTGATGACATAAAGTTGACATAAAGGGATGAATACATACTTTGATGCTTTCCATCCATTTCCACCATTTCCATGTGACTCCAAAGCAACATAAGCAACATAAATTTTCATTCCAATATGAAACAAAATCACAGACAAGAAAGTTATCTAATCCACATCTAGCAAGATGCCAAATGACAATTTTTGGGATATTTTAAGTTCTTTCTTGTCACAGGTCCTGCTTCCAGATTTCATGATAATCCATCAAGAAGTTTTGCGTAATCCCATTAACAGACAGACCAAGCAAACAGACGTCACTGTTGAATTCCCAATAATCTGTCAATAGATCCTAGATCCACTCTTAACTCCATAGCAATAGCAAAAAACACACATCTGCTCAAACTGGCTGTGTACTTCTCATAGCTGAAGAGTCACTTGGAGTAGCTTGCAATGAGGATAATCATTTTGTTTTTGTTCAGTTTAAGCAGTTTGTAAATCAGCAAGCAGAGAGTAAATATCAGCCTTTTGGTGTTGATTATTATTACAAATAAACATCAGGCTGTAGCCTGAGTCAATTCCAGTAGACCTAAGGATATGGTTGCTATCCTCTTATTTCCTATAGTTTTGACAGTTTGATATTTCCGTGTTCACTCACATGAATGTGCCCGAAGTGCATATAAGAGAATGTTATGGAGCCTTTGAACCATGTTGATCAGCCAACCATGGGGGCCAGTGCTGATGTTCCGAGCTTCTTTCTGTTGGCAGGTTTGCCTCCGTGTTTGGCAAATGTTAACCCCTGAAAAGAAAAGATGACAGCTGCCAAATGAAACTATACATGATGGAATTTTATGGGCCAGAAAGGTCAAACCATTGTGCTGTCAAATTCAAATGGCAGCATTGTTATTAAGAACATCAAGTTTGTGCTAATTTTCTATTTTTGTTTATATCTTTGCATTGAAATTGAGACAAAAGTTAGGACACATTAGTCCGCATTTGTGTTTAAAAGACTTTTTGGAATAAAGTGGGTGAATTAACATTTTAAGACTCTTGAGCTTTTGTAGCAATTTATATTAATCAGCAAGATTAAAGATTGAGATTAAAAACCTCTTTTTGAGGGGAGACGTAGTTGAGATAGGAAGCAGCAAATACACACACACACACACACACACACACACACACACACACACACACACACACACACACACACACACACGCGCACACACGTTAAATAAAACAGATACACAAGCATTCTTTCTTTACTAACGCAGTTGACGCAGAGCTGTTAGAAAGCTTAAATAAAAATGTAGCTCACAAACTGATCCAAATATCTACTGATCATGAAAAAGTTCTGGTTTAATAACAGTGAATGATAGCAAATACCATGTAATGAGATGTGTGCTTTCAGAATAAGAGATAACACAAGCGAAATGTTTAATTCAGTGATTTTCAGAGTAATTGAGATTAAGGAAATCTATAGTAAAACCACAAAGCCCTGTGTTCTGCAGTCACTGATCAGAGGTGGAAGGAGGAATAAACGGAAGACCGTCATACCCTGGATGTCGGACCATACAGAGGGAGATCAAACTGACAGTTTAAACCTGACCATTAATACAAATTTCCTCCCAAAAGTGATGGCGCAGCTGCTCCGTCAATGGCAACGCTGCGGCTGCCAACAACACTCTTCAACTTTCAAGGTGGTACCTGATTCTTGTATCAGCAGGAAACTGTTGCCAAGGTAACTGAATTACTTGACTGTTGATAAAGAATGTCAGGCAATCAAGAGGGAGCTGGAGGCACTGAAGCAAGCTCTGATAGGGTGGGACCTCCACCTCTCCTTTGAATAAGGATGCAGAAGACATGACAGACTGCTGGACAGATCCACTGTCGGATTCACTTCTGCATCGCTTCTGAAGCAATATAAAGCAAAGGAATTCATAATGACATGTCATTATCTGCCAAGGTAGACATTGTAAGGTCACCTGCAAGGTAGATAGTCTTACAGAGGCGAGCCGGTTAACAAATGTCAGCGTGCTATTCTGTGAAGACTGGATAGTCAAATGCTGAAGATCTGTAGCTTATGCATTTTAGTTCTCCCTCTCTACAGTGTGTGAGGTGGGCTGTCACACCAGGACATCAAAGCCTCTTGTCTTTATGTAATGTAATTTAATGCTACTTGTTTCAAGTAGGAATTAACAAGCCCCACTCACTGATTGAGTGGATGAAATCTGACTGAGGAATATTTCGGTTGAAGCTCTTCGTTTCATCTGTTTTACTTAAAAAAAAAATCCCTGACATATGCTATTTCCCCACATATGAAGGATTTTGTTTTTCTTTTTTCTTTTTCCTTTTCTTTTCGAAAGACAAACTATTACTAGTGATGATTACATGTTGCAGGTGCTATACATACCTATAGAACCACACCTATGTGGCATAACTTTGTGAAAACTTGCAGATCCTGAATCTGTGATATTGTGATATTATAAGTGGTGAATCATGCAGAAGTATTGATTTATGAACTGATGAGTGAGGGCATTTCTGCATTCCTTCAAGATTCACTGTGGGCTGGAAATAAAGAAAAATAAAAGCAGAACATGGCTGTATGAATCGAACAAAAGAATATGTATGTGGCTTCTTTCCTAATGTGCTGATAAAGTTGTGGTCATAGTTCTGCACACATTTGTATGGATCCTAATAAGGTGTACAGCAAACCAATGCAAACCAACGTGCAAAATATCAGCATGTTTATCAGATGAGCCTGTAACATCACACATTAATAATTTCCTTTTTATTTTGCAGTCCAGTGATTTTGATCTCAGTCTTCTAATATGAGAAATATTACACATATCTAATGACAGTGTGAGACACAAGGCAAACCCTCCCGTCTTTGGCTAATTATGTTGTCCCTTGAAAGTCTTCGCTATCTCACTTCAGCTGCCTATAAAGAAAAGCAAAAGGTTTTTTTTAACAGTGGAACTTCATCAATGATCAAAAATAAAGTGTATACATAATGACACAAGTTGACTAATGAATGCATGTTTCTACTTGAAATAAATTGTGCGTTCTTTTTGTGAAATAGAGATCATTTCATGGATCAAAAAAGTAGAATCATTATGGATCGTTTCATTTCACTATAATTATCCAATAATAGGGTTCTGCTAAAAACTAATTTCTCTTTTCTGTGTCTTTTGAGTGCTTTACTTTGAGGTCTGAAAAGTGGTAAGAGCAGAGTGAGAGCTCATCATGTTCTCTTCTGAATCATGTTCAGTTCATAAAACTGTAAACTGCAAATTGAGATTAATTATGCTCCACTTAACACAGAATCACCTCTCTGAAGAATCACTCGCTAAAATGTTTGAATAACATCAAAAGACTGATTATTTATTTCATTTTATTTATTGAAATAATTGACTTAAATAATAAAGTTATATTCAAAAATATGGTTATACATGCAGACGTCCTTGAATTAGATAAAAGCAATAATTAAGTTGGAAAAAAAAAACAAAAGTCACTGAATGATGTTTGGTTTGCTGTTGCATGATGTCCATACATTGTGTGATATGAAGGCAGAGCCTTCAGACTGACTAATGTGGAAAAACATCACCAGTTTGCTGCCAAAATCTACCAGTGACTTTACAGAGAGCTTAGTTTGGTTCATCAAAGGGAACTAATAGAGCTACACAAATATCAAACTAAATCTAGAACTAAGAGATGCTTTTGGAGTGTATTTAACAGATTTCAGAAACAGAATCCAATCCTTTCTTGATCATTCCAGGGAACTTGTATTATATTAACATTTTAAAGTTTCAATATCCTGATTTGGAAGAACAATACTTAAAGGATTCGGTACTGCAAATTTTTCAAGCTTTAGAATGAACATTTGACACAATATGGTCCTATCTCTAATCCACATGCATGCATGCAAGCAGTCAATTGTGCCATTTTGGAACATCTGAGTCCAAAAACCAACCTATGCTAGCCACCATTCTGCAAAAGCTTCTGGCAGCTTGTTGTGCCACAGAGTACTGATGAATATTGTTACTGGTTTGGGAAGGTGTCTTCCAATTTTTGTCCCCATTTGTCCCAAATGTCTTCAATGGGCATGAGGTCAGATTCTAATTCCTCCAAAACAAACATGGACATATGATACGTTAAAGGTTGAAATTAAGACCGCTATGACCTAAAGCAGTATGATTTTATGTAAAGAGAACAAAGCATCCAAATCATTTAAACATCATTCTTTACTACTAAACTTGTACAACTTTGTTTAAATGATTTAAATAAAGAAGAAAATGTATTTATCACATAAACATCATAGCAATATTGCTATGATGTTTTGTAACACAATCATTCAACTATCTTCTTTACATTGACTTTATCTCAAGCCCTGATGCCCAATGTTCCGGTGTGATATTCCCAAATCAATTTCATTGTTGCTGCCGTTGATCAGAGAGTTGTTGCAGAGGATCTGAACCTCTTCCAGTGTGCAGCTGGAAACAGGTGCTTTGACAGCTTGTTCCTCTAAATCGATATGAGATGGAAAGATGGAAATTTTATGTGAGGCCACTGGAGGGAGGCATAAAAAGTATGCAAATAAATATCGAAGGTTAACTTGTCTCAGAGATGTAAAGGTGGAATGAAATATGAATTCCTTCCTACTGAAAAGGGAGAAACAGTAATACCTTTGAGGCCAAAAACCATTGGCAAGTGAACACAATGGGAACCTTCTAAAAGAGGATGTTAGAGAATTCATTATTCATGCAGGACTCAGGAGGACGATTATAAATAGATAGATAGATAGATAGATAGATAGATAGATAGATAGATAGATAGATAGATAGATAGATAGATAGATAGATAGATAGATAGATAGATAGATAGATAGATAGATAGATAGATAGATAGATAGATAGATAGATAGATAGATAGATAGATAGATAGATAGATAGATAGATACATAGATAGATAGATAGATAGATAGATAGATAGATAGATAGATAGATAGATAGATAGATAGATAGATAGATAGATAGATAGATAGATAGATAGATAGATAGATAGATAGATAGATAGATAGATAAGCAAAAAAAAATTCTCTCTTAAGCCACTGAGTTCCAACATCTGCAAAGTCAGAACCTCTCTCTCATGCAGTGATGACTGCTTGAGGTTGAAGAGAACCTTTCAAATTTCTAAAGCAATATGAACATAGTGTTCAGCAATAGGATGACTTAGAAATGACTCATACAACTGAATTTCACAAGAAGAAGTAGAGTGACATTTCTATTAGGTTTGTTCTGTAAGATTAGCAACAATGAGATAACTTTGCATGATTGAAGGCCAAAGATGATTTCACAGTATTTTGCCCTCAAATGAAGCAGCATTACACTTCATTTAAATCCTGAATGTAATAAAAAACACTGTCAAGCTAAATTTTATTTTCAGCTGCTGCTAAATAGTTCTAGGACAGACAGAGGCTTTTCTCTTTGTTGCTCTTCCCCTCTGTCACTCACACAGATGCTCTGCATGTCTTTGTCAGCCTGAGGCTTCTGTTTCCCCTTCAGATTTTCCCATTTCAGCCAGCTATCTCTCTCTTTTGTTGCTCGAAGTAAACACCTCTTTTGCCAGCAGTATTCGACTGTTGGTAAGAGTTCAGAAAGAATGCCTTACTTCTTCAAGATAAGATGTGAAATTTATGATTGTACTGCATGAGCCAGGCTTAGAACTGGTCATTTTGATTTGTATAAAGCTCTTCCTTGCAGCTTGGTGGTCTAAGAGCAATATCAATGGGCTCACTTGCAGAATTAAAAGAAAATGTTACCACCTGGAATTTTATTATGGATGTAATAAATTTTTTATTAAAATAAACCTGTGCATGACATGGTGGTAAATTATGTTGAAATGAAAAAAATGTATATTTAAAGCTCCTGAGAAGAAACTACACTATGACAACATTTAAAACGACTCAAAGGTTTGAAAATGATTAGAATATAAACCTGAAAATGTACCTCTCCTTTATGTTCTGTCAAACCATAAATGTTATACTTTATATATGCTTAGAAATACTTATAAATTCCTCCATATTAAGTAGCACCCTTCCGAATAACACATATTGTTTCCAAGTTCTCTGATTGTTGAGTTCTTAACAAAATGTAGAAATCACCATTTTAACTGTTTTCAGATGTGACAGGGGTTTTCTTGCTGGAGGAGTTTCTTGCAGCCTCCCCACAGAGGTTTCAATCAGCATCAAAGTAAAATCACCAGCTCCAAAAAGATAAGAATTATGAATAAAGACAGCAATTCAAATCCATCAGGGTCTTTGATTTCCTGTAGTCAACTGTCATCACATAGTTGACTTGAGGCAAATACTTTGCTATCAAGTTTATGCTGAAGAGATAGAAGCTCTTGTGTTCTTGCTCTTCTAATGACAACTGTCTAATATCTGGTGATTCTTAAAACAGCCAAACTACAGCTTGCTTTTTGCATCACATCCTGGTCTGCTGCAACTGTTGTACAATTCCTCTTGATGATGAAGTGTTTCACAGGTGACATACTAACAGGTGACATGCTAACAGGTGACATGGTAACAGGTGACATGGTAACAGGTGACATCCTGATAGGCTGTCACTGGACAGGTTCTGGAGCTTGACACCACAGCAATGGAAAAAGCATGGGCTGCTGTGATGCTAAGTGATGCTGCTCTATTAAGGTTGCTATAATTCAAAATGTGTAATTTTCATAGTGGCTAGAATAATAAGCAGGTTTAAGTGATGGTGGTCAGGAATAGCTCACCTTGGATAACATTAAATAAACACCAAGGACATGGAACAATTTATTTCACATATTCAAAATGACACATCATTCTATTGTGACAATATTGTAAAGTCCATATGGACAATAGGACAAAAAAAAAATTCCCAGTCAAACATGTCACAGAGTGAGGAAGACTGTTTGGTAATAATATGATATCTATCAGGGTCTTTGTATACCAGAACTGCTTCTGGTATACCGTCCCCCCTCCCATTAAAAAGTCATTTGAATGTTTAGGGCTTTCAAATCACCCATAGCTTCCATTGTTTTCCTTGTCTGTGCAAATTGTGGACGCAAATATTGGTTTCATATTGTCATAGTGTGTAATTAGATTTCACGCTGTCTCAGCCGTCGTTGCCAGAGTCAAATGCTCAGGAGTATTAAACCAAAACAGGATTAAACAAGCCTTCATGCTTTTACATTTACATCGTTTACCAGTGAAGGAATACTGTAAAGACACCAGCAGGCATAAGTCGCTTTAGCGATTCATGCTCTCATTTACAGACCTGCAGAGTTTGGCAGGTATTTTTTCTTGGCAAAAAGTATTAAGGAATTAATCTATCATGAATAACTAAAACTCATAATAGTCCTTTTTTAAAAACAGTTAAAGACTGCAGATTTTTAAACACCCTTTGTAAAAATATGCGCCCAAGTGATAAGAAGTGATGGATTCATGTCATCTTTTATTCTTTGTGCATTTTGTGAGATAATTCAGTTCATCATAGATATTGCTAAACATATGCTCTGGGAAAGCTCAGTCCATTAAACTGTGCCACAGACTGTTTATATTATAGTCAGCAATGGAGTCAATTTACATTTTTCTCCATGTATACTAATGTAGAATAATCACATTTTGCATGTTTCACACATTGCAGCCATCGGGAAGAGGGAAGAAGGGAAAACAAGTTTGTTTTTCTTATCTGTATGATCTTGTGATCTCCACAGAGAGACTGTTTTGAGCTCCATTGAAATTGGTAAAAAGTAGCTATTGACTATTGAAAGATCAGGCCCTGGGGAAATTAATAGAGTATCAGAGCAAACAGCACCTATCAAAAGTCTGGATCCACTGGTGGTTGTGAGGATTAGAAAAAAAAGAGGCCATGGGCCAAAATGTTAGGCATAGTTAGCGTAATCTTTTGAAGTTGCAGAGCAGCAGGTGCCCAAGGCTTGACACCACGTCCCTTTCACTTCCTGTTTATACAGTTGACTCTTGTGTGGAAAGAGCAACAACAGATGTTTAACCTGCAGCACTATTGTCCAACTGAGGGATTTACAGATAAAAGACTGTCAATATAGAGCAGAGAGAGCTGTTGCAGTAGCCTGTGAAGGCACCACATTCCCTTTTCTATTATAAAATAACAAGTGTGGTAACTGAATAGGCTGTGAAGCTTGCGTTTTGCATAATATACAAGATCCATAAACAAAAGCAGGCCCCTTGAGCAAGGAGCGCAAGCTTGAAACTTATAAAATTAAACAAGGTTTCCAATGTTGAGAGTTTTTTAAATGGCAGATGCAGTATGCAGAGAACCAGCTTCCTACTTTCTGGGCAGATGCGCCAACTAATGGAAGCCTGCTAACTCTCAATCATACCCAAGTCCCAAATCTGCTCTAGATGCCAGGTGGAAACAACACATTGTGTGTTTACAATTTTATTTCTCCACTGAGACCTAAAAAGAAAACACAGAAGGAAAATGAGTAAGGAGCCTAAAGGCAAATAGTGTGCCAAAGGAGACCAAATCCTGATAATAAAAATATTTTAAAATTGTGTCAAATCATTCCTAGAACACAATCTATGCATACACCGAATTTATAGGTTGTGTTCACAAATTTATCAAACACACAGGAGCTAAGATCTGCCTGAAAAAGAAATATTTCACAAGAGGATATTCCTCTGTGCCTTTCAAAGATAAATGTCTGAAGAATATTTTTACTTGACTTTTTCTGTCACTCTTTAAAAGGATATGCAGACCCAGTTCACACAGAGTTGGATAAATTGATGAGGAAAAACATAGGATATTCATTTATTCTATCGTTTGTCCATACAAAAGCAATTTTATGAACATACAAGCAATGCACCGATGTTATATATAAAATGCTGTCTCTTTCCTTGTGTGGTTCATTTAAGTTACACATCTGTTAAGGTAGGAAGCAACTAGATATCCTGCAGTATTCAGAAGCCCACAGCAGAATTGTCAGTCAGTCATTTTCTCAACCCGTTTAATCCGCTTACGCAGGTCGCGGGGGAGCCGGTGCCTATCCCGGCAGTCTCAGGGCATGAGGCGGGGGACACTCCGGGCACGACGCCAGTGTACCGCAGCAGCAGAATTGTAAAGGTAACATTATGTGGTTTGTTTACTTCAGTGGGTTCTTAGCACAAGTCGACAACTTTACCTTGACTCTTCTGATTTCGACAATCGACACGGCGCTCAGAGTAAAAAAAAGCAGAAAATCACGCTCGGTGATCTCTAGATGACAAATTGCTTATCAGTGAACTGCTCAGTTTAATATGGTGTTGCACCATTGAACATAAGTAATGCATAAATCAGAGCTCGCCCTGGGGTTGACTCACCCTTTGCCCTGCAGTGTTCCCCTGTGATACAGGCCGCTTTGACATTCACCTGCTTGCACTCCCAGGCGAAGTAACAGACCAGTAGCTCTAACCTTTATTCAACCAGTGATTTAACCTGCCTGTCTGCACTGATAACACACTCTATCACAGTCAGCCTGAGAAGAGGAGACGAAGGCTGCACTATGGCACCACTGTGTTAGGGTGGGGCCCTTAGTCACTGCCACCCATCCACTGTGTCAACTGGCATCCTCCTTTCTACTGAGCCATTCTATACACCCACTCAACCTTCACACTCATCTGCTTTATGACAGGAAAACTGAGGAGTGGAGCCTTGAAACTCACCTACATGGACCCACACAACGGCAGCCTCCATATCCACGTAGTCACATGTCCTTCCACTGAGTCCTCAGATCTGCTTAGTCCACTTCTGTGGGGGGTGGGGGGTTGTGTAATTGGATTTTGTTATTTCGGTCAGAGATTAGCAAAAGAAATGCTTCAATATTTTACAGAGCTGGAAATATGAAGCAACAACAGTTTGATAAGCTGATTATTCTGTTTAGATATTACCTTTTCAATTTGACACAATAATAACAAATTTGTTTTATATTAGAGACGTTCATGTACTTCAAAATGGAACAGTGCTGTTTAGCTGCAGTCACATCTGAATGCCCAACAGTATTCTATATCTAAAAATATTTTTAGATTTTTTGACAAACATTTTTTTGAGTCTTATTTTGTAATAATACCTCTAAAATACCATTAATTAATGGATTCATTCATTCATTCATTCATTCATTCATTCATTCATTCATTCATTCATTCATTTTCTTGAATGTAGCCACAAGAGGACATAAGCCAGTGTCTTATTGTGCCGGTCCCAAGCCCGGATAAATATGGATGTAGTGAAAGAGGACATGAAGGTAGTTGGTGTGAGAGAAGAGGAAGCAAAGGACAGGGTTAGATGGAGGCAATTGATTCGCTGTGGCGACCCCTGAAAGTAAAAGTCGAAAGGAAAAGAAGAAGAAGATTCATTCATTTTCTTGGATGGTTTAGCACATGGAGTGCTGGAATCTGACCCAGCTGACTTGGAGTTGGGAGGAAGCTGGAGAATCTGTATCAAACCCACGCACAAAAGTCAGGTTGAGTTGCCGTCTCTAAAATCTCAATAATTGGCTGTAAGTTGGAGTTCTTCACTACCGGAGAAAATTCATTTGAGCTTGGGAATCTGGCGAGAGCAAAATTATCTTCAGGTTATTCGAGACGTGATACCCAATAATCTTCAATTAACCGTCAAAATTTGTGTGACATGAGACCGGTCTTAATTTTTCATGTAAGACATCAGATATAAATATTCATTCAGCCCATACCGCATCACTGATTCTCTTTGAGCTTCTTGCAAATGAACGCTAGCAGAGTCTGCTTAGCGTCCCTGGTGACAGGTCCTTTCACAGAACAATCATCACCGAGTAATGTGCTGCTGTGAGTGCTGTGTTCGATTTAAAAAAAAGTTTGACCGGATTGTGTATGCAGACTTTTGTCAGCCTGTTTCTCGCTGACAGATGCTGCTGAATCTGTGCTGTGAGTGATTATGCTTGTCAGGATGGTGGTCTGTTTGCCAAACACTGGAGAGTGAGATTGCGGCGTGAGAATAGCCACTCAGGATAGTCCGCTGCAGCAGTGTGTTGATTGCCACTTCCTTCATGTTTAAAAAAAAAAACCTTGCTGCGTGTGCTACTCATCCTTCTGTATTGCCCATCAGTGCTGTACCCACTTTGTATCACTACACCCAAGCTTTAGCTGGTGGACTAGTTTCAGTTAAAAGCTCAAACTACGCCTAAACTGCCCCTCATCTCCACAAGGTGATAGAACCGCCTTGAGCCATCTTCTGAAAGGCCGTGACAGGGCAGACAAAAGCAATGTTTTTTAACAGTGATCCAGATAAACAACACAATACAAAGCTGGAGTGTGTGCGCGTGTGTGCAATCAGACCCCATAGCTCCAGCAATTGGTGTAACAAATCGTCTCCCTTGTAATCAGCCTCTCTTTGCCTGCTGTTCCCATCAATTTTTTTTTAACGTTCTGTTGCCATGGTATCTGGAAAAATCTGTTGCTGTGATTTTTTTTTTCTGAGATAGCAAGTCACATTTTTCTGTCTACTTACCTCACAGACAAAATTGAAATTGACTTTAAATTGAAGGGGAAATGAATACATATAATGTAAGAACAAAATGTTTAGGGGTGTGGTGGAAGAAAAGGAAAAGTTGACAAAGAAGTCGCAAAAAGTAGTAGATGTAAAAGTATTGCACCTCCATGCACCTTCTGCTAGATTTTTGTTAAAGCGTCTTAGTTTGAATGCAAACATAAACAGTCTTATGACAAATGTCATTTGAGATGACTCACGGCAGCACTGTAGAGACTCAGGGGCAGTTGTTGAAAATGTTGTCACCTCAACATGCCCACACATCTTATAATATTTATATACACAATAAAACCTTAATGCTTTTAGAGATAATTCTGAAAGATGCTTTTTATTCTTTGAAATATTGTCTTGCCTGACTTCATAAATTCTTGCTCATCTTTGTGTATTCAGGGAATCAAATTTGATATTAAATACTGGTGACCATGAACACAGATTCCCTTGCATAACCCCTGTCACAAGTGAACATGAGTTGAGACACAAAAATGTGTGCGTGTAAACATCTTCAAGTAGCAAATTAAAGAAACATTTTATGCGATGATCGCCTTTAGAATTCCAACATGTAAGAAATTTCATTGGGCTCTGTCCTGCAGTTTCTGAGGAGCTGAGGATAACTGAGGATAAAATAGTCCTTGTTACATATGGATAGAAACTATCACCACAGACATGTAGGGTTATTTCCATTTTACATTGGTTTGGAATTAAAATAAAAAAATAATTATGCACAATTAAAATTCAATGAAAATTTCAATTGGAAATTTCCCCACTGTGGGAATAATAAAGGAATATCGTATATCATATCATATCTTATCTTAACTTATCTTATCTTATCTCATCTCATCTATCTCATCTCATCTCATCTCATCTCATCTCAACTCATCTCAACTCATCTCATTTCATCTCATGTCATCTTATTGCCTGGTTCAAATACCTAACTAGATTTCCAACAATACATATACAGTGTATACGGTAGACATTGTTTTACTTACAATGGATCGAAAGATGATGCAAAAGGTGTTGCTTGTCAAAACTCTGCAATTTTCCTCAGCTTTGTTTCATTGATTTGGTTTTACGGCCCACAACTTTATTGTTTTGGTTTGCTCACAACACTCTCATCAGTATACAAAAGAATATGTGTCTGAAGCTGAAGGCATGAAGAGATTCATTAACCGGAGAACAACAGATGTGATGGATGATTTCATGCCCCCGTGAAAAGTGAAACAGAGTGCTCTTTGAAACACTGAATTACTGCAGGAGCTCCATTAAGAGCAAAGTTGTCAAAAATGGTGTAGAAAGGCTTTTTAAAGAGGCCAGACATTCCCTACCCGTTTTTCTCTTTCCTGCCATTGAAAAGGTGTCTGTGGGTCTGGGGAGAGGTGATTACAAATTCATTAGAATAGAAAAGAAAGATCTTTTGGTTCTCTCCTTTCTAAAAGTTGAAATCCAAAAAGGACAAATGTGGTGTCTGATATTTAAACATGTCGTTTAGGAGTTTTAATAGGGTGCAGTATTGTATTTTAAATTACACTGTTAAATACTGGCATCTATTTTTGATGTCCTTGAGAATGATCACTGACAAAAGACTTTGGATCTAAACCATACTGGCTTGTAAACGCACAACCTCGTGTTAGAGTAGTAGCAGTCATTCCATAATTCTCATGAAGAAATGTTCAGAGGACTGCTTGTGACTGAGTTCTGCTATAGATACCCGAAGTCTCTTTACAAGCGTGTCTTTGCACTGGACTCATTTTGACCTGCTGATTTCAACTGGGAGCATTTTGTCAAATTGGGCTTGCAACAGTCAAGGTTGTATGGAAGACAAAAGTGCCTTCAAAACGTCTGCATCCAGAAAACAGATCTCCATTTTCTTCACCCAATTTTATTTTTTTTAAATAATAAAATGCATTCTGGAGATGCATCTTGAAACACTGATTTTTACAGAGGAACAAACAAACAAACAAAAAAGAACCCGCAATAATAATAATGAATATTGATAAGAAAACAACAATGAACTCCTCCTGACCAACAATGATGCAGTGTCATGTGGCATTTTTCCTTGGAATGATGAGTCATTCCATCTGTTTTACATATTCCATAAAGTCTTGCTTCATCAACTGGCAAAGAGTTGTTCCAGAACAAAGCGACATCTGCCTGTGCTGTGCTGCACATGTGCGTCTTGTATGTGAATTGTTCACATTCCTTCCTTCATTTTCTATAATAATACAACCCCATCAAATGAATACAACAAAGTGATCTTCAGAGCTGAAGAGTTTATTTTCACAGTCATAATTGTCTCATCTTCAGCTGCTTATCTGCTTTGCAGGTCATTGGTTTGCTGGAGCCTAGCCCAGTTAGCTAAGAAGGGGTACACCCCTGACAAGACGCCAGCTCATTACGGGGCCATATGAAAGACAAGCACACACCATCACACCTACGTAAAGCATGGAGTGATCAGTTCATCTAAGCTACATGTTTTCGGAGGTGGGAGGAAACTTGAGAACCCGGAGAGGAACTCAAGTAGACACGGGGAAAACATGCAAACTCGACACAAAAAGGAATCGAACTCAGACCCTTCTTGCTGTGAGGCAACATCACTTCCCACTGCCACTCTGCACCAGAACAGTTTCACATGTATACAGATATTTGACATTGATCATGGTGAAGCAACATAAACACATCCAAAAAAAGAAAAAACAACTACAGAGTCAGTCGGTGAAGGTAGTCAAGGTGAAATCTCTGAGGCAGGTTCATGTTTAATCCCTTGTAAAGGGAATGCTGTACATTTCACACAGACAAAGCAGATCTAAAGCCTAACAATAGCAGGAACTTTCCACTAATGTACGGCTTTGGTCTGGATTTACTCTTCACTAATTGGTTTCAGAAACTTTGAACTTAGAGTCTGTGCAATAACAAAGTGAGGGGCTCGGTATCATACAAAAAAGGAGTGCATTTTTTATTTTTGACAGTTTAACAAGGTCTGTGGGATATTGGAAAAATCTGACACTACTGTTTCTTTTTTTTCTGTTGTATATAAAATTCAGTTTCACCAGACACATGCAGTGTGTTGCTCATGTAATGATTATGAAGCATAATATCACCATTTACTAGTCTATCCTTCTCTAAGACATCCACAGCTATTGAATCTACCTTTTTTTTGTCCACTTTGAGTTTCACAAATGTTATTCCGACATCAGCATAGACCCATGAGGAGAGAACAGGTGGAAAAGGGATTTGAAAAAACTATTTTTTTCAACAGACTTTTACAAATATATTTTTGTGTTATTTATTCATAACAATACAATCATTGTCTAAGAATATTAAAATACATGCGTAATCAATGTGATGCAATAATGCTATAATGTGCTTGTGATGAAGATAATTAGATTTTCTTGAAGGTCAAGGAAAATTAGTCTTTCTTTTGAATTGACATAGTAAAAAATAGTTGATGTCATGCAAAGTTAAAAAAAAAACTGGCTTCTTGACACTTTGCTCTTGTGATTGTTTTGTTTGTCTAATTTTTATCAGGATGATGCCGAAACTGCTGGATTGATTTGTGTGAGTGTTTCACCAAAGTTGGACCTCAGCATGTCCTAAGGTTATTACTTCATGGTGATGATATGTATCAATGACTGAATCTGAATCTTTAAAGGCCTAGGTGAAGAATGTTTTTTTCTGCAATTTTTGATGGTACTTTAACAAATATAGACAAAAACAGGTTTTATGTAGTCAGCTGCAAACAGAGGTACTGAAAGACAGATTTGAAATTCTACAAGAGAGGAGGAGAGTTTAGTATATTGTGAAACCAAATGCGCAAACCACAAGATTATGTAATCGCTGACATTTGATTTTTTCTGTATTTCACAAGCTAGGTAACCAGTAAATGCTCAGGAAGGGATTTAGAATTGCTCTACATGAGTAATATATATGTCCATCATTTGGTGATCATGGCAGCACATATGCACCTCAAACATTTTAATGGTTCTAATTGGTTCTTGCGTTGTGTCTTGTGTGTCAGTGTGTGTCTATTAAAATGATGTGAAGGCAGCTGCCCAGAACTGAGCCCTGAATCATTACTGTACCAGAAGTCTTAGTTTTGTTGCTACCTTTTTGGTCTTTGTTTATAACATGCAGTTGATGTGGAGTCTAACAATGATTTTAATCAGTTCTTTCTTTGTGACGTCTAAGAACATAAATAATCCATCACAAGCATGTTACTACTGCTAAAACAGACCTCGCAACATAGCTGCATTTCCCCACAAATTGCCTAGTAGTCAGCACATTTACGTCTCTTGGTAACTTTGGGGAAAGTTATTGGAAGCAGGAACTGGATCACAACTAA
Source organism: Antennarius maculatus (assembly GCA_013358685.1). NCBI lineage: Eukaryota > Metazoa > Chordata > Actinopteri > Lophiiformes > Antennariidae > Antennarius > Antennarius maculatus. Next base: position 9,818,446 of record CM023613.1, on the reverse strand, counting down.
ATTTCAACACTGTTTGCCTTAGTCAGCAACAAATGAGCTGAACAACAGGCATCCCACATGCCCTAAGGACACGCTCAAGGACCCTAAAAAGCCTAAAAGCCTGTTTCATCTAAGGTTACAAAAAATCAGTAGACATGAAACGTGGCAGTTTGACTCATGGGATTGTAACGTTTGTCATTGGTGCCATTAAACTTTGAATTAGCGAAATGTACTTGAAGCAGATCGCACATTCAATAAAAATATAACTCAATGGAAGAACAATGCTTTTACTTTCTTTTTCTGTTGATTACAAACAACCTATTTGTGTCCAAGATGTAGTTCTGTTTACTTTACAAACCCCACGCTGATTAATCTCCTTTGGAACATGCAGCCTGGCACAGGTATCTGTTATAAACACACCTCCAATATGTCAATTAGTATCTCTTACAGTGGAGAATGTGTCCACAGTGCTTTCATTTGATGGTAGGTGGGGAGTTCAAGGCGCATTAAGGGGAACTTTTTGCCCTGTTAGAGAACCTACTAATGCACGAGGTGATTCAAGGGCATAAACAACGCTGCTCTAATCCACTGTAGAGCACTATCCACTGATACAATGCTGCTGCTCCTGAAGACGACATTTCATTTCATTGACTCTGCAGCGCTCATTCGAATCCCAAATGAAGACACACACTCACATGTGAGACTGTGCACTGACACAAGGTGGTGGAGCATCACGTTATGGGTCCTTTGGGCTCAGCCAGGGAAAAGGAAGTGTGAACTTCACCGTCTTTAATGCAAAGGATATGAGCAATATGTTAAAACAGTGACAAGGGCAACGGTGTTATGTCAAATATGGCTGTGCATAGCTGAATGTAAATGGAGCAACCTCAATATGTGATATGTTCCTCGTCATTAAGCACACCCTCTGAGGGCATCAGCAGCTGGATAGTGTGTCCTACGTCTGAGTGCAGATCTCCCTCTGATGTGTTGCACTTTGGGGAGTAGGAAGTTGCCTCATTAGAGCGGATGGAACACACCGACCTAATCTACTGTTGTGCTTTTAAAGACCAGTGTGCAGTAATTTCATCACTTTGGCAAGTGAAGAACAATAAACGGACGATCTCATAGTATCGCACAAATCAATCACTTTTACAGTGCATTACTGTGAGAGGCAGCTTTGGACCACTGAAAGCAGCCTGATATAAATAGCAGATTGACTCCCTTCATGGCTCTTTCTCAATTTTGATCAGTATTCGTCGCATGCGTCCTATCCACCAAGCAACCTCATGAGCACACATGCTCATTCAGAGTGGGCCTGGGAGCAATCACATAATGAATCATACAATTTTACATCGCATTTTGTGGCCCAGTGATGTAGTGGAGGTTCTGCGTCTGGTCAAAAAGCACAGCTAACTTGAGGTTGCATGTGAATAAATCTGATGACCTTTAAAGAAAACTATGGTGGAAATTTGTGGGGTTACAGCTAAGCAGGCTGGCCTTTAACTGCATCAGGCTGCTGCTATTATGGAACGAGTTTCATATGAGGTGACAGATGTCTGTCATGTTGCAGCGGTGAAACAGAGACTGTGGATCTTTCAGCTGCAGTTGAAAGACGATGTAGGATGAGGGGCAGCAGGAGCTCAGTCCACAAGGACTTGGCTTGGGGACCGGAAGTCCAGCTTGGGCCCCAAATTCTGGAGCATCAACTGGCAGCAGGAGACGTGTCAGTTCACTGCCAAGGTGCCCTTGTGCAAGGCATGCTACATGGCTGCCCACCATCATCTCTCCATCTATTTGAATATCTAGAGTGAGTGAATGAATGAATGAATGAATGAATGAATGTCAACAGGTCCTGTGTGTGTGTGTGTGTGTGTGTGTGTGTGTGTGTGTGTGTGTGCGCACGCACGCACTGGCTTGTATGTGTTTATCGTACACACACAAAATAAATTCAGAATATTAATTCATTCATCTACTTGCCTGCTTATTCTGTTTTTGCAGGTCACGGAGGTTGCTGGGGGCCTATCCCAGCTGACTAAAAATTACATTTAAAAATCAAAATTAAGGAAAAAAAAAATCAATTGAGAACAAAAAGAATACTAGTGTGTCCTATAACTACTCCATACTATTAACGTCTAATATTTGGGATACGTTGTTTTAATGATATTTTTGCTGTATCCTGAAATATCTTTTACATCAGCTGCACTCTGAGGGTGAATTCAATCTTTCTTCTCTGGACATTGCATAGGTTCTGGTCTCTAACATTCATTGTAACGTGGAGTGACGCTCCTGCAGTCAGTTCAGTCAGATTTGACAGGATTTGTAAACTCGAACAGAAATCCTTTCCTCAAATCATGTTCTGTGTGTCTGAGCTGACCACACACACACACGCACGCACGCACGCACGCACACACACACACACACGCAGGATAAATATGCACACAAACACGTGTTACCCACCGTTTAGAAGCATGTTGTGAATTATGAATGATAGCACTGTCTGCAGCTCAGTTCTTAGAGGACTAAGCGTTGTTCTTTTTGTGCAGTGGGAGTAAACTGATATATTTATGATATTTTTCTACACGCTAGATGTCCTGTTTCTATTTATCTAGGGTGAGAAGGTGTTTCCCTTGTCCCACTAAAACACGCAGCGTCGTCTGACACATGGAGGTGGTCAAATTATTTATGGTTCTGCTTTATCTTGAGAGACATTCAAGATTGAGAAGGATGAGAAAAATGAAAGTGTGTTCACTTTAGATTGAGCACAAAGCAGTAAACGCATCTTCCGCCTAGAGGGAGGTGAATGTGATTATCTCTGTGTGTGTGTGTTTGTGTGTGTGAGTGTGTGTGTGTGTGTGTGTGTGTGCGCACACGTGCAGCAATGACCCCCCCCCTTTTTTTTTTTTTCCCTCCATGTAAGTTCCTCCCCACCCTTGCAGTATCTTGTGCTGGACCATGAGTTACCAGCCCACCTCGGAGTATCATAAATACCTCACAGCGCCTCCTCTCTGTACCAAACATCTCTTCCTCGTCTTCATCACAGAAAAAAACCCCTCAATAAACTCTGGCTTTGTGTGATACGTTTTAAATGTTGTCCATATGACATCATATTACTGCAGCTGTACACTGAGAGGTGTCAGTAGTTTCCTCTGATACAAAGAATCTGCCCGCTGACCATTCTGCTCGGCTTTGCTCCAGACATCATGGCGTGACAAGATGTATTCATTTATATCGGACTCTTATTACGCAGATGGACGCCTGCGCAACGAGTAGAGGCGCATTTCTCCAGGACAGAGCAACATCCCCTCACAACATCCACGATCGACCGCATCGCTTTGTGTGAAGGAGCTACAGACAAAGCCATGTATGAAAACTAATTGCACGGATGGGTGCGCGTGGAATTAGGGAAGAGAAATCACGTTATCAGTGCATGGATGGGATTCCTTCATTGCGCATCAGATAGGGAAGTTATGACTACAAATGCTACAGCGATGGCAAATAACCGGCCGTGAAACACTCCCGGTAAGTACGCTGTTAGATCTGTAATTACTAGAAAACTGCCGACAGAGTTTTTGACCTTCGTTATTTGTGAAGCCTGAATTTGACGCCAACCTTCAACCGACAGGATTTTTTTTTTTTTCCCAAGTGCGCAACGCATCTTTTCGAAAGGACTGCATTTTCTTGTTCAGACACAATCCATCCTTTAATTCATAACAAGTGAGGTATTTATTTCAAATCTTAATTCAACGCGTACTGCGTGACAAACCTCACACTTATGAGAGAGGGACTTGACATTACCCCATCCTGACGCTTTAACCTCTCTAAATACGAGTCGGACACCAAACCCGGACCCTCTTGAGCTGCTGGATTTTTTTGAATTTCGGCTTTACGTTTTTCTCCCCCAACCGGATCGCATTGGGATTTTAGGTGGGGTGTTATCCTGACGCAGGTGTCTGGACGCTGCTCCACTGTTCCCAGTTGATGACACTTAAGTGGCGATTTGTCACCAATCACGTCCTTTGGATTTTTCACCACAAAACCGCCACGAATCTAACGAGTGCGTTTGGAATACACGGAGTCCCGTTTCCAGCCCATTTATCCAGTGAAACCAGTGTATGTGGACGTGGGAAAATCATGTGCGGTTGCATCAACCTTTTGGTGTCTGCTTTATTACCCCTACTTTTGGTAAGTCACTTAGTAGACTTGGTGAAAAATTGTGTGCAAGAGACTTTGCACGTCTGATCGATCAATCGATCGATCTATCTATCTATCTATCTATCTATCTATCTATCTATCTATCTATCTATCTATCTATCTATCTATCTATCTATCTATCTATCTATCTATCTATCTATCTATCTATCTATCTATCTATCTATCTATCATCTGTCTATCTGTCTGTCTTCTTGCATAATGTAGGGATCTTTGCTTTAATTTAAAGTCAACCATTCACATTGGATGATATGTTTGGCTGAGATGTGTTCAGGCTCTATGTACTGGAATACTTATTGATAGCACTGCTATCCAGTCTGATGGGCCCCGAAAACAGCCCCGTCATTCTGTAGTTGTGCTGGCAAAATGTGCAGTGAAGGTTTTTAAACGGTGACTCCAGGTATGAGTTGAATTCCTACTAACCGGAGTGCCTGTGGAAGTTGCCCGGGTGTGTCTGCATCATCACGATGCAGAGACCAAGAGTTTTCACAAACTGGCAGCAGCTCTGAAATCCTTCCATTATGGCAGAATTGAACAGGTTCCAGAGGGACAAGACAGTTTGCTCATGCAACCAAAGCTTGATTGATTAGGGAAACTTTTTAGTGTCTCTTTAGAGTAGAGTTTAACAGCACAGAGCAAGATTGTTATTTTATTTTATGGTGACAGGAGGCCTTCGCTGCGCTTGTGTACGGGTTATTTCTTGACTAAGCAAAGCTAAGCAGGTTTAGAGATGATGAAGGAAACAAGACATACTGATGCAGCATGATAACAATCTCATGGGCACAGTGAGCGAATGCTGGCAATTATGTTTGCAGCTGAAACTCTTCGACTCTTGCATCATTAATATTTCCAGCTTCCTTACATTTTAGCTCAGCATTTGTAGTAAGTTTGTTACGCTTTCGTCTATTCTAATTTTAGCATGCAGTGCCAGAGAGGTCAGTGTCTGGTCCAGGGTAGTATCTGTTCATCACCCAGAGGACATCAGCAACAACAGATGGGAGAGATGAGGGTCTAGCTTGCCTTCATGGAGGTTGCAAGGTTGTAAATTTATTAGATTGAGGTGGGGGTTAGATGTCAATGTGCTTACATTCATATTGTTCTGCCTTATCTGCATAATATCCACCATGAAATCCCCGTGGGGAGACTATAGGTTTCAGCTAGCTATGCTACTAGATCAGGGTGTGCAGTGAGTGCTGCTGCAGCAGTGCTGTTGGGAAACAGTGACTACCAGCTACATCTCCTGTATACACCCTTTACTCTCAGCGAGCCTGAGGACTGTATGTTCCTACATACTAAAAAGCACTTCGCAGCTGTGTGTGCTGGAGTTACACAGTAAAATGAGTGATCAAAAGACACAGGGTCAGTGCATTGATTTATTTCTTAACGTGCTTCTTATGAAGATTTATAAAACATTTAGGCCACATCACATAATGCCTTCATGTTTAAAGTGGAATATTTACATATTACAGTGGTACCTCTACTTACGAATGTCTCTACATATGAAATTTTCTACTTACGAAACGCCTCAACAGGAAAATATTGTCTCTAGTTGCAAAAGAAATTTAGAGTTACGAAAGGTAAAAATACAGTACGGGCTGCTATTCACAACTCTCAAAGGTTCCTGAACGCAACATTCTTATAGCTGCTCTACCATTGGCTATTACCTAGCATCCTGGCATCCCATTGGCTAAGAGGGACCTCTGTGTGTAGCTAGTGAAGAGATTTAGACATTATACACATGCTATTTGCTAATGCTATTTGCTATTTTTGCTAGCTTCACAGTATTCAACTTTAATCACACTCTCATTTAATCTTTGCAGACATTTGAATCCTGTCCCAATACACACAGAGCTCACAGAACTCATCTAATCTTTTCTCACCCTTGAAGTCTGTACACACACACTCACACACACACAAACCTACACACCCACACACATCCAAGGTAACAGTTCCATTTATGGAAGTCTTCACACTTATGGGGTAATCAGGATGTAGGTAGGATTGTTTACAGAATGAAACCGGAGACGGAAAGTACGTCGAGAAGATGCGGCGGCCGAAAACCTGTCCCGATCGGATTGGTCCAGAAGACACCACATCCCCTCATGCATATTCTTAATCTGAATTGTTTAAATTTGACCGGGCCAAGATAGAATTTGCTCTTCTTCAGCTGCGTCTGATGTAAGACCCGTGTAGTACTGGTAGAGCCCGGGTATCTGTATTAGACTTGTTGTCAGGAATAAACTTTTTTAAACTTATGACGATCGGCTAAGTCTCCTGCTTTACCCCAATAACAAGAACCCACGGAATAAAGAAGCTTTGAAAGGACTTCGCTTCACTAGATAGGTGTCCATGCAGCGTCCTTGTCATTTGGCCCTTGACTGTGAGGTGATAGTTTTACACAAATATATTAACTTTTTGAGTATTCGCTATGGACCCCAAGAAAGTGACGAAGAAAAGAGATTTTTTGTTCATACAAACAAAGCAAGAAATAATAGAAAAGCATGAAAAAGGGATGCGTTTGGTTGATCTCGCCAAAGAATATGGCCGTAATGCATCTACAATCGCCACGTTATTAAAACAAAAGGAAGTTTAAGGAGTTTAAGGCATCGCGTGGGTTGTTGGAGAAGTTCAAAAGGAGGACTGGAATTCTCTGTTGTTCGGCATTGTGAGGCAAGAGCACATGAACCAAAGAGGGCAAAAAACAATGAGGACAGCAGTTTAAAGGTAAATGACCATCATTTTTATTCTTTATTCTTTGTTTTTTATGTTTTGCACAACTCTCATTTATTGTGTAATAATCTAATTGTAACATTAATTTGTTACATGTTTTGATGCATTTTTAAGCTTTATAAAACATTTATGTCTGACTTTTGGGGGGCTTGGAACGGATTAGGGCATTTGCATGGAAAACACGTATCTCTTTACGAAATTTTGTACTTACGAAATTTCTTCCAGAACCAATTAATTTCGTAAGTAGAGGTACCACTGTACAATATTTATATGTATATATACTCAGAGTAGAGGAGTAGGTCCAGGAGATTCCTGCATATAACAGCTGTGAAAGAGGAAGGATGTCTTTACACAAAGACAATTTCTTTCAATGCTGTATGTTGGAGCAGGGAAGTCTCGCTTGAAGAGAAGTCTGTCTATGAAATCTTAGGGGATGTCAGTTACTGCAATTTTGGCCTCATCTGGATTGTCTAAGTAAACTAAATCATCAGCCATGACTTGGAAATCTTTTCTTTCTGTTCTCCAGCTCTGACATGCCACTGTCATCCCACTGCACGGATCGCCTTTCAAAATTTTAGGGAAGGACCTTTCCTTGTGTTTCTACTTGAACAAAGGCGATTTTACTCCTTGATAAAAAGGTGTATCTCTGTTGGGATCTTCTTGGTAATTTGTTCGGTCACTTCTGTCAATAACAACCTTTGAGTAGCAAAAGAAAGCACTTTTAGTGGCTGTGACTTTGACTGTCGGTGTATTCTCAGTAGATTACTCTGTAATTGTTGCTGCTGTGTTGTGGCTGCTAGCTGAGGTGATCTACTCAAGAAATAATAATAATAAAAAAGTATAAATCATTTACACACAAAATTATGTAAAAATAGGGCCCAGGATTAAAAATGCAAAACTTGTCTTTAGAGAATCACAAAAGCACAAACAGCTAGTTCAGTGGCCTGTAATGTATTAATAGTAATAAAATAATGAAGGTTTTATCACAGGCTGAACCCTGTGTTTGAGTCTGACTGAGTGAATAGATCAAATTGAAGTGAGAATGTTTGATTAAAGTTGTGCATCGTGCAATTTTTAACAAAGGGTTTGGAAAGACTGAAAATCAGAGGTTTTCTTCTTTTAAGGGTTAACAGCCTTATTGGATCAGTAGCTTGAATTAGCTTTTCTTGGAGAAGCACTCTCATGTATCTATCATGTATCAGTTTTGATTATCAAGCCTTTGTCTTGACAATGTGTTGCAGGAGGTTACAGCAGAAGCTCAGAGCACTTGCTGCCTAATGAAATCAGGCAGGATGGTCATTACCATTATCATGCATTATTGCCAACACTTCCATGTTTAGCAGTTCTTCTACAGGCAGGAAATGGCTGCATAACAAATTCATATTGCAGCTGGTAATGCATAAAAAGAAAGTGACAATGGCATGTGTGCAGAGGTGTCTGTTTTCTAGGTTGCTATGCACAGACTGTGGTGAGATTAATGGGGTCTCTCATCCTGGGCATTCTGTTGCATTGTGTTACAACAGCAGCTCATGGTGCTGGTGTCATATGTTACCATTATGAGTTTGGGAACAGCAGAGGGTTATCAGCCACTGCAGGAATGAGAGAATAAAAGCAAGCACATCTGATCTGTGTTTGGGAGTGTGAGAGACTTGACAGCTGATAAATGTGAACCTAGCACAAGTATAAACCTGTTTTTTGTTCTCTATGTGGGGCATACTGAAATATGCATGCCTCATCATAAATTTGCAAAATATCAATATTTGATGCACTTATTAGTTTCAATTCTGTGCTATGATTGCAGAAGAGTTTATCTCCACAATTACATTTAGTATCACAGAACCACAGCAATATGTGCTTGTTTGTAGGTGCAGAGATGAGAGAGAGCGATGCCAGTGTTGGATAAAAGAAGATCTGTTCACAGAGGTCATTTCTTTTGTTTCCACTTTTAAAAACTGCTTGTGCATGTATTGATTTTCTATAAATAAACAACACGTGATTAAAGAATATTATGTGGTGCAAAGTGGATATTATGTGGCGCAAAGTAAGAAAAAAATGTTTGTGAAAGCTGGACTCCTTGAAGGACCAGAAAAGAAAGGAAAAAATAAGCGCCAATTAAGTTGTTATCAGTCAACAGAATGAGGCAGATGCTTCTCCCAAGGCCAGTCAAGTTATTTAGTGCTCAAGATACATGGATAAAGTTGAGGAATAGAGTAATTACAAGTAGCCAAAAAGATCAAAGGGGTAGTCACTAAAGCACAGAAGCAATTAAACTCAAGCTTCCCTTAGAATTTTTTTTTTTCTTTTAGTATGGTGGGAGCAGAATGACAGAAAAGCAGCGGCACTGAGCTCTGGAACACAGGTAAATAACACACGAGTCTCGAGAGGCACGAAACAGTTTCTAACTTTGCTGCATCATGAATTTCAATAGGAGCAAAAGTCAAAAGCACTAAATGCAGGATTTATAGACTGCAGTGATTTTTTTATAGAAATCTTTATAATTTTTAATGTTTTGGTATTTGTTCAATTCAAATTACGCAAACAATTGATCTTTTTATTTATCAATTTTGGATTATTTGGCTGTGGTTGACAAGGTGGTAAATTTATTTTGAGATGATGCTGCATCATAGCAAGAATGTCTGGGGTCTGAATGCATTGACTGGTTTGGACCATTTGTACGCATCTGTGAGAAGAAATTTAAGACCCATGCCAGTCCAGCTTATGCGTTTGGATCCGGAACCTTATTTTGAGGAGAAATGTGACTGTATTAGGCTGATTTAGACCTGTTACACAGTCACAGTGTGTTTCTTCTTGATCGTTACATGCTAGAATAGACTGAAAACACAGGACAAGCAGCACTGACAATGGATCAATATTCTATTTTATCTGACAAAAGTGACTTCCGCTGCTGCCTGTGTCACAAGGAATATTTTCTAACAAACTAAATATAATACCCAAACAAGATTAAATGAATAATCAAAATAAAGCAGCTGGAAACTTTGAATTCTTTCAACAGTATGATGGAAAAAAGGCAGATGACTAGACCAGAACATTAAATCACCTTGTCTTGGTTTTGTGTAACTGGGGAAAACGCTATGCTGACTCACTAATCTTTGCATGACTCTTATATCTTGAAGGCTTTTAGCTCCTTGCGTCTGAACAGTCAAGCAGAACAAGCTAAACTGCCATTTACTGATAGTGCGCTTGGAGAATTGCCTGTTAACATGGCTAAATCTCTGTTGTTCCCACCGCCAAGCACAGTTGGCATAAGTTAGGGGATCAGCCGTGTTTATTTGTTTAGTTATCACTGGTTGGCAAAAGAAGAGCAGCATAAATCTTGAGAATCCAGGTATGGCTGCTGATTCCGGATCACTTAACTGTCCTCATTCCCAAAAAGTGCCAAATAGAAATATCCAGACATGCACAGGTCTTAATGATGCACCACTGTGCACTATTGTAGCTGGATATCTGGATCATAACTGGGATCATAACGAGGTTTGGGAAATATATATTTGGAGTATTGTGATGTGTATTAGGTGACAGTACAGCAACAGAAAGGGGTAAAGACATGGCACTACCACTGGTATGCAGCTAAGAAAATGCAGATGAATTTCCTGCATCCTTGAAAGCAAGAAATTTGATGGTCCATGATTCAAAGTCATAGGAAGTTTTTTTCTATTAGGTTGTAATGCTCAACTTGGAATGAGGCACATCAGAGTAAAGCAAAGAATCAAACGCATGATAATTATCTGAATTTAGTTTTTAACCTGTTTTCTGATTCTACAGGCTTTAATGAATGATGTTGATGGAGGCAACTCTTAGCGCATTCTACTTTGTTTCTGTCAGCAGCTGGTAAAATAGGTGAGGATGAGTGCTGGTGCTTAAAGACTGACCTGCTCTATGCTACATGATGAGTGTCTCATGTAAAATGCAACAATAGGATGTGACCAGAATATACAATGGGGGGTTGGCATAGCCCCGCTGAAGGAAGTGGTGTGGAGTCATTTCCAGAGTGGAGCTATATGAGGGAGGGATATAGATTTGTATAAAGATCCACAGGGAGATTACAGAGCTAATTATTTCAGGATAGCATACAGGATATGGTGAGATATTGAAAACACAGCTGAGCCCAGTGGAAAGCAGCTGCCATAATCCAAACATAACATATTCAACCCGTCTAGAGCAGCTACAGTCTTGGCACAAATATTCATTTGGGAAAAACATGTCACCTGCTGTAGAACATATGGCATTTAAACTGCAAAGGAGCATCACATTTTATTCCCATGAGATCTACTGCCTGGTACCAGCCCATTCCTTCTGTTGGCTCGGATAGGAATATTATTGGTGGCATCTGTCACCCCCAAGAAGCACAGTTGTGCAGTCATCTTGCCACAGTGCCAGCCTTAAACTGTTGTTCCTGACACTGTGTGTCAGGGCCTTTATGTGGCAATTTAAACAAAGTGGAATGACTTCGTTGTATAAACATGAAACAATGGCTAAGTATGCTGCAGCCAACTCCCAATGATGCTTTAAATCACAGCTTTTAGCCTTCTGCTGTTTACCTGAAGGTGACATTGATTCAGATCATGCTTTCAGTGGATGCATCTGGTCATATTGATCAATAACTTCTGCAAGAGCAGCATTTCCCTTTGGCTCTCACGAGGAAACCAATTAAGAGAGTTACATGCTCTCATAAAGGATTTGAAATGCACACAAACACTATCATCCCCACTGTCCCATTAAATAATGCATAAGAACGATATATTACAGAGCAGCGCCTGCTGCAGCGGGTCCTCCTAGTCCTATTAAGACTTTGTTCTCCAAACTGAGAAGCATCAGACAAAATGTAGTACATTCAAACCAATACAGGTAGTCCTCAACCTATGAACATTCGAATTACGAACATTCAAATTTACAAACAAACGCGTGCCGCCATATCCGACTATTGCACTGCAGTTTCCCTTTTTCCGCCACAACCTCCGCGGAACAACACGGCTGTGTTAACACATCTCTAACACTCAACTCCCCCTCTTGTTCAGGTTTGTTGTTGTGCAGTTGTTCTGATTCTGTGTTGTGCAGTTTCTTTCTTCTTCTTTTTTTTTTTCTGAAATCAGAACACCTTCTTGTTTTGGCAGGAAGACTTTATTTCATTCTGTGCACATTTTCTCCAGGTATTCAAAATAAAAGCATACGCTTCCTCTACCTAAAACTTCAAAAAACACACTGTCCCATTCATCATACAATGCAACAACACACCACAGCCACACTTGTCTCTGTGAGCATCGTAGCGTGTCGGGGTTCGTACCTTGGATACTTGACTGTTTATCATATAAAGCAAAGGCTAGTGAAGATAATAGTAGCGGTGACCATCTCTCTGATGACAACTCTGCTTCTGACAAACAATAATTCCCCCTTCCTCCTCTACTTCTTTTGCTCTAAAGCTAAGCTACATGCTACACGCTACATGCTACAGTACCGTACGGTGAATCGTCAACATCAATTATTAAAAAACTGGTCGAGAGTTCCTTGAAGTGTTTTCCTCTTCTTCTCCTCAAGGATTAAATTATAGAGCAAAAGTTTACTGTAAACTAATCTGAATTCAAATCAATAGCATAAATCACGAGTGACGTTTACCGCTAAATACTGGAACTATACGTATGTATTTTAATATATACTATGTTCTTGTTCTTATTTATTGTAGTGTAATATTATATTATGTGATTTTTACGATTTTCAATTGATTTTAAGAGGCCAATATTTGTGGTGGACAGATGTTAAGTCGAGTGAAATTACCTAAACCTGATTTTCAGTTTTCCGTGATTTTTTTTTGAAAACCAACCTATAATCGAGAACAACTTGTATGGAAACAACCTATACCTGTATTTTATTTTACTATGTGGTATTGTTATGTCCTGTTATTGTTTCTGGTAAATTTTGGGGAATAGTACTTCTGTATTTAGAGTAGTAATGGCATTTAAATGACCTCAAATGATGATAATCGATTGAAATTTAATAAATAACGACTTGCGAACAATTCAATTTAACAACCTCTCTGAACCAATTGTGTTTGTATGTTTGTTGTGTATGTATTCATCAATGACCCGGGCATTAAGGAAAAAATTACGCCTCTGAGATTTATCCCTACTGAATATGCCACAGTGAGGAGGCACTCCTCTATCCTCAGACATTGATTAACTTGTCAAAAGGTTGAACAGTGGGTTCTTTAGCAGATGATGTCTAACTTTTCTTCCAATTAACGACTGGAAGACTGGAGAAACAAAATATCTGAGTGAACTGAACAATTAAAAGCCTGAATGCTCACATTCTGGTTTAGGCTAGAGGTCTTCCTTTATTATAGTAGAGACTCCAGCATCCAAGTGCAAAATCAAAGCCTGTGAATGATGTCTTGTCATTGACCATATTTAATTAAAAAAAAAAAAATCAGGTTTTCCTCTCAAAGTATCTATGGGAAGATTAATCAGAGAACATCATTATAATAGTGGTTTCTCGTCATGCTTTGATAGGTCCATAAAGGCCCAGGCTGTTGATATTTAATCATAGAGTTGAATTCTGACAGATTCATAATCAGGCTGTTTGATTCTTGCTTTTCGAGTGGAAAAATCCAATTCTGCCTGATTAAATCTCCCTGCAGTCTCCCTTTGTCTGTGAGGAGAAATTCATTGATGCCACTCAGAGGACCACAGCTGCATTAATAACTATCTAACTAGGCTTTATCGTAACAAAAAATTCTCATCTTATGGGATTCCGGAGAATCGTCAGCAGTGGAATATAAACTAATTTGGCCTAAATCCATTAAACATGTTTTGCTCTGAAGCATTTGATATTTGAAATTTATTTTATATGCCCATAGATTAAAAAGAGGTACCTCGCTGTTTGGCCTAACTCGCTTTGAAATACTGAGCACATTCTCCTCATGTTGTATTTAAGGCGATCATTATGTGGATCGGTGTTCTCTCAAAGTAATGAATGTGGTATATCTTCATTGTTACATCCCGAGAAGCGTTGATGTATTGTAATTGTCAGTGTTTGTGTGTTTGTCCGTCCGTCCACCAAATATCTTCACAACCGTTGCAGGTAGAAAGATGAAAGAAAAAGCACATTACTCGGGCAGCAAAGGGGATGAGATATGAGATATATATGAGATGATGAGATATAATCGCAAAACAAAAAGCAACATTTTCAGGAAGCCAGAGGCACAAAAATGTGTAGGTCAGGGTAAAATTTTGAATTTGGGGGTGTTGTGTGATGTTGCAGGTCTGACTGCGTTGTTGTCACTGCAGTTGTGATGCATCCAGTTACAAATAATTTGATTTTATGTTGGATTTTTTCATCCAATGCGGATGAGAAATTAAGAAAAATTGCTTGTTAAAAGTCCATTGATAACCTCTTAAAGAGAATTTTTGCATTGTGGTTTATTTATTTGCCAGTGCTTTTCTTAAGTAAGCAGCATAATTCATCGATCAGCACATTATTACACATGCATGGGCAGGAAGACACTTAAGCTGGGTAAAATTCTTGCTGACACAGAACTGGCTCAGAGAATCTTTCCCTTAGACTAACATCCTTTGGATGTTTCTCTCCTTGTTACCAAATAGTCCACTATTATCAAGCAATTAAGCGAATTGCTGGAGCTGTTGTTGTAGTACTCCCACCAGTCATTTTAGGAAATTCTTAATTTTTGATAATATTTATGGATGTATTTTCTCCAGATTGATCTGGAATGTCCCCAGGGAATTGTTTGCGACATACTGTATATTTGACTGTGCAAATCCAGCAAACATGAAATTTTCATGGGTTTCCTGCATACAATGTGCAGCCACAGTGTGCATTGCATATATTAGCATAATATGTTACATTATGTAACAATAGGATTGTTACCGGGTCAATCAACACCATTTGCCTGTTGTTTCATCCTGCCATATTTGTGTGCGTCAATCATACAAGTCATTGTATAGTGATTTAGGCTCTCATCTACCAAATGATTGGAGAAAAAAAAAAAATGCAGTGCACCCTCGCGTATTCATGCATCAATGCTCCTGACTTCACCTCATCACGGACTTTTGGGAGGCAGTCACGTGATACCGTACTCGCATTCTATTGGCTGACAACATCCGGAAGTGCATTATGTTCCGTGAGTCTCGGACTTACGTGAGACACAAAAGTGTTTTAAACGGTCCATAAGAGTGTGGGAAAAGGTAATACAGATAGAAGGTGGTTTAATATCAGTATGTGGAGGGTCATAAAGTTTAAATTACCGTAAATAATAAGCTAAATAGTTTTATCGCTCCATTGCGGAATTTATTAATCACGTATGGTTCCTGGAACGCATCAACTGCAAGGAACGAAGACGCACTGTATATATGCAGTAATACCCTCACGTTTTCCCGCATCAACCCGCGCGACTTCACCCTATTGCGGATTTCAAGTAGGTAGTCATGTGATACCTTACGCTCATTCTGTTGGATGACGGCATCCGTAAGTGTGCTACGTTCGGTGAGTCTCGGAAAGCAGCACACTTCCATGAAACACAAGAGTGCTTTAAACAGCCGATAAGAGTGTGGAAAAAGGTTTTGCAGATATTTATATATATATATATATATATATATATATATATATATATATTTTTTTTTTTTTTTCCCAATAATCTGGCTATTCCAGTGCTATGCAGTGCACTGGTGTCATGCTTGGAGTGTCCCCTGCCTTTCATCTGCTAGTCAGCTAGGATAGGCTCCAGCAATTCCCGTAACTCGCAATAAGTGGAACATGTGGTAGAAAATGAATGAATAAATGAATGAATGAATGATTTTTCCTGTGGTGGGGTGTGTACCAAATCTGTTGCCAGTCTATCGCGGGTCCACATGAGTAAAATCAAACAACCACTCACCCACACTCACACCAACAATCAATTTGGAGTGAGTAATTCACCAAAATTGTGTTTTTGGATTTGGGAAGAAGCTGGAGAATGCAGAGAACCTATGCAGAGAACAAGTTCAGCACAGAGAGGAATCGAACCCAGAACCTCCTTGCTGTGAGGTGACAGCGTTACCTACTGCACCACTGTGCTGCCCTAATATTACCCAATAAAAAGGAAATTATATAATTCTTCCATTGTAGACAGTTAAACTGTTACTTTGGAGTATCACTGTCAAAGCTTTCTTTTTATTTTTTTTTATTTTTTATTTTTGTGCTCTCACCTAAGGGTATGGGGTTACCCTCGACCGTCTGCCTGTTTGTTGGATAGATGAGTCTTGGGAAAGATCTGTTCATCTCTTATCCAAAATATGTCAAAACATGTAAACATAGGAAAATTGAAGAAAATAATCACGAGATGTACATCTATAGGGAACTAACAAACCATGGGAAAACTTCAGATAATTTCTTTTTATCTGTTTGCTATGAAACCTACTACACACAGATGGGTCCGGGTAACCCTACATGCCTTCTATGGTCAAGGCCTAACGATGATCAATGGGTTTTTAGAACACTTTTGATTTTGTGAAGTATAATTTGGGACCTCTAACCTATTTAGTCATAACATTTTGCAAAATAGATGTATTTAATAGCTGCTATTATGAATAATAGCACATCTGAATAGCTTAAAATATCTGTATCTTTCTGTCTTCACTGATTTCCAGGGCTCTTCATCTAATTTATACATATTAAGAGTGCCTGTTTCAGGCAGTGATGCGATAAGACACGGAGAAACTTGTCATGAAAGCATCAGTGAGATAAATGTTAAATGGCATGTAATTGTGTTCGACACTACAATGTGCTGTGTTTAAAACCCAGGCATTACACAATTTTTCAGACAGCGAACACTGACACTGATGAAGAGAAAAAATAACACTTGATGCTATAAAGAGGATTTCTATCAAAGCCCCTTGAGGAACACTCGTTTGGTGTCGTTTGGTAGTGGTTCAAGTACATGCTGTACTTTACACAGTTACATTACAGAAACTTGTGCAAAAAATGTTCAATGTAGGGAACATTTGAACACATAATGCTACTTTACCATTTGATATGAGACTAGCATGTTGACATTGTGAGCACTTTGACCATTGTTTTTTATATTGCACAAATTGCTGTTTCTGCAAAATGTTCAATGGAGTGAGATGAGGTTAGTTCAGCATGTCAGTTCACCCCCCCTGGGACATTTATGGTCAACTGAATTAATGCCTTAATTATGAAAACTTTGCAGCGATCCAAGTCAATCTGGACACCCGTGTCTGCCAAATGCAATAAATATGAATGCTAATGTAATGGTCGCTATAAAAGAAATGGAAACTTCCACTAATAAACATTTGCCTACACTTTTTAAATACTTTTAAAATGGAAATCCCTTTCACACACAAAACTGCTATCCTCCTAATTACCCAAATTTTTAAACTGGCATGTGAATGTTATGTAGCTCAGCCAGAGGATGAGTGATTTGTTTGGCATGCCATGTTTTTGACTGAATCTTTTTGTGATGTGTGGAATAGTCTGTAAGTGCCAGCACTGAGGGCAGGTTGGCGATGTTAACTTACACCAGATCCAAACTGGCAAAACAAAAGCTACACCTTCTCAAACTCTTGCTCTTGAAAGGGAAACAGCAACAGCGTTGAAATCCCAACCCCCGGCGAACCTGTCTGTCAAGATGCATCGGAACATGTCAGCAGAGTGCCAGAAGGTCAGCTGTATATCATGTTAATATGAGTGGTGCTGGGACGTGAAACAACGTGAATGTGGTATGGTTTAATACCAGCATTCTGCGTTGAAAATTAGCAAATAAGCCAGCCCAGCAATGTAAAGTGATAATCTCGTTAAAGAGTGATTATTTTTCAACCGGGACTAGCTGCATGAGTCGGGCCGTTCGTATTCATCCATGCTTAGAGTTATTGATGATGTACTTCGACGAGCTTCAGCAGGATCAGGTCATTAGATCACTCGGAAGTACTACTTTCTGTATGGAGAGACTTGATAGATGATGACTTGCTGTAGTTGCTGTGATCCGGGTGTCTATTGACTAAAAGGGCTTCATTTACAGTGGCCAAGTTAGTGATGTAGGACATTCATAAAGCATGTCAGCCTGGATGTTTAGATGGATGGATGGCTAAACCTCCAGGCTTCATGTGTCATTAACTCAGAGGTAGAAAGTGTATTTACTGATTTACTGTTAAGGTGCTGGTACTTAACCTCGGGTTTACCATACTGCTGAAATGTCTTTTTGAACCCATTTCAGATGAAAGCATAAACGTTATGCTGCATGCTGTTAGTCTCATAGCTGAAATGAACCTTTTCAAAGAACTTAAATCAGCACTCTTTAGAGTTCAAGCAGTCCACAGCAAGGGCTTGTATCTCTGCTGGTTCAGTGGATTTTACTGCTTTAACATGTACTTTTACTTTTATTTAATTAATTGATACACACAGCGTGTTCCCCTTGATGGAATATTTGCATGTAGCTTCTAGGCTCCAACTAATGGTTTGTTGCTTTTCCATTAATCTGTATTTTTTTTAAGTAAATGTTAAAATTCTATTTATATAAAGAGAAAAAAAAATCAGTTTTCATTCATCCATGGGTAACATTCAAATTCAATTTTCAAAATAGAGAAGTTTGAACTACAGATGGTGTCACTGAATCATATAAGATAATGTAATGCAATAAATCCTTTTAGATTACAAATGCAATAAGGGACTGACATGCAGAAAGATTAATTATGAAATAAATCATTTCCTATTGATTGACTTCTTGGTTACCAATTTATAGAGTTTGATCTCAACTCATAGTGATTGACTCTACTTCAACAGAGCAAAGCATTTGATGACTTACTGTAGTATATATGAATCAATATGAAGGGAAGGTAATTTATATGTAAGGTAAGATTTTGTATGTATTCAATTAATAGTGTAATGGATTCTTCAACAAGTCATTTAGATCAATGTAACATATGTGAAAATGTGAAAATCCAAATGAAATTTCAGAAACTGACTCATTAGCGTTTAAAGCTTTGGGAAAACCTGATTCCTCTTGGTAAATCTCGAGATCCAACAGCTTAGTGCAGACATGATGTGATGTTAATTTAAGGAACGTGCTGCAGTCTGTTCCTATAAGTATTAATTGTTTTCACAAAAGGTAACTTTGACTTGTCAGGATTCCCAAGCTTAAGCTCAGAAAGGAAGTGAGATTTGAATCTCATACATAATAATTATTGACTCATCTTGGCCTCTGTCACCTTACATTTTTCCAATAAAGAACCTCAAAGTTACATAAATGCATTATCTAATTGGATGTTGCTGGATGTTACATGTTAATTATAAAAAGTGTGAGGTATAAAACTTAAAACAATAACCCTTTGCTCTTCTCTGTCTCTTTTTTCTACTGGATGATGGGTGCTGCTTTGTGAGTGCACGTCTCAGAAGAAATAAAGCTCCGGTTCAGGATGAGAAGGAGATAATGTCTTAGAAATCCTCTAACTGAAAGAGAGCACAGCATTAGCTCAGTAATAGCAGATGGATACTCCTCTGATCCACAGTAGAGGAGGAGAAGTCGATTGAGTGACTGTGATGACATTCAGCAGTTAAGCGCCTCCATTGTGTCTTGGCTTGACTGTATTTAGACGACACGCACACCTTAATAACACTGTTATTGAAATGGGGCTTTGAAATTGAATAACAACATATGTTTCTGTTCAGTCATTGCCACCATCATCACAGTGGAATAATTCTGCAAAAGCGCATTAAACTCTTAATCACATAAACTATCATTAACAAGAAGTCACTGGAGGATTAAGAATATGGAGCACATTATAGCCTTAAGCATCAAAGTCAATCATCGCTTAAATGATTCCTCAGGAATTTCATTTTAAGGAGTGCCATGTTGAATGTCTTTGTTCCTTGGACCTTCTATTCCCTTTGGAACTTCATCTCTGGTTGTTTGTGTCCAGTACTCTTTCTTATCGTGAAGAAATACTAGTGTATAAGCTCCACCTGGGTGGTTTCAGGAGGGCACTAAAATAAAAGTAAAAAAAGAAAAACAACAATGATAAATTTATCTGGGAGACATGGGAGTGGCAGAAGTTTTAGGAACTGGGCTTGGATTAAATAAGTTTTCTTCTTCCCACTCCCTTTCAGGCAGAATTGTATTGTTGACTTATGATCTTTGCTCATTTATTTGCTTATTTAATTATTTTGTTTTTTGTTTTTTTGTTTTTTCCTTGCCTTGCCTGAAATAAGTGAATAAAAAAAAAGGTTTTTTTAAATTTATTTTATATTATTTTGTATACTATTGTGATCCCCAAAAAGAAATTAAGAGAGCACACTCTAGTATTTCGTCAAATGTCAAAAAAGATGTGATCATTCATTCATCTTCTTGTCAGTATCTCAACCACTTTTCTGACATATGGGTCAGAGGTCATACTGGAGTCGATCCGAGCTGTCTACTGGTGAGAGAAGAGGTATACCCCAGATGAGACACCGGCGCATTGCAGGGTCTAGACCCTGGAAATTCCCAAATATTGTTAAATTCAGAAACTGCAAGGGGTCAATATTTCATAACCCTGACCCTGAAGTCCAGTGAAACAACGGTGCATCTCTCTATGAGAGAAATTACAGGTACCAGTTGGACATCGAGCTGTGAAGATCCCCTGCCCCCATTTATAGCTAGTGACTACTGGCAGAGAATTCATGACAATTTCAGCTCATTGATTATAACCTGTGTTAACCAGGTATTTCATTGATTTCACATGGTTGAGGGGGGGGGGGGGGTAGAGCCACTGATATGTCCATCAGTCCATATCTCATCTTGAATTACACAAACAGAAAACACAAACACACACACACATGCACACACACACACTCACACATGCACACAAACAAACACACACACACACACGCCAGCGTGTATATTTTTTTCCCCTTGGAAATGTATTGTTTTTTTATTACTGTGGCCACTCAGGACATGCAGATGAATGTGCTGTTCCATGTTTTGAGACAGTCTGGTGGTTATGTCATCTTGAATTATTCTTTTTTAACTGTTTAATTCCACTGTTTATTTTCTTTCCATATCTTAGTCAGAGAGAATAACACTTCTTGAGCTCACATATAGGCAAGAGGGCACTTTCCTGGATTTTACCCACTGGGGTTGTGGAAGACCCATGATTCAAAATATCCTTGTCTTGCAGGACTATGTCTAGCTACTAGATCTATCCCTAGGCAGACTGTGTTGCCAATGTTTGGTGACATCGTTATTGGGAGCAGATCTGACCACTCCCCAGACAGCATGACCATGCTTATTTTTCAATAAAAAATCTTAAAATAGGACTTGATCTTTTGGATTTTTTCATGCTTTTTTATCTCGTATATACAGGTGTCAGTCTTTCTGCTCCTACTGATGTAGGAAACGGCAGATGTTTCCATCAGCCTTTGTGATCTGGAACAGATTTCAGGCCAAATGCTGCAACCCTTCCCATTTATCCAAGCTTGGGACCGGAACCAAGTTCACACTGACTTGTGCACCCTAGTAGCTGGGTTAATATAGAGGGTAGAGTCTGAAGAGATAATTAGACATCTGTGGTATTTGTCTGTCTTATTTCTTGTTTCTCAACAATAGACCGAGGTTAGTTCAAGCAGACAGTTACATCCTTTGTCTTTTGTTTTCTCCGTTCTACCGGATAGGCATCAAACGGACCGTGGTGCACACTGAGCAGTTAGTTTTGTGTACGGTTACTCCTCTAGTAATTGTGAGTCCAAACGTCTGTGAATTTTGACATGCCAGTAATTTTTAAATGAGACAGCTGAACAACCAAGACACTCGGCAGCTGGCTGTCACTTGAGTGGCTTTGGGGAAGAGACTTCACCACATTAGACAGTCACGTCTGTTTTGCATTTTACAGTTTGAATGATGTCTCCCGTGATCATCACACTCAAAAAATGCAATTTTAAATGGCACTTTTAACCACATCGTTGCGATTAAGATATTAAGATATTATTCCGTTTCACCGAAAGGGAGAGTAAATTTAGGTGGAAGTGAAAGAAAGAAACTACAAATATTTTTCCTCACAATTTTCCTCTTTGCTAAAAAAACACTACTTCCTTTCTACTGTGGAATTGAGGAGCTTGAGTTGCCTTCCTTCCTGAGACTCTGTCACTTTGAGCCTGTTGACAAAGGCATTAATATGTCTCTAACTTGTGTGGCAGTGCGGTTCAAGCTTTTTTTTTTGGTTATCTTTCCTTTGTGGGCTTGTTAATAAAGATACATCAGCATTATTTGCTGTGTTGCCATGGCAGCAAACATCCATCAAACCTCTAAGTGTGGAGTCCTGGTGGCTCAGCTGGAAAAAGTGTGTTACATGTAATCTTGATATGCTGGCTTTAAATCCAGCGGGGAGCCTTTAATACATTTTGCTCTGTTCTCTTTGTCCCACCTTTGTCATTTTTCCTGCCTGTATTTTTCCATTAGAATTACCTTTAAAATTGTTCTAAAGTGAAACTATCAAGTGAAATGTGTATGGAAAAACGTTCAGAGCAATCTGCATCTTAACCTATGATGAGTCATAAATATTTATTAAGTAGAATGTTGATGAGAGTCACTGTAACGCCTTTCAAAGCAGGTTATGTTTTGGCAGGCAGTGACATTTTGAATCTGCTGTCCCTTTCAATTAGACGTGCAATGCAGACACTTGAGGATGTAAAACAAGCCTCATCCAAAACAGATGCACCTCCATGTTTGACTTGGGGGATAGTGTTTTTTCTCAGCACGGCTCAGGTCTAATCAGCAGCATAACATATGGCTGATGAGCCTACAGCTCTATCATTCTGGTCTAGGCACACACACCCAAATGATTTGGCTGAAGGTGAAATAATTTTTCTGTGATAGTGAAGGGCTTATGACCAGAGTTCACTTGTAACACATCAGCACACTGGTTGTGCGATCAGTATGCACCTCGCATTTATGCATTATTTTTTTCTTTTTTGCCACAATGCATAATTAAAGGTTTAATGGTTCGCCCAACATCTGTGAGATGTCTTCTTCTTCTTTTGGCTAATTCTGCATTATGGCTTGGCGACAAAAGATAAATGTAACACAGTGTTATGTTTTGTAATTGAGATAGTGAAATAATAGCTTGACCACATGGTTCCATCTGCCTGTCTTTTGTTTTTTAATATATCTGCAGTTTATTCTTGCCTTTTTGTTTCATGTGGTATGGAGTGTTCATTAAGTATTGAAGTAATGCCCCTGAAAGATGTTTAAACATCTCACCAAAACTGCAAACAATATATATCATAAAATTATACATGACAAAATGTCAACTTAAAGTAGCATTAGAAAATACATTCAACATTTTTGCAATTACATGTTGAGAATATTTCAAATAAATGGTGATCATATCAAAAGAAGCACCCATATAGAGTGTATCATGAGAAGGAGAAGCTAATTATCATTGTGTATTGGTAGCGACATCACAGCATGCCTGATTTTTCATATTAGAGGGAGATAGCTCACTCTGATGTTGATGCTGACACCCTAAAAATGTCAGACCTAATTGAAACAGTATGTTTGCTGTGAAAGCTTGTGGTTGTTGATGTTTGAAAGATGCTCTTCCATTTTGAATGGATTCATACACATCAACTTCAACCCCTTTCAGCAGCTGCCTGAGGGTTTTCACCTGACGTATGTCTTCCCCAAATGAACAGACATCCTATATAATGTTGACATTTCTCATTAGTATTTGCATGCAGGTTGCATTTCATTTGGCTGATAGCATAATTTGGAAATAAAGTCTTACAAACTGATGCCTTGTTACTCCTTAGTCATCGCTAATAGAAAGAATACACAGTTTTCACCATTATCCTATTACCCACCCCATTATAATGCAAATACAAGTGATGTTTATCATGCTTGCTGTACAAAAGTCTGTCCTAATATTCTAATAAGTAATTATGTTCACAGTAATTTGTTTGGCTGGGAGTTTGTAACCCTCTGTTTATTAGTTTGGATCACATTACTGTAGAATCTAACAAAGACAGTCATGACCCTCACAGGTAATCCAATTGTCTGTCCTCAATGAGTAGTAGGTAATTTGCTGTTGACTAGGATGATGTTATATACATGTTATATACATGTATTTTATACATATATATGTATTTTCCAGTGAAGTAATGGAGGGCCCCAGCAAGCAGTTTACATATATGTGGAACTCAGTGTTGACATGCCTAAAATAAAGTAAGAAATAAATAAAATGCTAATGTAAAAGATATGAGGAGAAATGACGTCATACTGGAAAAATGAAATATATTCACAAAACTGAAGTGTGTGCTATTTATAGAAGTATTTCCCAGGGACAAATGAGGAAACAAATAATTGGTATTAATTCTTGACATCTGCATTCTTCATCTAATCTGATGTGCAAAATATTCCCCTTTCTGGTGGCAGTGAGCAAAATAACACAAAAGCACGAAAGAGACTTTTGACTTTGAAGCAGCAAAATTAAAACCACAAAGGCACATGGGAAAGCCATATTAAGATGAAAAACAATTAAGATATGAGTCAGTCTTTAAATCCCTGAGGACAAAGCCTTGCCTTGAATTTGGAGAACTTCAGAGAAATTACTTTGTCAGCTGATTTACTGTTTTAATTTAGAATACCAAGATATCATTCGCGTGACACTGTTTGAACTTACCAAGCTAAGCCATAAGGAATGGGCTGTAGATTACAAAGGAGTGATGCAAACCTACCTTTCAGTGTAATAAGCATAGAAGAGAGCAGTTCATAGTGCAAGGCAGAGATAGACATTGCTGCAGGGTTTTTCAAATTTGCAATTATACAGTTGCCATATGTTACAAAAGTCATGGTTTTCGGTAGTCATCTCTGTCAGTGTTTCCCTGAAATGAAGCCTGCCCATGAATAATTAGCTCAGTTTGAGCTTACTTGTTAAGTAGCTTAAAGTGGTGTGAGCTAAAGCCGGCTTAGTAAGCTAAGTCTTGTACACTAGCTATTGACCATGTGTTCTTACGGTGCACAGATATGATTTCATCATAGTTTAATTGGCTTCTTGTTGAACACTGATCTGATAAAGGTGATTTTATTTTTGCCTGAAATCATAATGGCAGGAAAGATAAAGGTGCAAGAGGGGCTGAACTGTTGGTGCAGCAGCTCTGTTTCCACATCCTGTAAATGCTTGAAACGATAATGATAGGAACAATGGTCAGAACTGGCATTGAGTATACTGTAACGGTTGTGTGTAGGATGCTCTTGCAGCCATCACTAAATTAAGTCTTTGCCTGGCTTTGTTCTGACCAAACCAATAGGTTTTCAGCTGTAGATGTCAGTCCATATCTGCGATGGATATGTCAGTTGGATAATAAATGCATAATGGCCTTGTTGTCCCTGTTGCCTTTTTAAGACATGGAGCTTTTACAAGCCATTACCTTTGAGAGATGAGCACCAGTAAAGAGCGAAATATCCTGTTTGAGCAGTGTTTCACACCAGCATCCCCTCGCACAGAGAGGGACATGGCTTTTTTGTCAGTAAATCAACGTGGCCTGTGATTCTTGTAGCTGCGCCAAAGAGGGAATCATTGGCAGGTCTCATCCTTGAGGTTTGCCTTTGTCCTTTGCATAGTAGCATAGCAGGCTGTCTACAATGGTTATCAACAACCAACAAAACTAGAAGCGGCTGAAGAATAAGATTTAACATTTTGAACATCTAACATTTTGAATTACTTGCATCAATGCAAAAGTAATTTGAAGCTCATTTTGCATTAAACAGAACAAAAATAGTAAACATTTCTATTTCCAGGACACAGAGAATTAAGACTTTACCACCATTAGAACAAATGGTGCATGTCACTACAGCATACTGCATATAGTAACAAGCTAAGTGCCAATAAATGTACTCTTTGGTAATTCGGGCAGAGATTTCTTCATCCACCATTTCCCCTTGAGATCTCTTTTCCAGTTACAATAAAGTTCCATCTGTGCGTCCAATTTGAGAGTAGTTCATACTGAAAAAAAAAACAACCTCTCAGGTCTACTTTTTGTGATAGATGGATGAGATTCGGAGAAAATATAGAAGAAATTGTGCAATTCATGGAGGCTGGCAGTGTTGCAGACAATGAAGACTCTGGGTCATTTCACAAAAAAGGAACCAGTGGTTATTAAGAACTCTGGTGACTTCTTTGGACCAGATACAGCACCATTTCCCCTAGATATTAAAAAAATGACTTTGTTTTTTTGGTTTGTCTTTTAAGGAAATAAGTCCACAGCTAGCATTTGATGATGTATTTTGGTTTCAAAAGCGTATTACAATAATTATGATATTAACACATTGATAAACATTGTTCTGCAGCTTCTTTCAGATCATACAGGCTGAAATGAAAGCACACATTATCAGCATGCTTTCTCGCCCAATGTGAAGACACATCCAAAGGAGGGATGACGCAGATGTTGCTGTCAGCAGACTACTTTCTGCATATATCTAAATTTGGAACAGAGCGATGTAATATCAGATAGATTCACATAGAAAAACATGATTTCTGACTGAATCTCCCATCTTAGACACTAATTTGACAGCAGATTCACATCATAAATTTTGTTGTAATAGGATGATAATAAACGGGAGAAATCATTTATGGTGAGCTTTTAAGCACTCCAAATCTACTGTGGAATTTATTCGCTTTATTCCTGCTGAATATTTCCTAGAATAAAACCCCGATCAATCAGGAGGATTCAATTAATTCCCTTAATTTTGCTCAGATTATAATATACGTCTTGTATGGGTGCTTACTGTGTAGCTTTAGGATACACTGTGTCGACATGTTCATATGTCACTGAAGGTCACTTAAAAGTTGTAGAATTTAACTGTTGTCATTGTTAATTTAAATATTTCAGATCTAGATATGGAAGCAGGCACACCCAGTTTTGCAACTCACTGCTCTGCAGACAGCCCCTGCTATTGGCATATAGTCACATTTTATCTATTATTAATCACACAGTTCTCAAGGACGACATCTGTGCTAATTAGAATGCAGAGAGTGTGAATATATTTTACCAGCCGTGATTTCAGTATTTAGTTATTAAACACTGGATTCTGTTTTCTTCTCTGCATGCCAGTCTCATACATTTCTTCCTATATGTAGCTTGATAGCATCAGGATTTACAGGGTTTGCGGTTAAACACTTATGCTTGAAAGATTAAGATACTGCTTACATTAATATTTTTGTCTTCATCTCCTTATCTTGTCTGCTAAACAGGGCTCGACAGAAATAGAGGGGGAGTTTCACCAAATCTCTCGCTGATCTCTTTCTTTTTTATGTTCGCATTGAGATTACAAAGAACACTTAATGAGAGCAGCAGTATATCAGACACAATAATAAGGGTTTGGAACTAGCAGTTGACAAAACAATCTCGCCTCAAGATCCATTATTAGCTGCTCTGTAACTCACAATCACTTCAAATGATATACATCAGCAGATGGAGTTCACCTAGTTGTTGTGGAATTATATTGAATTCTCCCACTTTATTTTTTTTTTGTTTTTCAATATTGGATGAATGAGCTTTTAGCCATTCATAAATTCAAATAATGTTAGTTGTCTTGAATCTTTACACACAATAAATCATGTGTTGCTATATAATTCCTGCTTTTTGACTTTAAGATCACAATTTAAATATGTGTTGTTCAGTGTTTCAGTTGGATGGATATACCTATTCATGTGTTCCTTGAGCATTGAGTGAGAAATTGCTGAAAGTTTATTGATGCAACTCGATATAGCAAATCAATAGATTGAAGCAGTTTGGATTTGCAAATACTTGTTGGAAAACGATCCAAGTGATTTAATTGAAAGCTTCAGAAGAGCTGCTAAACGGTCCATGGGGTCATGCTGTCAACAGACCTTATATTGCTTTATGTGCTTTGTATTTTGTGTTGTATGTTGCATTCTACACACAACATCATCTTTTCCTGGTTGCAATCCAATCTCACCTGCAATGTCACTGCAAATGTCTAGTGTCTGGGGAATTCTTCGAGCTGCTAACACGAGCGGGTGGCTGCTTGTGAACCCACATTCGCTGATATTCAGAGCTGAAAATGGAAAGCTTCTGTTTCATAAAAAAATCACTTTATAAGGGGCAAAGGTTCACCACTAAAGTTTCGGTGAAAATTCCCTTATTAGAATACAGAAAGATATTAAGATAAGTTATTAAATTACTATGTGGCCGGCTCAAGTCTATACTAAAGGTCATCTTTCATACTTTCATGGGTGCTCTAGTTAAAAGGTAAGGCCTAGTCAGTGCACTCTTAGTGGATGACATATAATGAATCGGCATGCTGTAATATATTCATCCCCCTACTGCTACGGAGAACAGGCTGGATTTGGATATGGAGGGATCCAGCACTTTGCTGCTGGCAGTACACTCCTGGTGCTTTGTTAGGGGAGTAACACAAGTGAGTGTATTGGGAGCTACATCAGGATCCAAACTTGTGGTCCTTCCATCAATGATGGTAAGAGATCACGTCTCTAAGTGAAAACAAAGAAGCAGTTGACTCCTAGGTGGGGAGGGATTTGTGGAGATCAGTAATGTGAAAGTATTAGCCCAAAGTTTCATTTTCCAGTGAAACTTCACCTCCTCCAATTGCAGCTCTTAAAGCTAGGACCTGGCCTTAGAGGCGTTGTACAAGGATGGGAGCATACTCCACCCTACCTTACATTGCTCTATCAAAGCTTTTCTATCTGTGAATGGAAAAGGACTCTATTGGAACATGTCCTTTTTAGCGTTTCTACAATTTCAGAAAAAGAAATTCAGAAATGCAGTGCAGTGCACATCACTATATTCTTGTCAAAAGACTTACAATCTGACACTTGATGCATGTATCGTGTGTCACAAGGTTTCACAAAGAAGAATGGAAAAAGAGAAATCCCAGATGCCAGTTACAGTCTGTCACTGACTGAGATTCACAGCAGATTATCTTAAGGGTGTTGTAATGCATTGGGGTCTCTGCCCTTTCTCCATGGCGGTAACTCCTCTATGACTTTCTCTCAACATGCTCTCATTAAATTTGAATGGGAGATGGGCGTCTTCCAGCTCCTCTATGTTTCTATGCCTTGACACATTGCCTCCCTTATCTTGCACTCTCGGTGATGTTGTCTCTCATCTACATAGTTTCTCACATTCAGTCATGTGACCACAAACACAACCATATATGTATAATGTGTCACCAAGCCCAGAGCCTGCATCCTGTTGCTGCACTGATTTGAGAGATAAACCTGGTTGCGGTACACACAGACAACTTCATCCCCCAGAGGCAGATACCATCGTTTGGCTCTCAAGTGCAAGACACTTAACCTGGCTGGTTAATCACCCATGCCAATGATGTTTGCTGTGAGTCCATATGCTATTCATCGGGACAATGGTGAACAACTTTCATCTGAGGGAAGGGATACATATGTCATAAAATCATGACCCATTTGTGTTTAGGTCAGGTGTTTTACTCGTAGTTTTTGAGTTATATGTACCTGAATACAGTACCTGAATCTAACACAATGAGGACATCTGCTAAATGGATTTTGTGGTGAGATTATGTTGCCAACAGATTTTCCTAAGGTAAAGAATAAAGTTTGAAGCTCAGCTATATCCTTTAATTCTCCAGGATTGGGTTGTAGACTAGTGGTAGATGTAATGTTTCGAAAGACATTGCAATTTCTTCCGTTGATAATTCCTCTCAGACAAAGGACAGTATATTAGATTGCAGTTCAGGAAATTTTATGTTACATTTCTATGGTGTTAGAGTACACTTAAAATCGTCAAAATAAACAGTTATACAAATGTCTGTTTTTTTTAAAACCACAGACCATGCTCTAAAAATACTCTTCCTCTTTCAATTGCTGGCTTTATGCTTCTCCATCTGTCTATACATCTGTCCCTTCCTCTTGAGCTGGTTATCTCAGGACGCCTCGAGGGAGTCTCTAAATTCTCAAGGGCGAACTGATTAGAATTTGGTTGTCAAAGATCACAGCGACCTCACAAATCATGTTTCCAGCTCCAACTGAAGACGTATTACTTTATTTATGACAAGATGTCACACAGATCTCCACAAGCTTAGTTATGAAGTGATAACAACATATCCAAAAGGTCAAAGATCGGCGTCACTGTAATATCTACAAAAGCCCTTTTCTGTCATAATTCAACACCATAACTCAGGAAACAGTCGAAGAGATTGGGACCATATTTCACAGCCGGTCAGATATGAATTGGTGACACCAATCTCTGCTGCCCACCTTGAAACCGGTTGTATAGCTTGCTGGCTGAGATTGTGTGGAAAGCATTTATATTTTAGAAAGTACGTGATCTTTGCTGTAACATCCACATTTGATGTTTTATATCTACCACAAGCTCATTGGTTTAGTTGATGTAGAGCTTCAGTTTGTTGTTAGATCATATGATGACGACCAATTTACCGTACTTCTCTTTCTTCCTCCTTATACAGTTTGCCTTTGTTCTTTACGGTTAATGCATTCCAGGAACTATATGTGGTTAACGAATTTTGCGAACAAGCGCCGAACTATTTATCTTATTATTTACGGTAATTTAAACGTTTATGATCCTCCCCATACTGATATTAAACCACCTTCTATCTGTATTACCTTTTCCCACACTCTTATTGACTATTTAAAGCACTTTTGTGTCCCACGTAAGTCAGAGACTCACGGAACGGAGCGTACTTCTGGATGCATACGGTATCACGTGACTGCCGACCAAAAATCTTTTGGAGGTGGGAGGAAGCCGGAGACCCTGGAGAGAACCCACGCAGACACAGGGAGAGCATGCGAACTCCGCACAGAGCGGGACTCGAACCCGGGTCCGTCGTGTTGTGAGGCGACAGCGCTACCCACTGCGCCACCGTGCCGCCCTGTAAGATGGTTTCATCCATTATTCCCTCATGGTTAAATATACACCACTAAATTATATACTAAATCTATTTCTTATATTTATTTTAAAGCAGCAGCAGTAGTACTAGTAGTAGTAGTAGTACTAGCAGTGGTTGGGGTTGTAGTAGTTGTAGAAGTAAGTGTCGTAATAATAATAGTAGCAGTAATAGTAGTAATGGTAGTAGTAGATGTAGCAGCAGCAGCAGTAGTGGTAGTAGTAGTGCTACTAGTAGTAGTAAGAGTACTAATAGTAGTACCAGCAGCCACAGTTGTAGTAATAGCAGTAATAATACTAGTAATATAGTTGTAGCAGTAGTTGTAATAGTCGTAATAACAGTAGTCATAGTAGTTATAGTTGTACTAATAACAGTAGTGATAAAACTGGTAGTAGTAGTTGTAGCAGCAGTGATAGTAGTAGTAGTTATAGTGGTAGTGGTAGTATTTCTAGTAGTGTAATAATAGTAATAGCAGCAGTAGTAGTGGCGCTAGTAGTGGTAGTAGTAATAGTAGTAGTTATTGTTGTAGTAGTAGTTGTAGAAGTATATGTAGTGATAGTAATAGTAGTAGTGGTACTGGTAGTAGTCAGTGTAGCAGTAGTAGTAATAAGAGTAGTAGTACCAGTTGTAGTAGTACAATAATAATAATAATAAGAGTAGCGCTAACAATGGTAGTAGTAGAAGTAATAGTAGTAGTAGCAATACTAATAGTGGTAGCATTAGTAGTTGTAGTAACAGTAGTAATCATAGCAATTATAGCAGTAGTACTAGTAGAAGTTCTAGTAGTAATTAGTAGTAATGGTCGTTTTAGTGGTGGTAGTAGTAGTTGCAAAACTAATAGTAGTAGCATTAGTAGTAGTAATATAGTCACAGTAGTTGTAGGAGTACTAGTAGTATCCCTAGTAGCTAATAATAGTAGTAATAGTAGCAGCGATAGCAGTAGTTGCTGTAGTGGTAGTTGTGGTAGTAATAGTAGTAGTCATACTAGTTAAAGTAGTAGTAGTAGTTGTATAGTAATAGTAGTAGTAGTAATAGTAGTAGTAGTAGTAGCAATATTTATATAGTAAAAGTAGTAGTATTTGTACCAACAGTAGTAGTAAAAATTGTAGTAATAGTAGTTGTAATAGTACTTGTACACAGATTAGACATTGGCATCTTTTCCCTTACTGCCTGTATTACTGTGTCATAGCTGTGTGAGAGCCCACATTCACACCTCAGACATGCCGTACATACAGATGTCCCAAAGGTTGAACACATTTGCAGTGCAGTCATGATTTCACTTGACATAGAGGTCAGGGGTTGTGCTCAGGTTTTCTGTGGCATTTAGGTGGCAAGTGGAGAGTTTTTTTAAACAGCTTGTGACATTTCTCTTGTTATGTAAACAAACTGGTCAAATATAATTTGTTTCTTTATTCCCAACACACACACACACACACACACACACACACACACACACACACACACACACACACACACACACACACACACACACCTACACACACACACACACACACACACACACACACACACACACACACACACACACACACACACACACACACACACACAGAAATGCTTTTAGTAGTACAGGTTCTCTTTTAATGGGGTTGGTAGAGATCATATAGGAGGAACACAGTTACCATACTACCATCAGTGAACAACAGATTTTCCACAGTACAGTAATATGATGGCTAGGCTTCTAGATGGCTAGGTTTCTGCCAAAGCTGTTTTTGTTTTATATTAAATACATTTATTATCAGTCACTATGGAGAGCTGGAGTGGGAATTAAAATTACATATCATAAATCATAAAATATGGTCCAATTGCTACTTATTTTGTTCAATCATTAAACTGTTTGGCCTCCTTGTTAATGCTGCTGAATTCCTAATTGGCTGATACAATTGGGGCATCTGCCATATGGAAGTGAAACAGACCATGAGCTCCAAAGCCTATGAGGTATGGCTGTAATGTATAGTAAAGAATAATTTTTTCCTCCCTTCATTTGAAGTTGGAAGCTAAAGGTTAGCACACTAGAGGTTGTATTCCCAAGTGTGTGTGAATATGAGATTGACTGAGTCCTTTTCATCATCCTGCAGCTACCTGAAGGTGCTGATCAAGAATGGTGGTGGAGCGACGAGGTGCAAAACCACAACGCAGACGCTGACTATTTATCAGCTGCACAAGTGTTGTTCTGATCTCCCTAATGAAGAGCAAAAGAAAACACAATATTTTCTTTTAGCCATGCAGAGGTAATCAATTATTAATCAATATTCTGCAACTTGTCGGCTATTGAATAATTTTTTGATAACATGCTCTCTAAAATAACCAAAAACTCTAGTTTAATTGGTGATTTTAAAAAAATAAAAAAATCAGATGACTTGTCAAGAAAGCAATCTTTAATCAGTGGCAGAATTAATAATTGATCCTGAAGATATTTATTACTTTCCCTGCTATGTTTACCTCTGTGTTTGTTTATGTATTGTTTTGTCAGCAAGATTATACAAGAAACCTACAGAAAATATTTTCATATATGGTGGGGACCAAAATTAAAACTTTTTCAAATATCTCATCACTGAAGGTAGTTTGCCTTGTACATAATGTAACAGTGCTATTTTGGACAAAGCTTCAACGATCCTATCCAATCCTATCACTTCTATAAGGATTGTCTTTTAAAGTATTTGACTCATGCAGTCGTCTGGATTTTTTGTACAGAGAATACTTTGTAATTTATGTAATTCAAATAGTTTTCAATACAATATTTCTCCCACCCCATCATCACCAAATCTGTTTCCGGAGAAGATCTCAAGTGTTTTTCAATATTTTTCACTTTTCACACTCAACAACCAAGTACAGAGATATTAAGTTGGTAATTCGTTGTCTCCACGGTTACAAATTGGACTTCAGGGACATAATTCGTTACTGTTAAATATTTATGCACAACTGTTTCTGTACACATCTCTCGCATGTTCAAGAGTTTTAACTTAATTCATTCTGACAGACAAGTTTACTCAAGTTAAACAATGTCATCCTGTCAACACATTTGTATTATTAGTCTTTAAATGAAAATGATGAGCTTATTCACTGAAACTCTGCAGGTTGTTTTGCTGAAAGGAGTGATGAGAAACATTACCAGAGTTCAAGACCCATAAACACATTAAACATTAAATAAACATTAACTGACATAAACACATTAGTGTAGTGTTATAACTATATAGCATTGAGGGAAAGAGTATAACCTGCAGGCATGGAAAAGCGTGTGTGACAGAATAAATGGTGAAAAGGTATTGAAATCTTTATTACTACACATTCACAACAGCATATAAACAGTCCTTACTGCCTTGCTGTAATGTAAAATATTGTCACTGTTCTCACAAATACCCAACATCTGTCACTTTTAAAGATTTATCAGGTAAAATCTATTCCATGGATCCCCATTCTTCTCTGATTATTTTATAGAAATTTGTTTTTACTATATCTGTTCACAGCAAACGTTCTGCTTTATATAAAAAGCCCTTACCAACATTATATTTCTGTTCACACAATATGTCGTCCAACTACAAGGCAAAAAAAAAAAAATCTGGATTGCAGTAGCAGTAATTTCTTTGAAGTGTGAGGACTTTTGAGAACGGCAGTGACTTGCTGGCTTGATGGATGTGGTAGCCTGTACGTGTTTTGGGTGCTCACAGCCCAAATGTAGCTGCTGTTCAGTGTATGATACAGTTGCATCATTTATTATCTCCACTGGCAAGTAAGCCTGGGGGATTCATACATTTGGTCGTGTGTGTATCTGTCCATAGCAAACGTTCTCCTGGACCCATCAGTCTAAATTTTTTTCTGTGTGTAAATTTATGACTCTACCTTCAGGACATGTCACATTGCAGTGATTTATAACTTGTATACAAATCTATTTTATTAACTGTTCTGTATTTTTAGTGCCTCAACCGCTACTCCCTCACTCATTTTACTTGAAATGAGAATATTTATGTGTTGTTGTTTCCATTTATAATCCCTCTTGTTTAATGTAGAAACCAATAAACCTAATTGTTCCCACATACGTGATGATAATTGGCTTAGGAAGATTGTTGATGATGGTCAGAAGTGGTGTTAATGATATGGAAGCTTTATCATGTTCAGTATGATAAAGCCTGGCTGCAGTATAATGCACTCCCCCTGACCTATTTGGACATTGTAATGATGCCCCAGTGGAACTGAAAGTATGGCATAAAACGATTTAACATGGTGAAATGCCAGGACATTGTGGGGGAGCTATACAGCAGGGAACATATTGTGAAAGTTAAATTAAACACCGAGCTTTCTGGTAATTGACTTGTGGCCCCTAAATCATCTCCATAATGTTTGTTGGCAGCTAAGTGATCACAGTGAATTGAATGTAATTTGTGACTGTATTTTTAAAGACAGGTTTCCAGTCCTGTCTTTGCAACCATGGTTTTTGATGCATTGCAGCACCTTGCATTATACTGTATAACTTTAAAGGCAGCTGTGCTACACTACTCTGAAGAAAGTGTTGCATCGTCCCAAATATTAAGAAAGGTGTCAGCACAAATAAGACTTCATGTATTTCAAATGCAATCACGTTCTGTCCAGATCAGTGTAGAAATGGTCAGCCTTACAGCAGAACTTGATTTTGTTGTCACTTTTAATTCACTCTGCCTGAAGTGCCTGTGGCATCATCACGCCGTGTGCCTGTTTTCACCTCGCTATTGCACATTCATTTCACACGCGACATGTTTCCCTACTGCTTTTTTTTTTTTTTTTTTTTAAATTCTTCAGTCACATAACCCCTTGTAGCCATTTGTAGCCCCTCTTTTATCTCACATCCTGTAAAAAGTTTCACTGGGAAGAAACTAAACATCAACCTCCCAGTTATTTTCTGGGTCAAGTGCACCATGAAATACAGTAGGACTAGTCTGGGATGCACCAGTGGTGGTTTCTATGGTAACTGCAGGGCTGTATTTAGTGCACTTGTTTCACTGTGCCTGGCTCTCTAGTTTCAACCAGGCAAGAAAGGAAGAGTGAGGAATTCTCCCAAGGGAGTTAAGCAGAAAGTGGGGCAACATCTCGCATCCCCATCAAAGAAAATCTTTCAGCTTGAGAACAGATCGTGTCATGAATTCCTTACCTTGTTTTACAGAAATTTTCTCACTGATGGAACGCAGCATTGTTTCCACAGGGCACTGTTCGGAACAAATAGCAAACTTGAATGTTCTAGGATGCGCAGTAATGATTAGCTATTGCTGCTGCCGTGGGTGATATCATTGTTAACAATCAGAATAATACCGCCTGTGTAATAGCAATAAATTAGTGCTGCTGTTATGGTTATTAGTGATGTAGCAATCACAGAAATGCTGAAGATCATTTTGACAAGCGGTGACATAATGCTAATGGGCACGCAAGGCTTTTTATTAATTATTAACTGAGTAAATTATGCTTAAGGTGGCCAATTATCAGTGAGGGTTATGCGGTCAGTTGCAGGAATACTACAATAAATATTCTGTCTTCTGCCTGTGAAGACAGGGAGGAAATGCAATCAGGGCCAAAAGTTCTCCTTACAAATACAAAAAGCAATCAGGCAACCAAATGAAGTGACATTATTTCTATCATCTCTGCTCTTTATTTTAAAATGGAGCCCTTTTATGAGAGCAAATCCAGACTGTTTTACTTGTAAAAAATATGTATTATTCAGCCATTCGAAAACAACCTGGCCCACAATCAGCCAACTTCATGAATTACGTTAGCAAAACTGTCAGGAGAGAGGATTGAGGCAAAGACAAAGACAATGACCGCTTCATGGTGCTGATTCTGCTGCTGAAAGCAGCCTGGTGCTTTTTCTCTTTGGTCCTCAGCCACAGCAGTCAGAAAATCTAGCCTAAATAACCAAACTAACTGTCCAAGACACGGTACTTCATCTTTAAATAGGAAAAAAAATTCACTCTTCATGAAGGACATGAACTCTAGATCATTAGTAACTCACTCAGAGCACTAGTTTGGTACTGATCTACACACCTGTTTCAACATGCTGTGTTATTTTAGCAGACCCAAACAATCCTTGCCTCACTAAACAACTACATACCATGAAAAGAGTGACTATTGGCACAAAAGAGAACCACATGAAAAGGAGTGACTTATTTCATTAATCAGATTAAATTTATTTGCTTTTCTTTTGCTGTAAATCTGCAATTTCATGCAGATGAGTCTCACAATGTAATAAGTAAAGGACACAAGTGCCTTGAATTCTGCAGTTGCCAGATTGTTGCTATGACTGGCAGAATGAGTCTGAATCTTTTTAATGAAAGTTTTATATTTAGAATTTTTAGTTTTCATATATTCACATACAGAATATTGATTATGTTAGAACACCTTGAATTCCTCCACGTTAAAACAGGCTACAGTGATTAAACTCGCTCTACACATTCTCACATTATCTACTTTCTTCACATGCTTTGAAAAATGAAGCAAATTGGAAATTTACAGAGAGAGTGAAAGCCATGTTTTTATTTTCTTTCAGCCATATTTTTTGGATGCTGCCCTCAGACCAAAAATCATTCATTTCAAAAGCTAGTATTAAACTCAAAGATCAACATTTTGAAAGAATAAAGTAGAAATGACTCATATGTCAAAGCAGCAGTCAGGCTACTTTATAAGCTGAGAACATTGATGGTGATATTGCAAAACCTTTTTACAAGATGTTTATGTCCACTAAATAACATAACTTAATTCATTCATTTTCATGTACCGTCGCTGTATCCGCCGTAGCAGGTCACGGGGAGCTGGAGCCTATCCCAGTTGACAGGGCGTGAGACGGGGGACACTCCGGGTACGACGCCAGTGCACTGCGGAGCCACATTCAGAGACATACAAACACACACACACACACTCACTCCTACGGGTAATTTGGGAAGCGAATGCTTTTGGAGGTGGGAGGAAGCCGGAGAACCCGGAGAGAACCCACGCGGACACGGGGAGAGCATGCGAACTCTGCACAGAGCGGGACTCGAACCCGGACCCACCGTGTTGTGAGGAGACAGCGCTACCCACTGCACCATCGTGTCGCCCACATAACTTAATTTACATCTCAAAATATAATGATACAATAGAAATATATATGGTAAATTGTAATGCTTTTATGAAGTAAATTACATGCTATAGTCAGTAGTAGAGCTGCAAGATACAAGAGTAAAGTGACATTTAAGTACTCTATATTATTTTCTGAATATATTGAGAAATAAAAATCACCAGATGCTTATAATTACTTATTCTTCCAAATGTACTACTTAGTTACATTTTCTGTCATTCTATGTGGTTTAAAAAATCCTTCCAAAGCTTTGATGAAGGAAAATGTGGCAAATTCTCTTAGACAAAGTCCAAGAGAAAACTTCCTCTGGGGTGCTGCCACCAATTTTATCCTTTTACTTTTAAACTACTGTTGTTAGGCATGATATGATGGGATGTCAGCCAGGAAGGCCATGATACCCATTTTCCACTCATCATTCAAAAACACAGCAAACTATCTGGCTTGATGGGTTATTTTTTTTATAGAGTTTGTTGTAGTCTCTCTGAGGTTGTCCTCAGAGTTCTTTTGTCTATTCATGATAAAATCTGTCATACACCAAAAGCCCAGCATTGATCATTCACGATGAACTTTGACTTCAGTTTTTTTCCAAGTCTTCACCTTAGACTTCTGCTGATAGGTTTGTTCAAAGCGTCTTTGTCTAGTGTGGTAAAATAATTTAAATAAAGCACTACTTATTACAAATGAATCTGTCAAATTTTCTTATTTTTTAAAATAGCTTTTTTCATGCGGGTTGTGTGCCTCACTGCTGAATATAGTCAATGATGCTTGTAGCAGACTGAGCAGGCTAGCAGTGTTACGACCGGTTCGAGGGGGGTCTTATTGAGCTGGTCATGTCCTGCCTGTTCAAAATGTCTTTGATGACAAAAGTTAATAAAAGGCTATCTCTGTTGAGGTTAAAAAGGCTTTGTGGCCCACATAGAAGTCTTGGACGATCTTTATGTCCTTTCGAGTGTGTGTCTATGAAATCGAAGAGGACAGTCCATTCAGGTCAGTGGCAGGTGGGTGATTTATGCGTGCATGTAAATTCAGATAAAGTCAGAGTCGATCACTATAAGCTATTGAGCATTACTGTGTACTGCTATTTGGCCTATTGAAATTTTTATTCAGACAAGAGGGGAATAAATGAGGGGAGACACCAGCCACCATTTCCACTCCAGCTTTTTCCTTGCCAGACTGCATTTGTGCATGTGGAATAGAAACATGGATGCTGTAATTAAACACCGTAGAGGAGTTAAATGTTTTGTTCTTTATCAGTCTTTGATTCAGTTTAATCTAATTCTTTAATTGCTGTTTTAAAAAATTACTACTCAAATGGCTGTTTTGACAGGGATTTCCACACAAAACGACTGACTCACTTAAGTCATGTAAACTGGCTGTTTAAAGACAACTGAACAGCATTTTAATCATTAATCATTTACACAAAACAATTTCTAGAGGAGTTTGCATGTTCTCCCCGTGTCTGCATGGGTTCTCTCCGGGTTCTCCGGCTTCCTCCCACCTCCAAAAGCATGCGCTTCAGGTTAATTGGCTGGTCCCAAATTGCCCGTGGGGGTGAGTGTGTGTGTGCATGGTTGTCCGTCTTTGTGTGTAGCTCCGCGGTGCACTGGCGTCGTGCCCGGAGTGTCCCCCGCCTTACGCCCTACGCCAGCTGAGATAGGCTCCAGATCCCTGTGACCCGCTACGGCGGACGAAGCGGCAGAAAATGAATGAATGAATTTCTAGAGGAGAAGGGGGCAACAAAGGGGGACAACCCCATCAATAATTAAAAAAAACTGAAATTACAGGCAGATTGAGACAGAGTTTTCTTATAAGTAGTCTATAGTCTACATTGTTGGCACTAACATTAATCCTGACCCAAATTGCATTCTCGATGTTAGCAAACATTCCCATGCACATATATACATTTTGCATTCCTCACAATTGCTAACAATGAAACGCTGCAGATGCTGCATCGACAGGAAAGCGACATGTTAATGTTATGCTGCTCGGAGTGGGTTGTGGCAGAAAGGTGAACTACAGTAGTTGGATATGACAGCAGATGGCTGTTCTTTTCTAGGAATGTTTGCAAGTCGAATGTTCATTTTTTGAGGACTACTTGTACATTTTTATGTTACATTGTTTTACTCCAATATTGTGCTTGAATTGTCCTTGAATTGACTTTTAGTGATTGATCTTTCATTAACCACGAGAACATTTTAAAAGTCTGAAGATGCATAATTTTTATGAATTTTGGTAAAAGGTAATGATCTGGAAAACCTGATTTGGATTTTACCTTGATTACATTTTAAACAAGGCTTTGCTGTCTTTGAGATTTATTTTGTTTTTAGTGTAAATCAATGGAAGCGTTCTTTTTTTTCTTTTTTCTTTTCCATTTCTCAGGCTGTGTATATGAAAGACCTGACCAGACAACTTGTGTTTTCTGAGCACATATTTAGGGATGCTGGTCCACATATATATCACTATCATATTATACACCACAGCATGTGGGAAAATAAAAAGGCTCAGCATTGAATGGCGCTCCCCCTTGTGCAACACCACCAATGCTACATCTCCTTTTTTACATATCCCATCAGGGTACAAGGCCGCATGAGCCGATGTGCACTGCACACTGACACGATGAGGTTCTGAGACGACTGGATGAAAGACACGACAGTCAACTCACATGTCACAAAAAAACTTCATTCAGTTCATCAGGCATGGAGAAAATGCCAGAGTCACTATTCCACAAGACTTCCCATGACACCATTCACCATGCAGGGAATGAAAAAGTGCAGTTGACCTCAACATTTATGCCAAGATCAATCATTTCATCACGACAGGCATAAGGACTGGCAAATGAGTGCAGAAGCAGGCTTAACCAGGCTTGGCTGCCTCTGGATGTTGGTGTTACTGTAGTTATGCTTCAGATGAAGCAGAGAAGGACAAGGAAGCAAGGAGGATACCTTTGGTCATTCACCCAGTAGGCAACACCAGACTTGTATGTGGCAGCAGGAAATATAGCCCACCTGTAACGTCCAATTCATGCAATCAATTTGCTCTCTTTCTGGAATTATTTAATCCTATGTTAATTAAAAGGCAGGTCCTTAATTCATATGCTTATCAATGCCATGATGCTCGAAGCACTGCAGTTAACATTTCATACTGAATAGGTTTGCTGCTGAAGAGAAACATATGACTGCACACAAAATGAAATTGCTTTAAAGCAAAAATGCACATATCTGTGCTCCGGTACAGTCAGATATGAGGAAGCAAGGATATAAATTCAAAACAGGAGCGTTCTGGGATGTTGTATACAAATGAAAAAGGAGTGAACAATATATTCAGTTGCAGCACAAAACATGAAGGACAGAATTTGATGTTCAGAAATACTGTAGTGTGGGCTGCAAGGCTGTGTGGTAGTTAGCACTTTGATGTCACAGTGAGGAGGTCTGCTGGGTTCCCTCTGAGTCCTCAAGCTCCTTCACACAGTTCACAAACATAATATAGAGGTGAACTGGTAATTCGGAATTGTCCATAGGTGTGAATGCAATGCGAATCGTTGTTGTTTTCTGATGGCCTGTCTGGATTTGACACTACCTCTTACCATGAACACATGCACACATGCTCATGCATACACACACACACGCCCACACACATGCATGTACACGCACACAGACTACATAAATTGTTTGAGTGGAACTGTATTTCAGTCAGGTAATTTTACCAGTAAGACACTGAATAGATTTATCAATACTTAAATACTTAAATACGTAAATATATTTTAGCAGGTAGCATAATTAGCAAAGTTTAATTCAGAATGTCTGTACTGTTTTTTTAAATGATTTTATTTTTGTCAGCCATCTTTTGTTTACATTCATTATTGATGACATCATTTTGTTTACAGTGAGACATTCAAGACATTCTGTTTGGCCAAAAGGCACAGAAAAGGTTATTTTGAATTCTGTGGCTACATAGGCTTAATAGTTGTTAAAAATGCTTGTTAACTATGCGTCATCAAATTATTTTTTTGATTTGATATGGTTTATTGTCTTCCTCGCTCTCTGTGTTGTTGTATGCATGTTGCTGTATGGAGATGTGGTTTGGACCCAGCACCTGCTGCAATTCCTTAGCTGCTGAAAATAATGATAACACATATGGGCTGCAGCGGGTGTGGTTTGTAGCTGATGCAGGGCTGGAGCTGAGCCCTTCTCATTGTGAAGTTATAATGATGAGTAGTTGGAAGCTGTTTGAAGTGTTGCTGTATTCCACTGCCCACGCTCTGCTTCTAGCTACTCATTTCAGGGTCAAAAGAACCATTTCAGGCCTTCTCCCTCCATAAGTTGTCAGTGAAGAGGACAATTCTCCCCAGAATCAAGGCTTCATCTTTTCTTTCTTGCCTCGAGAGCCATTTATCAGTTTAGTTATTGTTTTGGAGTGAACTGCCGACATTTGGAGAAATTGGCTAGAGAGATGTTTTCCTTGTCTTCAATATAAAGGAACTGGAATGTGCTTCGTTCACAGTGCTCAAAGAACCAAAATTAATGCAATTGAAAGACTAAAGAGTAATGTGTGTTTCCATAAATCATGACCTGAATGGTTGAAGATTTATTTTGATTTCACTGGGAAGAAGGACCCTTTCATCTATGAGTGGAAGTTTTTTTTTTTTTTGAGCAAACAGGTTATGATTTTGATAAAAAAGACAGTCAAACTGTTTTTTGTTTTGTTTTTTTCATAGTTTTTAAGGCACCACAATAAATATGCCTTGCAGTTTAATAATACGTATTCTTGTGTCCATATAAGATGGAAGTGCTTAAAATATGTAGTTTTGATTTGAGGATTTTTTCAGTAATCATGACTTCACAGTATTTTTAGATATTTTGCTAAACATTGCCTGCAGCTAAGTCATGCAGTTGTTATACAGGTAGTCATTTTGTTCCTGCAAATAGCAAATGTAATGTATGAATTTATGACTCTTTGTAGTGAATGCAAAATACCCAGTTTCAACTGAAAGTGAAAAGTTACGTGAATTAACTAAAAATGATCTTTGATGAGGGAAATGAGCTGAAAACAAAGAAAACAATGCATACATACGTATACAATATATGTTTGGAACAAAATATAAAGGGAGAGGAAATGTTACAGATGGTTGTTTTGTTTTGAAAAAAACCATAACCATTCATCATATTTAATTTCTTTTCTGCATCACAACAAATAAAAACAGAAAGTTTTGTGACAAGAGAGATAGAAAAAACAATTGTCAATATTTTTGCTCCCTTTTACTTTTTACTCTATATTTTGTGCTTTCCTTAAATTTTCAATTGAGATTCTTGTTAGAAACCGTTCTCATGTAGCTTCTGTACTCCATTCCAATGGGATG
Source organism: Antennarius maculatus (assembly GCA_013358685.1). Classification (NCBI taxonomy): domain Eukaryota; kingdom Metazoa; phylum Chordata; class Actinopteri; order Lophiiformes; family Antennariidae; genus Antennarius; species Antennarius maculatus. Next base: position 9,775,165 of record CM023613.1, on the reverse strand, counting down.
ACGTTAATCCCATGAAGTGTTACACATAATGAGCATGCTGGTGTCACAGGAGGTTGTGTTGGATGATTTTTTCCTTCTAAAATTGTTGTTTTGTTCTAGTATAATGTCAAATATAGCCACACCATCCCTGAACTTTCTCTCAGTGTGTTGTATCTAATACAACTGGATTTATCATTAGTCACAAGTCATTCTGTCACATAAATAGCAAACAGTGATATTGTTTCCTGTTTTTTGCACACTGTCCACACCTGCTCAACATTTCCTGCATGTTCACCACTTGTTAAAAAGCAAATACAGAGAAGAAAGAAAGTGTAGTTTTATTAACCTTCTGTTCTCTAACACAGACATGATATGTAACAAGTAACAGAACAAACATACTGGAGTCCATTTAATTAAAAAGAAAGCAATTATAATGTCAAAATTTCATGATACAGCTATTAAACTTTAAAGAATTTATTTAATTTATATGGTGTAAATTGCGGGTAGTGGGTAGCACCGCTGCCTCACCATGACAAGGTTCTGGGTTTGATTACTTGCTGTGAAGAATTTTTATGTTCTCTCTGTGTCTATGTGGGTTCTCTCTGGGTTCTCCACCTCCACAAACATACAGTTTTGGTTGAATTGGACAATTCAAAATTCAATTCCGTAGGTGTGACACTGTGGGGAAGTGGTTGATTGTCTTTATGTGGTCTTGCGATGAGCTGGCGTCTCATTTGGGGTGTACTCCACTTCTTGCCTGCAATCAGCTGAGGCTCGAGCAGAATGTGTGACCCATACGTTGCATTATCGGTTGAAGACTAGACGATTACGATCATCTTGTCTTCAAGAAAACGGACGATGGATGAATGGTATAAAGTACCACTGGACACAGTGACTGGGTGGTTTACTGATGCTGAATTAAGACAAACCTCCACCAAGCAGATGGGAGCAGAGGATTGACATTATCCGAAAGCCAGTCCAAAAGTTTTTGTTTTTGTGTTTTGAACAAAAAAAGTGAACAACTCAAATGATTGATGTGTCTGGATTCAAATTAAAATAATTACATTTTTACAAAAACAGTTATGGAACTGGCATGTAATTTTTTTAGTTGCGTTAACTGGTGAAATGTCTCACACAACCTTAAACTACAATATGTACGCATTCTTCTACACATTTGTGTAAATTTTTAATAATAGCATTTTTCAGGATGAAAGACAAAACATTACAACCAAAGTTTAGATTTTGTTTTTCAACATAATTGCAAACAGTGGTATAGTTACAGACAGTTGAATAGTTACAAAAACAAACAAGGCAGTCAGATACTGCAACATCCCGTGACAACCCTGAATTCAAAATTTTACCCTGACCTACTTTTATAGGTCAGGGTCATTTAAAAAATGACCCATGATCCAACATGTAACTGGTGCATTCTATTTGTCAGGAGGCCTCAGAGATGTGTACCTAAAAAAGTATAAAAGTGAAAATGTGACCTTGACCTAGTTTTTCAAGGTAAAGATTGTGATCTAATTTTCATCCTCTTGCCTCCCTGAATACAACGGATTTTGTTTTGTCTTTCCATCTTATCCGGTTCGTGAGATATAGGCAAAAATATATCAGGATAGAAAATATCTCAGTCTTACAGTGGCCTCCTTCCTCGTCTTTCTGTCTTATCTGGTTCCTGAGTGTACAAAAATTGAAATTTGACCTTGGCCTAGTTTTCTCAAGGTCAAGTTCATCATCTCATTTTCGTCCCCTTTGCCTCCCAAGTAATGTGCTTTTTGTTTCATCTTTCTATCTGCAACGGTTGCAAAGATATTTGGTGGACAGACGGACGGATGGACGGACACGCAAACACTGACAATTACAGTACAATACATCACCGCTTCTCGGGATGTAATGATGGTGGAAAAAATTTCATCTCTGTTGATGCGTAACTTGGGAGAGTGGTCATTTACCAGTCTTTACAATTTTAGTCTTCATCTGAGATTAATATTGCATACAGCTAGCAGTTCCAAAATTTAATATATAGCATGCCATCCCAGATTGTGTTACAGGAGCATTTTACTTCTTCTGCAATTTATTGTCTGTAGACGTGCTTGTCATCTCGGGCGCATAGACAAGGACTTCTCTTTCAATTTGAATTCTTTCAGGAGATTGATGAATACTCATTTATATCTACTTCTGTACATTCTGCTTCCCCTTTGACTGTTCTTTCATGGCCGCTAATCATTACTTAATCACATAAATAGGCTGTGATTAATCATTGTTTATCACAATGTTGAAATACATGTATTTTCTTCTACTGTTGGGCAAAATTTAAACATAGTGTTTGGTGTGGGAAATGAGAAACACATTAGAAATGGGTTACAGAGATCAGATTAGTTTTACTGAATAACATGTCATTATTGTTATTTCTTAATCAGATGTAGAATTATCTCAGTAAAAAGTCTCAGGCAGTGCTTGGTACAAAGTAACCATTACGTCAGTCACATTTGTCAGGAGATAAGGTGTTAGTTACTGCCTTTGCCAGTCTGTCATATCCAGCTGATGTTACTATTGCCGGGTTGTGCTTCTGCTTTGCCAGTGTTACCTACAGTGGGAGGAGGGTTGAATTACAATGCAAAACTACATCCTGGGTATATGGTGACTCCTCTTGTAACCTTCATAACGTATAACTTTCAGCTCCACTGTTTTCAGACAACTATTTTACTGCGTGTGGCCAAAGCAAAGCATCTGTTGTAGAGTCCTTGCTGCTGTAATCATATTGTGAGCACTGTGGAAGAAAATACTTCAGACTTTGTTTCGGGTGCTCATCATTGCAATATGGTCACAAAACTTTAGTTTTATTTGGACTCTGGGAGCCTTTTAAAGCTGAATTTGCTGTTTGACATGCCAATGATGTCTCACAATCATACTGGTTGGAACTGCAATTTGTCATTTGTTTAATTTGTGTAAAATTAACTCTTTGCCTCAAATTTGTTCACAAGCAACCAAAACAGTGATGGAATGTAACAAAGAACATGCCCATTCATGTTCAAATACTAATTCTTGCACTCCACAGTATTTTGTCATGAATATGAATATAAAACATATAGTTTTATCATGTACTTATTACTGAAGTACTAATTTATAATTTATATATACTATTGAACAAATGGACCAACAGTATATAAAAAGTTCAAATTCCATGTCAACATTTTAATTTATTTGTGAATAAAACAATAAAATAAGAATCTAATCTGACTTAATATAATTTGTAATAACATAACACATCACAAGTGACTTAAAAAAATATTTTCTTCATTTTCGAGATATTTCTCTCATATTTAGCTGTAGAAGTGCAAACCTAACAATTGAGTTTGTCTTAAATAACATATTTGCACCTGAATGTCTGACATTCCTGTTTTAAAACTGACAAAAATATTTCTGCAGATAATATCTCTCTGATGCCAGAGGACTGATTTGGTAGAGGAGCAATCTAGTTTTGATGTGTTGAAAGCTGAGGATAGAGCTGTATGATTGAATAAAAACCTCCCTGCAATTGCAGAGCCGCCATTTATCAGACCCTTGGATTGCTGTCTAAAGCCATTGCTGCATTCCCTTCAGACATTTTGTGGGCACTTGTTGTTTTCTCACATCCTCTATTGTCTTCTTCCTCTCTGTCATTAATCTAAAGCATGTGCAGAATTTTATCTCACAAATCTCTGAGAAATATGGAGATTTACTTTCACATATAGATTTTTTTTCCTACTCGTCACTTTGTATTTGGGAGACTACATTTCTCTGTCAGGGAAGATGAAGTAAAGCGTATCTATCTGAACATGGAAGATAAACATGCTTTACTTTCAACTCCCTTTTGTACTTTCATTCAGTTTGACCCTTAACAACCTCAGGGGTACTAGGATTTTCATATTTAAAGTTCATTTATGCATGGAATCATTGTGGTTGCGATGATCAAATCAAATTTATGGAGAGGTTGACTTAATGTGACGGTATATCTGGTGTTAGATAATGAATGCTAATGTTTCATAAGAAGAAATCAGACATTTCACTTTTTCGTTATGAAAGAAAATTTCAAGGCGGCACCCAAGAGCTGCATCAGAGAGCAGACGCTGTTGAACATTTTTTTAATGTCTCAGAAAGCACACTGCTGCATTCACCCCCTACCCAAGACATTATTTGCTTGCAAAAGACAACTGAGAGAAGATCCTGTGGTAAGAGTTCTCCATTAGTGCTACACCCACATTGTGCTTTTCTCATAGATACAAAGTGTATCATTTATAGCTTCAGCAAATGTTTACAAATGCAGTGGCTCCTGTGGAATCTGTGGGAGAAATTGTCAAAGAGGATTGTTGCATTCCTCATCATCCCAGGCGGTTTTAACACCTCTGTCACAACGTGGCCGAGACCCATCATGTCATGGCAGACGGATGCCAACTTGAATTCTTCTTTAGTTTCCATCAGAGAGACACTATGTTGGCTGAGACTTGAGTTAAAAGGAAAACTGAAAGTTGGTCTCTTGGGGCTTTGACCAGAGTATGGAATCCACACACGTGTAACATCTGATCAATTCCGTGGATTTTTATGAAGCTTGACATGTTCTTTCCACCTAATGAGGCATTTTTCATATTTTTTTCCTGGTGGGTTTTTCCTTAAGGGGTTTAATTGTATGTTAAACAACATTTCACTATGAGGCTGTGCTGACAGTGTTCCTCTCTGTTTTACATGCGAAATATTGTTGGAGGCTGGGATGTTTGCCCTGAGGTTAAGCATTAAAATCATTGAAAAACAAAACTGTTTGCTAAAGGCTGCCCTTTCCTCCAAAGTTTGAGGGCATTGTGTGAGAATATGTTAGTCATGGTCTGGTGATGCCACTCAGATTTCAAGGGAATGCTTAAGATTTGTTAAGTATTGAGCCATTAAGGCAGGCATGATATCCAGCGATGAAGTAAATAAAATAAATTATTGTGGTCAAGTCAGACAGCAGTGTGATTTCAGAGGTTTGCATCACTTTCATGATTTTACTTTGCTCACCTTATCAGCCTCCACATTCTCTAGTTCTTCCTTTTTTCTTCTTTAATAAAAAAAAATATTTTCAAATTTCAGGGTAAATTTCCTCCCTACGATTCTTAGGAGAGAGCTTAAAGTAACCTGCCTTCACATATTTTAACCTGAGCTCAGAGGAGACAGCTTTTTGGTAATAAGTCTGCTTCTTGTTGATCAGGCAGGCTGAGGTGAGGAAGGAAATGGATAAAACATTAATTAAATTTTTTGGTTTGTAGTTAAACCTCTTCAAGCACATGAAACTTAAGAAAGTCAATATTTATTACTTAGCAAAATATGAATCAATATACTGTCAAAGAAACAGTAGATTCAGGTGATTTGTGTAGTACAACACTTGATGAAATGTATTTGCACGTTATAATTGCCTCTACACAGTCTGACATGTTTTAACATGTCTGGATTGATTTTCAAAGTGGATCTGGCAATTTTCTTTTACATTGGGGAATAGGACATCTCCTAACACATATGATGAACACATTTATGTTACATTTTAGAAGAATTTTTGCCTTTAAATTGTGTTAAATTCTAGTAATGTATGTTATATATTTATGCTGTCTATCATTGTCACGTCTTCATAAGCGTCTCCTCTACCCTGATTCATAATACTGCTCTCGATTCATACATCTTTAAAATCATAGTTTGAGAAAATAAACATTCCGATATGACAACTGCTGTTATATTTTTTCTCATTCTAAATTCAGAGTAGAGAAGTTCGTACTTTGGTTCAAAAGAGCACTGAAATGGAATTAGTATGCAGCTACACACGCATATAACAATAGCATTTTCAGCAGTTTAGATTATTTTGCATTTAGATATGCACATTCAAGCAATTGTGCTACAAGGTATTTTATGCCTATTTAGTGCAGTGTTCAAAACGGCTTGATGGGATGATTAATAATCTGATGCAAACTATTCGGTAGCTGATGTCTAACTTGTCAGGAACTGTTGCAAAAATTTTGAAGTTGGCCCTGTTTACCCAGCTATAAACTAATTTTCAGACATCATCTGCTTGATATATTGATCATTGGATCATTTTAAAATAGGTTCAGAGTATAAAACTGTATGTGTTTTAGTGTGGCTAAAGACTCTCTTAGTCAAAACACCATTTCTTTATTCCTGTGCTGTACTTGCTGTGTCTTGAGATAAGATACATTCTTTATAATTCCGTGGCTTGCAGCTGTATGTAGAATGAAGACGTGGCTACGTCAAATTCACACGTACAGATTTAAAGTGAGATTGATTCATGAAATCTTCTTTAATCCCCCCTTCCCCAGGTATTTGCTACATTAGTTTGAGTCCACAGGATGGTTATTTATATTCGACTACTTTCGCTGACCCTTCCTGATGGGAAGTCATGGACATAATCATGAAATGACCTTTCCTGCTTCCAGGTATGGTTTAGAGGATACGTCTGCAATATCAACATGTCTAAATTTCCTCCCTTAAAGTCTCTCATTGTGGTGCCCTTGAATGACAACCGCAGATAATGGTTGGCAAAATTAAATCCTAAATTAATGCTTTTATCAGTGCATTGAGAACATGTCCACCGTTACTGTTTCTCTAGATTTGCCAGAACATGTGCATACATAAATATTTTTAATATTGAACAGCTGTATGACGTCAACCAAATCACTGTATATTTTTCAAGTCAATGCTTGAGTTCACATGTACAGTACATAGTAACGAAGGATGATAAAGCTTTGAGGCTCAGCTGATATCTGTGTTAATTATTTTAACTCTACTGCTCAGGCTGGGCGGCTTAAGGCATCTCTAGCTGTCCTGAACATACTGTAGCAGCAGCTAATTGAGCATTTAAATGGCCAGATTGTTGTTTCTGCATGTTTTAGTCTATTTACTTAAAAGCAAATTTGTTTTTCCAACCTCTCCAGTCATTAATTTTTAACAGTGTATTACCATTTCACACATATTTAAAACTTGGTAACCCATGGCTGCATGATTAATGACATATAGTCTCTAATTTTATTACGCTCTGTATTCATATACTTGTGGGAAAGTCAGATAAGGATAATTTAGCTGTTTGTGAATCTAATATGAATGGGGAAATAGACAGAATGAAGGCATGGGCACGACTTTCACAGAAGAAAGATCATCTTCAACCTGCAGGTGTCTGTCAGGAGCAGCAGGATATTGACACTTTGCATTAAGCATGTTCTGCCTCACTAGTTTTGATCAGGAGCCATGACAGGATGGTAATAGCTCAGTGGCCCAGCCAACTGAAAACTATCTGTATATATTTTTTTTAATTTCATCTTTAAATGTGCTCTCCAACTTGATAAAAAAAAACCCATGAATGATTAGAATTGGACAACCTGTGGAGCTTGTGATTTAATTTAGCTCTTAATCCATACTTAAAAAAAAAAAAAATTCAATCTTCTCGTACATAAAAATTGTAAAGGCTGGCATGGTGCTCTGTTGCTATGTGTCAAAAGCCTGTGGATAAAGCCGGGCGACAGGGGTCGTGGTAAACTCCTCTTGTCTTGGCCATCAGTCACTGCCAACCCACTGCGCTCTGATCGCTGCTACCGTCACAGGAGCATGCATCACACACTTGTCAAAGCGCCTCTCCTCCACCCACCTCCTTTCCGCTCAAAGACAACACCACAGTCTCACCACACATATATTTATGTGCTCGCAAACGTCCGTACAAGACGCACATGCACACAAGCATGTGTGCACACATAGAGCACACATATACAGAGACCGTTCTCATTACGGTGACAAATCCTGCCTGAGCTGGCTTCCATCTGTGAGTCATGGCGTGGTGTGTAGTACGAGTTAAACTCCCCCGTCATCTGCCTTTCACAGATGGATCTACAAGGTGTCCAAGGGCCTTGTCTGGTGGTGGCCATGACTCCAGGCCATTTTGGATCCGAGCATCCCGTGATCTAGATTGGGAACAGACGTATATTCTCCAAGCTTTTGAGGTGCAAAGGGGCAACTCTCCAACAAGGAGCTCAGGTTAATCATCATGGCTTGACTGGCTTTAATCCGTTTTGCCATAAGTTCACCCTTACATAGCTTGGTTGGCTAAATCTCTGTGCTGATCCCATTTTCCTCTGTATACATATCCGTTCTTTCATCCTGGCTCCTATGCGCCCCATAATGGGATTAACTCCAGTGACACCAATCTGAAATCTAGCTTTAAACTCTGTGGAGTGAGTCTTATTTCGCTGGTTATTCTCATAAGGGATAAGACATGGCTTAGGTTACATAATTAGATTCGTCTCTCCAACGTACTCCTAAATGATGACAAAGTAATGATAAATAGCACAATGTATGCACTTCATGTTTTTATAGATGCCTCCAGCGACATAAGAAATAACCAACAAACCATGTTAATTAATGATTCTGTTAGAATATGTAGAGGCTGCTGTCATTAATAATGGATGCTGTCAAGCGGAGCTCAAAATCATGGCAATCTGACACAGCCTTTAATGACTTTGGGTCTGTGCAGAAAATTCGCTTTACTTAGGTGTTAGTTGTTGTGGCAGTAAAGATCAAATATGTTTAAAACCCAATATGTTGTCAAGTTATTGTTGAAATCACCAATAACTTGTGAGACAGCTATTAAGAAAGCTTATTATGACTCTCTTTCCCACTTCATAATAAAATCGACATGGAACAATTGACCTTGGCGAAACACTTTCGTTTCTCTCTGGCTCATTGTAATGGTGCAACAAAACATTAGAATGCCGTTGCATTGCTGCCTCCCTCATTGCTATGACTTTCATTGCTTTCGGAGCCATTAAGTAATTTTTTTTTTTCCTCAACACCCTCATCTTTTCATTGTAGTGGTCAAAGGTAAAATGATAGCACAATGTGAGGCTCATCACTTAGAATGTATAGAAATAAAAACATGTGACTGGCTAGTATAGTTGTTTGTTGTGGGAATTCAGTGAGCTATAACTGTATTTGACATTTGAAAGGGTTTGAAAGTATCAGAAGGTTGTTACAAGATGGGTTTTTGATTGAACTTTATTTTACTCATATGTACTGTACATCCATGCTGTATTTGTCACTTTTTTTTGGTTGCAGTCACTTATGCTAACACAGGACAATGGCTCTGAAGATGCCACCAATCTAGCTAAATAGAGAACCTATCAATTGCAATTCTCTAACATTACTCTGTGACATTATAGAAAAGGAATTTGACACAAAGTTGCAAACTCATCTGTTTTGACATAGGTATAATGTATAGCACTTTATATCAAGGCAGTGTTAAAATACCTCATGTTTTATTTGAGTAGAGTAGAGTAGGACTTTATTCATCCTAGGCGAGTTTTTTATCACACAGTCCTGTCAGGCTGACCATTGGTCCATCATCACGGAGCTGTATGGACTGCCAGATGTACTACTCTCAGTGTAAATTGTGAGGACATGTATAAGATTTTTACAAAGGTCATCTAGGACAGTGGTCCCCAACTCCTTTTGTACCATGGACCTGTTAATCATCAGAGTTTCAATTTAGCGGTAACGTATTAACGGCCAGAGTGGCCCCTTTAAGAAGGTAGTCTTGTGACCGAGGCAAGCATCTTGACAAGCCTAGAGTGAGTCATAAACAGATGTGGTGGAGAGAATCTGGTAATTTTCCAAAACATCATTCAGAGTCACATAATAAGTAAAACATAAATAATGTAAGTTATGTATTCTTTCTGTGTTGCTCAGTACTAATTGGCCCACAGACCGGTATTGGCCCATGGCCCGGGACTTGGGGACCACTGTTCTAGTATGTTAAGTAAAGTTGCAGATCGTTGCGTCTATTGCATTATTTTGTCTTGTATGTAATGTTGTCACTGGTGTTGAGCCAACCTGGAGAGCAAATACTAGATGGTTAACTTGGTTATTTATCTGCTGAAAATATCAACATTTTTGTTGCCATTTTGGACTTTGCTGAATTAGTTTCCAAGATTTCATTTTTAACTGACAGGCTTGAGAATTACATTGATGCTTATGGTCACTGGTCACAAGAAAATAAATGAAAAAGATGCTGACTTGTTTTTGTTGGAAAACCTGCTACGATCGTCTCATAAAGCACCATTTACTGGGGGTTTATACTTTTGAAATTGATGGTGTTATTGAGGGATATTAAGTCTTTTACTTATTCTTAATATGGAATAAATCCCCACTAGTACAGTTTTTGGGTTGTTAAGGTTCATAAACATATTATTAAGACCGAATAAAGCTTTATTCGGGGAGACCTCGGGGAAGACCTAGGACCTAGGTCATGCTGGAGGGACTATGTCTCTCGGCCTGCCTGGGAACGCCTTGAGATCCCCCCGGAGGAGCTGGAAGAGGTGTCTGGGGAAAGGGAAGCATGGGCATCCCTCCTGAGACTGTTGCCCCGGCAACCCAGCCCCAGATAAGCAGTTGAAGATGGATGGAAGTTTTATTCAAACTGCATTTTGTTTGTTCGTTGGCCAATATCAATTCTAATCACATGTTAAGGAAGGAAGTTAGTGAGCATGACCAATTAATATGAAAAGGCTTGACTTTGAAGTCATGACCTCATCATTTCTTGAATCACATCAGACAGTTTTTCTTTGGCAATGGTAAGTATTATAAAGCAACAGTCATCCCACATACAGTATGTCATCATTTTGCTTTACTTTTTCCATTGTGATTCATCAGCAGCACAAGTTTGATGTATTTGAATATAATCCAATTAGAAGGTTTTCCTTAAAAAACAAAACAAAAAAAAAAAAGATAAATATCAAAGATAGTTCCTAAGAGAATAATAAATGTTGGGTCATTAAAACTTTCTATATTGAATTAGCTATACAATTCATAGAGCCAGTTTTAATAATTGCTAGTTAATGTTAGAATTACATTTGTTTTTTGTTCTTCTTGCTTCTTATTGTATAGTACCATAAGTATTGTGTGCCATACATACAGTATATATTATTATCGATAATAAATCCAATCCTACCTCTTTGTAAAGAGGGTTGAAGAGGAAATTGTTACCAGTATACTACATTTATTTCAGACTTCTTTTCTCTCTATAAGCGAGCACTCTCTGGAGATGAGCTGCCCGGCTCCACCTGCACTTCAGGCTGTAACAGTCTGATTGACATTTTTTAGCAAATGATCTGCTTGACTGCAGTCTTTTTTTATCCTGGCCTCTGCCTCACTGCCCCGACTCTGAGACTGGTGGATGGTGTTGAGAACATTTTGTCTAGGAACTAATTTACTCATCTAGACACAGCTCACATGTCTCTAACTTTTTGTTTCAGTCGGTCAGTTATTTGGTTAGTTAGTTATTTGTATTCACACATTTCAAGATAGTTGAAGAATGGGCCATGCCCCGTCAAAGAATCAACACATTTAATCCTTAGTCCTGTATGTAACCATTTTGATTTCCATGTCTTATTGAAGTTCAGATCAGGGATTTATTTGAATTAAAAGTTTAAACTCTGCTTCTTGTCCATCTAGTCTTTTTTTCAAACCAGACACACCTTGTTTTATTGTTTTCATTTGTAATTATCATGAACTGGACTTGTCATTTTATGGAGCAGTGCCTTCAAAGATGTGTCGATGCCTCAAAGAAAAATGTAAACGTATGGCAGGAGATCTTATGTGTAGTACACATGCTACGTAAGAAATGGGATTACTGCCAAAAACAAACTGTATTTTCTTTTCTCAAAAGCCTGCGATAAACAGTGTTTTTTTTTTTTGTCTGACCTTCCTCACTTTATCTTAATGGAAATCAGGAAAGGCTTGACCTGCATTTTGAGTCCAACATAAGAAAAAAGACAAAGAAATTATATTGTACAATGCAGCCATGAAGTGCAATGTGTGTGTGTGTGTGTGTGTGTGTGTGTGGTCCTTGTTGTATTGTGACTGTGTCTAACCGGGCCTACCTGCTGTGCCTTGTTTCCGTGTCACATTAAGCACATTCCTTATCAGTGATGGTTTTTACCCCAGTCTCTCCAAACCCTATTCACATTCATGACACATCATCAATGACATGTGAGGTTCCATGCTAAGACACAAAATGGATTGGGCGTCCATGGTGGCTAATTTTGTTTCAAGGGATTGAGAGAGCTGTGTTAAGGATGTTAGGCATTAAAGAGTTGTCTTTTTCATGGGATTATCTAAGATGGAGGGAGTCAGTATTCAGACTGAGCTGACTGGCACGGTAAGATCAGCTTCCATCCAAGTAGAACACTTCTGCAGGCATGCAAAACATGCAGACTTAAGTAACATAATCCTTTTCAATATCAGTGAGGATGTCAATATGCTGACATGAATGCATAGGATACAAAAGTTTTGCAAGCTCTCTGTTGTTTCTAATCAGTTTTCTGCGGTGTGTGCTGGCAGTTTGCTATTAATAGGCATTGCAATGATATAAGTAAATGTTCTTGTAGATCCCTTGACACTCAGATGACAAAACATATTCAAATCGTTGCTGAAATGCTGTCCTAATTAATAAACCATCAAGAGATTTCAGACAGTGTTTTACTCTTGCACCTCGGTGTTGTGCTATTTATGGGGCCTGCAGATATTGAAGTAAATAATTGGACACACAATGCTAACTCTCAAGCACGTCTCAGGGGCTAAACAAACCATGGCACTCAGCTCATTTGGTGCCTGAGTTCAAATGAGAATGTGAGTGTGGATCATTCGGGGCTTTCCTGGCATTTAGTGGAATTGCTGGTCTGTCAGTATGACAAAGCTGGGCTGTCCAAGTCTAACTGACCGTGTCTGTCTGAAAGAGCTGTGAAAACAATGGCTTTTCATAACAAAAAATCAGTTTCAGACAAATTGTTGACTTTACCCATTCAGATGCTCCCAAATCGTATATGAATAACATTAGTGTTGATTCTTTTTGCTGCTGCCAAGCATTTGAAAGCTAGCAGCTAATATGTTGGAAATGGCACACAGGATATGTAGCATATTTGACGATGTTCTCATTATATCCTTAAAATTTGCTGCATCAGCTGCGCACTTTCTTCTTGGAACTCATTAAATATTCATTGTATCTCATCTCATTTTACTTGACCTTACTCTGGACTCAGCTCTGCAATAGAATTTGGACATTCCCTAAGATTTCCTTGTCCTGATGAAGGTTTTAAATTTACAATTGTGACATTTTTGAATGCGTGCATTTAAGTCACGTTTGTGTGTATGTGCTTTTTCTGTGCATTTTGTATACAGGTAGTCCTCAACATGTGAACATTCAATTTATTATCATCTGGAGATAAACACGCGCTGCCATGTGCGACGATTGTACTTTCTGCCACAACCCCCACCAAGCAGCCCCACTGCAGTAGCTCATCTCCATCATTCAACACCCTTTCTTGGTGTTGTTTATTGTTGTCTCTCTGAGAATCTCACCATGTTCGGCTTCGTACCTCAGATACTTTAGTGTTTATCATGGACCAGTGAAACATTAAGCATCTATTTAAATTTCAGATGAAGCAGCAAAGGATGGCACGGTGACGCAGTGGGTAGCGCTGTCCCCGCACAGCAAAGCGGTTCCGGGTCCCACTCCGTGCGGAGTTTGCATGTTCTCCCCGTGTCTGTGTGGGTTCTCTCCGGGTTCTCCGGCTTCCTCCTACCTCCAAAAAACAGGTTAATTGGCCGTTCCAAATTGCCCGTAGGAGTGTGTGTGTGTGCTTGTCTGTGTCTCTGTGTTGCTCCACGGTGCACTGGCGTTGCGCCCGGAGTTTCGCCGTCATCACGCACTCAGTCAGCTGAGATAGGCTCCAGCTCCCCGCGACCTGCCACAGCGGATGAAGCGGTAGATGACGAATGAATGAATGAATTAAGCAGCACATTCTCTTTCCTGTTGGGTAATTTATCCATCCAGGTTATTTTGCTGCAAGTTTTTAAGATATCGTTAGTGAAATCATGTGCCTTCTCCTGAATATAATTGAGATAGACAGCAGTAACAAAAACAAACAAAAACCCCTGTAAAACCATTAAAGTGTCCATTAAAAATAGAGTATGGATAGGTTGATCCATGCAGTGAGTCCCTGTAAGCATTAGAGTTTTGTTTTTTTTAATTGTGTTTCTTTGGCAGAAGTAGAATCATAGTCTGCCATTTTACTGAGTAACAAAAAAATAAGCACCTCTCAAGCTCCTTGGATGTAAAAAATTGGTACAACATTAGTTCAAGCTTCATATTAATTTTCTATTTTTTAATTTTTGCATTTGAGACTATTCAAACTGCAATTATAGATTTTCAATGTAAATTACGATGAACGGGTACAGATCATTTATGAGTATCATACTGAGTAAAAGTCATTATATTGAATGCATACTGGGTTTAATTAAAAGATAATTTTGCCTAGAATGTCACACACTACTACAGAGCTGCGGCCTTTATGCATCAGGTGCTGTGGTGCATGTGTTCCATGTTTTCAAAGTGAAATTATACAGTTCAATATATTCCAATCAGTTCGGGTTGCTTAGTGAATAAATTACATGTAGTCAGATGCATAAACAGTGTAATAGCACAAAATCCAGGCAACTATTTTCCATTTGAAATGGAACTTTTGAAAGAATATGTGGTGAGAATTTACACAACTTAAGACCTGACATAGACAGGGTTTCTAAGAGGAAGCTACTGGAGGGGTAGAAAGTTGGACTTCATTAATAAGTTGAGACACAGAATCTTACTCTGAAACATTGAACCATATTTTTTTACTGTTAATACAGCATTTTGTGTGTGTTTTTTTGTGTGGATGGATACCATTGATGGCTCTAACTGATATGGAAATTATGCATCCAAGAATAGATTTATCACAGGGCTAGGCGTACACAGAAAAAGTATTTGAATGATTATCTTTCTTTAATGTAATATGAGCTTTACTTATGTCGCTGCTCTTCAGATACACAGATCATCCTGAGTTCCTACAGGTCAGATCAATTACATGACAATTACACATTTACAGATACTCACTGATCATATGGTTTATATTATGATTAATGTCGAGTTGGGCATGAAGAAATCCTGAATGCAAATTTTATTGTCATAGCGTATTTATAACATGTAGGTTCAACAAATAACTAAATGCAAATAAGCAGAAAAGGACTGGTAGATTTTTGTGTTTCCTCAAGCACATATTTAATTTAAACAGGGACAGGATGTGCCCATGGAAGAATATTTGCAGAGCTTCATAATCACATTTGCAATGTTGTATATTTGTCCTTTGTGCCTTGGCACCTCTCGCACGACAACAGTTTACTCAAAGAAGCCAGACTGTAATCTCCTCGTATTCCATTAGGAGGCTTTGGGCTGCTTTTGAATGGAATTGACATTCAGAGGCGACTGACATGACCTGCCATTAGAGAGGCTTGTCCTGACTCAACCTGCAGTACAAATTTTCATCCATTTCTTCTGAACCTGAGTGCTAAAGTATAAATTCTGAACTGGATTAGTCATCATATAATACTGACAAGATGTTTGATTTAATCTGAGTTGAGAAAATGTAGGAGAATTTGTACTTTTATTTGAATATTTTAGACACGTCCAAATGTGATTAGGCATGTGTTTGGAATCATGCTTAGATTTGCATCAAATTCATAAAATCCCAAAATGTATAATCATCAGTGCTCTTAGCAAACATAAATGTAACCTTTTCACAATGTTTTAAACATTACCACCAGTGTTGATATGATCTGCAGCATACAAAACAGAAAAACATCCCACAAACTCAACATTCACATTCATTATATGCTTTCCAACATGAACCATTTGTTGTTATATGTTTGAGATTTGCATCATTCATGACTTCAATCAGACGAGACTAGTGGTTGAAGTAAATAATCTTTAGAACATTAAATGGTTTGTGATAGCAAATAGGTCGTAAGGCTTTTGATGCTTGCATTTCAGTTTGAAAGAAGAATGTCCTGAGGAACATCAACGTATATGTCCCCCCCAGTGGAATTTAGATGCTGCTGATGGTGGTGGCTGGTGACCCTGATGAATCTGATGAATGATAAGTAGATGAAGTTTGAAGAGTGGGAGGATAAGTTAAACAACAGCACGAAAAACCAACAGTAACATTAAGCAAGTTGGCAGGCTGACAATGAGGGTGTTCCACTGCTGTTGCATAAATCTGAACAGAAGATCTAAACAACTTAAATCAATTCATGGTCAGACCCTGATATCAGGAACATAAGATACAGGTGCAGGATGAGTGTAACTGAATAGTATGAGAAATGCTATAGCTTCATTTATAAATAGTGAAACAGAAGGAGTTGTGCTATTTAGCCTGTTTCATAGCATGCAAACCAAACTTTAAATATTTAAAAAAACCCGGCAAATCAATGGTGCTAAATACTGTATATTCAATAGCACTATAGTAACACTGGATTCATCTCATATATTATGACAGGTGAAGGGAGAAACTGATTCAGAGTCGCATTGCTGCCAATTCCGTGCAGTACTCAGTGAAAGTAAGCCAGAAGTTGCTGCGTTAAGTCAAACCAGCCCACCTTGCACACTGTCTCTCATACCTTCTGATTATTTATGTGGTACTGGTAAATTTGCTGAGCATGGCTGAGTGTATAAATAGCTGTAAGGATATCATTAGAGGCTTCAGCTCATCGGGGGGAGAGGGGAGTGGAAAGAGCTTACTACCACTGCATCAGAAGATCAAATCAACAACAAACAATCCTCCCTGACTCATCAAGATCGCAACAATGCTGGGACATCTCTGCTGACCTCTGTTGCTGCTGGTTCACACCTTTGTGTTGTGCCTATTGCATACTTATTTCTGTGAGATGGCTAACTGTAATATTCAGTTATTGTGTTCCCCTTGGTTCACTGGCTTTTTAGATGTGGGACACGGTTGAGGACAACAGAGTTTTGCAGCTGTGTTTTTTTTTGTCATTAAAATAGCTGCATAACCAGAGCAATAATTAGAGCGTATATTATTTGATGTGAGAGTCTCAGGCAACTTGCATTTTGTCTCAGTGGTCACTGTTTGAACCAGGGCAAGACTTTCTTCCTATCAAAGAAGACACTATAGCCCAGACGTTGTGAATGCCATAGAAAATCATCAGCACAGTTTTCTTCTCATCATTATATACTCCCACCACCCCCATTTTATGTGTGTGCTGCAGTGCATCACATTGCATGCCTCTGCTTTGCCTTGTCTTGTGTGTCTGGGGGTCGCACTGGCCACCCTGAAGGTACTGGTAGCAGTCTGGATGCCAACTGAGTGGGCAATCTAACGCAACCGTATGCTGGCTGTTAAATCACGCCATGCAGAGGCAGTGGTGGAACGTGGCTGACGGACATGACAACACGGCAAATGCTGCAGTCAAGCTGTCGGTTAAACATGCAGTTTATTAGAGCAGGTACTCCCCACCCCCCACCCCATCATGATATTTATGATCTTCTACAAGCAGAATAGTCAGACTTCAGTCAGTTTTTTTTCGCTATGATCAATGATCAAATATGTGTTGTCTGCATTTGTTTTTTATTGGAAGTTTTATCATTGCAATATGTGTCCTAGCCTTGAAATGTTTATTTTAGCCTTGTGGCAAGTAAGGCGGAATAATGTGGATGTGGTGTGCGCCTGGCATTTTCACACATAGTTTAGACACTGTTATAGAAATACCCTGCCTGTAGCATGTTCCTTTTCACTCTTCATTAAGAATTCTAGAGGGTTTCTGAACTGAGAGGTGATAATGTTTCCTTGAACAACACTGAGCTCACACTAAAGACTGACTGCAAAATGCTCTCAAGAGAAATTTTTGGTTTTTGAAGTGAATGAAAATGTCTGTCTGTTGGTTGTCCGTCGGTAGAGATGCTGCTCAAAGTCAGTGAACAAATGTCCGATGTGACATCCATTTTGTCACTGTGTGGAGACCGAACCCACGTGTATATTTTTCCAATCATCTTCACCCTGTGTGCTAAAGCTCGACGGTCACGAACTCCAGGGGAAAAAATGCTGGTTTTCCTTGGAAATGGCTGCTAATGAGAAGGCTAGTTTGCTGCTCCGTGTTTAGAAATAAACAATAGCCAACAACCCCAACACCTGCAGTTTCATTGTCTAAATAATCTGTGGTCATGTATGATAAAATAGCAGTGTAGGGGTGTTAAAATGTTTCATAATATAGAGATGTGTATAAATTTCATGCTGTGACTTTGCTATAGTGGATTAATTACTTCATCAATTAACATAAAAAATTGCAATAATTTTAAGGATTTTTTTTTTAATTTGCAGTTTTTTCTTGACTTGCTTTTGACATGTAAGGATCAGATCCACTTCTTTGTCTTTGTTTTGTATCCATATGATACTTTGGACTCTGGACAGATTAAGCAAGTGTTTTGAGTGTGTCACATTGTGCTGACACAAACTTATGCCATTTTGTGGGAGACAAAAAAGATTGATTGACAATTAAAACAATTATTAGTTGGCACACTTCATTTATTGATGATACCAGTTAGGCTTCACGTCATGAAAGCCCTCTGTTTTGACAAATTCTGTAGCACTAGCAGAGACAGAGATACGGCTGGAGGCGGCATATGAGCCTAATAACTTTTGATCTTTGAAGAATGTTTGAAGGAAATCTGTTTTGTTTTTTGGAAAGCCTTTCTTTTGTTCTCTGAAAATCGCTCCCCACTACCCGTGTTTCTAATTGGAGAAGAAATGAATAAAATGTAGTGCAAAAAATTCTCCCATGCATTACTGTGGCATTAAATGTACATATGTGGGTCTGATGTGTGTGTGCTGGGTAGCTTGATAAATAGATGGAGGGACCATTAGCATGCAGTCACAGTATGTGAGATCCCAGCTCATGTGATATTTGCAGCTACAGTGCATGTGCAGTGTGTTTTAATCTATCCTTTGGTGTTGGTGCTGCAGGGAACATGAACATAAGATGGACGTGTTGCTGAAGTGCGGCATGCGTGAAATTGTACTTCTCACATCACTGTCTTTGGTCAGTCAGAGATATGGCTGTTGGACGATAGGTAATGGCATTTCAAATGTAAAGGTATTAAAATGTAAAACCTAATGTCCCTGGAGGATGTGTCTCAGACTCTTTAATGACATTACAAAGATTATAGTTTTATTTGAATTTTAGTACATCACATCCATGTTAATGAACTCCTGCAAACGTGGCACGAAAGAAAAAGGAGACATGCCCCCCATATGTGATGTATGGCCACTAAACATGGTTTGGAAGTTATTCTTAATGCAAAAGTTAGCATTTTGCTTTATCTTAACGGAAAATAACCCGTGTTTGGCTAAAGTTACTAAAAATAACCACAGATATCGTAATAAAGATTGATGCTTTTGCAATTACACTTGGCAGTGGAGGATCAGAGCTATACCTCTGTTGTTCCAAATGGAAAAAAAAAGGAAAGTAGTCTCTTTTAATCACCAACAAAACCTTCAATTAACCGTGATAGCTTCATGTGTGCTTTAAATTGTGCATTGGGGAGAAAGAGAATGTGGCTCCTTGAATTGTTTTACCTGACTACAGCTTTTCAGATGAGTCCTAGGAAGTTTGTTTTTAGATCCCAGAAATATTTGCACTTAGCCTTCATCCTTTTCCTGCAGAATTTATTCTTGAGTGTGAAACAATTGCACTAAATGCGCAGCTCATGTGTGGATTTTAAATCATTATAACATCCAGGTACAGTGATCACAGTATTTAGTTTCTGCTGTTTCCAAACATCTGATGATCTCATTGACAGGCAGATCTCTGCTTTGTGATACCATCTTCGATGCAGTGGAAGATGAGCTTTTACCATTAAAGGATTATCTTTAATGGGAGTTTTTGCATTTTTTAATTTTTTTAAGTTTACAACTGATTGGATTATTAATAAATAAATGTAAACAGATCCTATTTCTGACCAGATCACCATGCTCACATACAGTATGTATGTACTTCCATATGATGAAATTACCAGAGGAGTAAAATCTAAAAATGCAGCCTGACTGAAATCAGTCACAGGAATGAGGAGGATTCCTTTTTCTTCTGTCAGGAAATTCAGGGAAATTGTAGTAAAACATGGGAAACAGGGCTGAGCAGAGTGGAAAACCAACTTTCACAAAGTCTCACTGGCTTAATCTTGCTCAGGTTGGTTTAGTTGAATAACATGCTCCTCAATCCATGCCCTAATTATGTTGTGTTCAGCCGCCCTTCTTCTACCAAGCTAATACTACTACATCCGCTACATCCATCTACATCCACTACATTTATCCACATGCGCTATAAAAGTGGAGTAGATGTGGATAGAACAGTTGTGTTGGCATGCGCCCAATGCACAGTATGTAGTGGGATCAATAGGATTGATGGGTTTGATTCCCACTCAAACATCTTTGCTGCATGTAAACCCCAACTCTTTTCTCCTAATGTCTTCATGATCTTCTGTTGTCTTATCTAATAAAGGCAAAAAATACCAAAGAAATGTTTGAAAAAAGTAAAACAAAAGAGCAAATCGGCATGGATGACATGACTGCAAACTCCTAGCTAACCATATGATGTATACACATGCAATGGACCAGCTATGAGGACCACAAATATGCAAGAGTGGCTCAAGACATTCAGACCTGGCGTGATGGCAGGAGCTACTGGATGAACTCAAAGCTCCACAGCCACAGCCACTGCTTTCACTGTCGACACAAACTCAAACAAGGCAGTCAGAGACTGCAACACCCCGCGACACCCCTGAATTCAACATTTTAACATTTTACCGTGACCTAACATGCAAATCAAATCTATGACTTCCATACCGGAAGTCATAGGTCGAGGCCTGGATTAACAACGACAGGGGGACAGAGGGTCATCGGTGCTGTTCACCTACAGGGTACCGGTGGAAATGGGACTACTGTTGGTCAAAGAAGGAGAGGAGGAAAATGTGTTCGTAGGAAGAGACAGAAGAGGAACACCAAGAGTATAGGATTGAGAGAAGGGATGTTGAATGTGGGAACTATGACAAGAAAATGTAGAGAGTTGGTTGGCATAATGCAGAGGACGAAGGTAGACATACTGTGTGTCCAGGAGAAGGTAGCAAGGCTAGAAGTTTAGGACCAGGGTTCAAGTTGTTCTGTAATGGTGTAGATAGGAAAAGAAATGGAGTAGGAGTTATCTTGAAGGAGGAGTTTGTAAAACATGTTCTGGTAAGATGTTCTGGTAAAAAGAGTATCAGATAGAGTGATTAATCTGAAACTAGAAATTGAAGGTGTGATGTTCAAATGTTGAGAAATCGGGAGAAATCCCGAATGGACTTTGATGAAGTGATGCAGAGCATACCTAAAAGTGAGAGAGTTGTGGAGCGTTGTGGCAATTACAAAGGAATTATAATGATGAGCCATACAATGAAGTTATGGGAAAGAGTAGTTGAAGCTAGACTAAGGGTAGAAGTGAGCATTTGTATGGTTTCTTGCCAAAAAGGAGCACTACAGATGCAGTATTTGCTTTGAGGATGTTGATAGAGAAGTACAGAGAAGGCCAGAGGGAGCTGCATTGTGTTTTTGTAGATCTGAAGAAAGCTCATGACAGGGTGTCCAGAGAGGAACTGTGTTATTGTATGAGGAAGTCTGGAGTGACAGAGAAGTTTGTGAGAGCGGCGAAGGACATGCACTGTATGTCCAAAGGATAGATAGTGAATATATTGGTAGAAGGATGCTGAGTTTTGAACTGCCAGGCAGGAGGCCTTGAGGAAGACCAAAGAGGAGATTTATGGATGTCGTGAAAGAGGACATGAAAGTAGTTGGTGTGAGAGAAGAGGATGCAGAAGACAGGGTTAGATGGAGGCAACTGATTCGCTGTGGCGATCCTTGAAGGGAAAAGCCGAAAGGAAAAGAAGAAGACCCTGATCCTAAACATTTTTGTGCCTCTGGCTTCATGAAATGATGCTTTTTTTTGTGATTATATCTCATCAGGTTTCAGAGATGTGTACCTAAAAAGGTGTACAGTGCGCCGTTGTTCCTCATGGCAAATGCGGTACCGGAACCACATGTGATTAACAAATTCCGTGATAGAGCGGAATTCATTATCTTATTACTTATGGTAATTTAAACATTCATGAACCCTCCCCATTCTGATATTAAACCACATTTTACCTGTATTATCTTGTCCCACACTCTTATCGACTGTTAAAAGCACTTTTGTGTCTCACGGAAGTCAGACACTCACAGAACATGGCACACTTCCGGATTTTGTCAACCAATAGAATGCGCATACAGTATCACGTGACTGCCTTCCAAAAATCCGCAATGAGGTGAAACTGAGAGCGTTGATGCACGAATGTGTGAGGTTGCACTATAAAAGTCAAAATTTGACCTTGACCTAGTTTTTCAAGGTCAAGGTTGTGATCTAAGTTTCATCCCCTTGCCTCCTTGAATGTAACAGCTTTTGTTTTGTCTTTCTATCTCATCCGGTTCCTGAGATATGTGCAAAAAAATTTATACAAATTGAACTTTGACCTTGACCTAGTTTTCTCAAGGTCAAGGTCATCATCTCATTCATCCCCTTTGCAGCCCAAGTAATTTGCTTTTTGTTTCATCTTTCTATCTGCAAAGGTTGTGGAGATATTTGGCGGACGGACAAAAACACAAACACTGACAATTATAATACGTCAACGCTTCGCAGGATGTGACAAGACTAAGTAGATGCATATACATCGTGTTATAGAGTCAGTTTAAGTCCTGGATTGTGGAGAACAAATCAGCATAGTTGGTAATCAAGTGAGAGAAGTAATCTCTTGGTGCATATTACCCTTCCCTGGTGGGGATTATGGAATTTTCTAGTATGTTGCAATGCAGTCTTTAGTGCTGGAATTACCAGTCTGGTCAGCTTTACATGTGTACAGGCAGTCTTGGTCACAGTCTTATATCTCAGTTGTTTGGCATCATTTTAGTTAATTTACATCTCTACACATTTGTACTGGTGTAATTTTGATTGGTACTCTTAAAAGTCTTGAATATTACTCACCCTAGATGCTATCAGAAGGTTAGCAGCTCTAGTAGCAACCCCAGACAGTGTCATGTTTGCCAGGCTCCCCTGTTAGCCTAGAGTCTTTAGCACTGTTAAAAGTGAAACACATCAATTGAAAATATAAATAAGCATGTAAGGACCCTAACAGGATTATCCTTTTTCAGAGAACCAAAAACACTGCGACTTGCTAGCTCTACACTGCAGTGAAAGAACAAAGCTGCTTTTTTTCATGCCCTCTAAACAGCCCGACTCATCCTGTCTCTTATTACCGCGAGTACCTCTAGAGGCAAGACTGATAGTATAGCTCCAGTGTTGGGAGGTTGGCGCTCACTGATGCCTGACCTCCCTCTTACTGTCGTCCTTGCCTGAACCTGCCATGTTGTTGCCATTCTTGGCATCCCAGTTGCACATTTTTGAGAGGACTGTTATTGTGACCAACCCAATGCCTCATCCCTTGATACGCTGCACCTGTCAGGTGCATGGATTATCTTGATCAAGGGCAAATGCTTCCTAACACAGATTTACACAAACACAGCCAGTCTTAGATCTTTGACTTCAACACGTGAAAAATAGGAATGAAAAAACAAAACTGTCATGTTCATCATTGTTGAGGATCAAAATGGGACCCAATTGTTGTTTTACATTTTGTTTTTAGGATTTTAATACACAAAAACACATTGATAACACTAATAAAAGGGAGTGATCCATTTCATTATCATGTACAAATAGATTTGTAATACTAAAGTCTGGTCTTTGTGTTGTTACATAAATATCCCATTCTCCCATTCTGTCACAAATACTTCCCATTTATGTTTGACATGCTGTTATCCTCTTCATCTTGTCCGTTCATATGTGCATCTATGTATTTAGAATTGTCTCTCTTTTGGGAACAATTGCTTCTGTGAGTCTTTTTAGAAGCCTTCAGCAATATATTCAATAAATATTCCTCTCTTTTAGCCAATCCTGAGGCAAAATTCCCCAAAAAATAGTCTTGTGGCATCTGAAAATATCTTATAAGGCATTATGAAGCTCTCTGCTCAAGTGTTGAATGACAGGATAGTCCCAAAAAAACATGATAATGATGTGGATTTACATTTCCACAGTTTCTCCTGCATGCTGAGGAGTTACCACCATAGTAGGATTTCTGAGTTGGTGTAATAAAAAACCTTATCAGAGCTTTCCGACCAAACTCTGCATTTTCTGAGCTGGTACATTTCAATTGATTCATCTATATTTATGTCTTCCTCAGATATGACTATTTCAGCTTCTTTCTACCATTTTATTTAATATACAGTGTTGGATGTTTTAAGATTTAATAGCCTCTATCCATACATTAAATTATTTTCCCTGTATTTTATATGGTTTTTCAAACAATATTTATCAATAAGGCTCAGTGGTATTTTTTTTTAACCTTTTTTAACATGATGTTGAATATGATGGCATCAATAGAGGTCTTGATTTACAAATAAACTTTTTTCTCTCTTTTTGCTCTGTCATTATAGTACATGAGACAGGTGTGCCTTTAGCTGTCCAAATCTTAAATCCATTATCTGAATTGTTAAAAATAAAACCTGTCACATGCACACCATTTCAGAATTGCAATATCTTCCTCTAAATTATAACATTTAACATTTTGAAACTAAATTTGCCAAGATGTTGTTGCCAAAAACACTGGTGGCTCTAAGCCACAGTCGCTGTGCATGCAAAGCCTGCATATCACTGACTACCACCAAGCCACACAGTATATTTAAAGAACACTTCAATCAGACTAAAGGATATGAGACAGACTTGTCACGTAGATCACCCGTGAAAAATGGAGACTGGTTATAGCTTCTTTTTGTAACAAGTGGCAAAAAGGTTTAAGCGTGACATGTTTGAGTTAATTAGCATTGCATATCCTGAGATATGAATGTGAGACATGCACATTGTGAAATACTTAGTAATATGTAGCCAACACTGCAAGTGTCTAACACAATGAAGTGTTTTGTAGTCAGCAGCAAAGGTCAATAACTTGTTATTGATATAATGTAACGAGAGGTGATTGACTGAATACTACAGTACTTGTGTAAGCCTCAAGTCTATAAGTTGAGTTTAAGCTTACAAACACTATTCAGTGCATGTCTACAATTCACTGAATTGTGTTTGAAAATAATTTTATAATTAGCCTACTGAATTTCCTTCATGATTATTTTTTTATTGGTGGTAATAATACCAAATGAAATAACACAATGTTGTACAAGGCAACCAGCTTATTGAGTACTTTACAACATTTGAGTGAAAACCTAAAGTAGCAATGAATATCCATTTAATTTATCCATCACTTTTACAATGTGATATAAGCAAAAGTAATGTGAAAGTGAACCTTTGGTCCAGAGTTAATTACCATATCATATGGGCCAACGACAAACATGAGCATTTTATTTACAACAGAAAATCATGTATAAAGGAGCCAGGTGGATCACATTTCTGCTTGAATGTCTCCTCATTCAAATGAGACTCTTAGCAGAAAATCACTCTCTCAATAGACAACAGAAATATCAATAGGCTGAAATTAAAAACTAAGCAATAACTTTAAGACACTGCTACGACTGATTTTGATTTGCTGCCATTTGGTTTTTGTGCTTGAAAATAAACGAAATGACTATTTACTTCTCTCTGTAGATTGCCTCAGAGTGAACCTTGTGAGGAGGATCCAAAACACCACATTATTCGGTGAGTTCCCAAATTAACATTAAAACTCTCTTAATATTTGCATAATTTACCACACACACGCACGCACGCACGCACGCACGCACACACAGTCAAACCCCATCCAGATTGTAAACAAGGGCGGAATTGGATGAAACAAAGTGATGAAAGGCGAAAGTTTTCAATATTCTGAATACAATATTTAGTTCCGAGACACTATCACTCAGTTTTTATTCCAGTGTCAGCACGCTCAATTATTACTTTATAAGAAAAAACACCACGGCAGTTATTCCGATTGCATCTGCCATCTCTCCTCCTTGCACAAATAGAAGCACAAAACAATACAAGAATACAGCATCTCCTTTATTTCCGCTCTCTGTCACATTCCGATTTACCACATGTTCACACAGAGAGAGAGAAGGAGAGTGAGCTTCTGCAGAGTGACACTGTTAGCTGTCCTCTCACATAGGCAGGGTTGGGCTGGCGCCATGACTGTTTGCCTCGTAGCCTGCGCAATGGGAGTCGGCTCCATTATCAGAGTGCTTCACCACCCTGCAGGAAGCCCAGCATCCGCGAGTCCTGGAGATTTAATTTCTTATCTCAAAGGTGAAAACAGCCCCTCTGATGAACAGCAGAAAACACCTTGGGCTGCTGTGAACATGGATTGAACATATATACACAAGATGGTTTACAATAATAAAGACCAGGCATAGCACTGCTGTTCCTCATAGGAATTTTTTTGAATGTTCATGGAAAGGAAGCACTACCATTAAGGATGAATCAAACAGGGTTTTTTTGGGTGAATGTCAATTGTATGCTTAACATTCTATAACAGACCCCATTGTGTGCTCAGTCTGTGGCAAGTCAATAGCACATCAATTCTTAAAAGACAGAGTAGTTTGGTATTTCTTAAGATGTCTTTTGATAAAATACGTGTGAACTTTGATCATTGATGTAGATTTGCAAACTTTTTGACAACCTGCAAAATATGTCTTTTTTTCTCCATTTGGCAATATGTCAAAATCCACTGGAAAATTTGCCTTGTTGTGACTTTTCCTTACCTGACAGCTTCATCAATGCCATGAACTAGTGCTGCTGTGGTACCTGCACCTCAGATTTACCAAGAGCTGAAGAAAAAGTCATGCTGCACCTTTTGGTAGTGGAGCTATCTCTGCTATATGTCAAGAGTAATTTATTACCATCAGTGTGCTTTCAAGATCTCCCTCTAAAGCTTTACCTGTCCTTAAAGGATATTGCTTTAAACATAATTTTCAGTAAATAACTTTCCTGTAAAGACTTTGTCTACCAAGGCCAAACAATCCTATGTCTCGTTATCCTGCATGACGCATCACCCTCCCTCCCATCCCTCCAGACACGCACACATGTGCGCACGCGCACACACACACACACACACACACACACACACACACACACACACACACACACACACACACACACACACACACACACACACACACACACACACACACACACACACACACAAAGACTTTATTGTTTAGAAAGCTTTAAATTTCTTTCTAACAGGTAAACATTCCTGGAGTTTTTGTGTTTTTGTGCTAACAGCCATCCAACTAACCCTGTTAGTGGGATGTAATAAAAGCAGAGCATGTGTTGTATGTATGCTGGTACAACGGCAAATACAATTAACAGTATGACACAAATGCGTAAGAGGGAGAGAGACTGAGCGTCTCTCATACTGTAATTTTCTAGTGACAGAGGTTTGCATTGTGTGATGCTGTGAGACAACATTATGAGTTTTTTTTTTTTATTATTTGAGATTGTGTTTCTGCTGCTTTTCTGCAAAGGGGGATTGTGTGGCTTCAAAATTGCACGAGGAACCTCATTGGAAATTGTGTAGAAATGGAAAACTCAGAATAGATAGCTTGAGCAAGAATGAAGCCAAAATAAATTTTGTAAATTCATTTGCCACTTCTATGCCCTGTAATAGCTGTGACTGGAGGCATTATGTTTTCAGTGTGCCCATCTGTATTTGTTATTCTTGTTAACACCTTGAGGGACTTTTGCAAGTTTGGCACAGACATCCATTTGGAACATTGCCTGCACTGATGATACGTTTGTGTTCAAAGGTCAGGCTGACTGCAACTTCACAAAATATAGAGCATTGATACAAAGCTTGAGCCAAAACTGTGACAAAATTTCAAAGAAATGTCTGATTGGATAAAATTTGATGACATTTTAGAAAGGTCAAGTTCAGTCTGTGATAATAATGTGCTGCAAACATAGTTTTGTGGTCATTATTCAATGCTATAACTCAGGGTTTGTTCAGTTAATGAATAGTGACACTAATCTTGGGCGTTCACCTTGAAAATGTGGTTGTTTGGATTGTCTGTGCAGCTCAGTAAGAAACAGCACCCGTGTTCATGTGTCTCATATTGATACAATATGTTTCACCCCCTACATGCCATATATCTTATCTCATCTCATCTCATCTCACCTTATGTGTAGTTGCTACCATACAACTTGATTTAGGTCTTTATCGTCACTGTATGTATTATAATGATACAAACAATACAACACAATACAAGCGGCTGCCTTGATTGTTCCACCTGGAAACAGAGGACGGCATTTGAAGAATAGTGGAATAAATGTGAGTGAATGAGTATATTTGGTGAGATGGGTTGAAGGGCTTCCTCATGAGAATCTTTGAAAGCGATTCATGAAAATGTTTCTTTATGCCATTTGAGCAGAGGAATTTATGGTGTGGCATCAAATTAACACTGCTAATATAGATTATTACTTATTTTTATATTCAAATCATGTTCTCTTTTTGGGGAGGGCAGTTTGTATAGATTTCCTTTTAAATGCATATTGAATAGAAGGAGCTTAATTGAGAGTTTTTGCAGATTCATAACTCCATAGTACATGCTATGCATTTTTAAGATGCATTCCTCATCAGTTTAAAGCACTCTGCTTTGTGGAGTCTATTGTAACGAGGAAAACATTTAAACACAATATGTCGTACAAAAAATTTGATAAAATTGTTCATATAACTTTACAAATGCAAAGAAAATAATTGCAATCGTAAAATGTTGTGGTATTGTCTGCATTTTAGTATGGAGCAGGTGTCCGTTTGGTTTTCTTCAGAAACTACACATTTGTTGGTTTGCTGTCTGAATGCCTATTACTGCGATGCTGTTCCACTCACCTCTGACTGCTTCCCACAGATAGTTATTGC
Organism: Antennarius maculatus; assembly: GCA_013358685.1. Classification (NCBI taxonomy): domain Eukaryota; kingdom Metazoa; phylum Chordata; class Actinopteri; order Lophiiformes; family Antennariidae; genus Antennarius; species Antennarius maculatus. The sequence continues at coordinate 9,746,289 of CM023613.1, read as the reverse complement.
CTCCCAATCCTCTACCCACTTGTTTGGCCTCAATATGAACATATATAGTCTCTATGATATTTAGACATACTGACTGACCCAGCTAAAACATCACAGAGAATGCTGTTTAAACCATTCTTGTTTTTGTTGTGTGTGTTGGTGTGTAATCTCACGCCAGAAATGTCAAGTGTCTTCTATTTCCACAAAATTTGTTCTTTAATTTTTTTTGTATTATCGTCTATTAGAGTGTTGCATTAGAGGAGTTTTGGGATTGGTACAGCTCACCAACATCACCTCATATAAATATACCATAATTCCATAATACTTTTATTATGGAATTATGTATTTGTCACTCAGGTCTAAGCATAGACCGGCTATAAATCAAGTCGTCACACTATTTGTGTTTTTTATTTGTGCTCGTAGGTGTGATATGGAACTTTTAAAGCTTTAAATAAAGGTGAATGAAACTTGACCTGTTAATTATAAAAAAAACATCAAGGTGTTATTGTCTTAAAGATTATTTTTAATTAATTTCACTGTCACCACAATTTGCTTTTGTTCAGTAAAAAGAATAATTTACTAAACATTATGAAACAAACCTATCAAATTTTCTTTCAGAGTATGTGTTAAATGTTATAAAGAAGTTTATCAAATCAAATGAGTTTATCAAATCAAATCATTGATGTGGTTTTAAACTGCCGACTGGCAGCCACAGTATGAATGCAAAGATAATAAAACTATAGTTTTTATTTACTATGTGTTGACAAGAATGCAAGATGGCAGTAAAAAAGAACTAACAATTTAATGAAATAAATACTGCTTACACTATGAGATGCTGCTAAAATGCTTGTTTAACAACTCTTCTTCCCTGAAGTCTTCACAAGCATTGCCGCAGGTGATAAACCTACCTATACCCTGAGTTTTCTGTATAAATTAAAACAAACACAATAATGGTTACTAATAATGAACCAGCCCTAAGCAAGATATTCCATTAATGATTGATTAAAATCAACAAAAGCTAAGAAATTTTTTTTTTGTTCATTACAATCATTTCTCTAGTAATTAATAACATGTATTACTGTGTGTGTGTGCGTGCGTGCGTGTGTGTGTAAGACTGTTTTTGGTACCCACAGACTTGAGCTGCTGACTTCCATGTTCTGATGTTAGTTGTTTTTCGTTAGTGTTATCGGGTATAGAAAGAAAAGGCAAAGGCAGAATGACTTGTCTCTCATTATTCACACTCTTTTAACACACACCGTTGTTTCGCTGTCTGTTGTTGGCATCTGCTGCTTACCTCAGATGTCATTAATACAGAATCATCCCTTCTGTTTTTTTTGTGTTAGCGTGAAAAATGGCCATGGCAAAAATGAACTCTGTCGCTGCAGGTCAACTTGAACAACAGCTGCATTTTACACACAAATGGATCCTGATTTTTGTGAAATACTGTACATATAAACATTTGCGAATTAATCTTTATCACTGCAGTCGAACAAAAATGCAACAAAATTCATTGTTTGGAAAATATACTCTATAGCATCACACTGTATGCTGTGTTTATCATGGACAAGGCTGTCACCCAAATATAATGAGCACATCATATATTCATCCATTTATCCATCCATCCACCCATCCACCCATCCACACACACACACATACACACACACACACACACACACACACACACACATACATACGCACACATACACAGACACACACACAGACACACATGGACACACGTATGCACACATACATACATATATAATGGGGGTTATTTTTCAATGTAGAGTTCATCCTAATGTAGGTAAATCACTTTCAGCTTCAGTTAATTGTTTCTTGACATTTTGAGAGCAGTACTCCATCAAAAGGTAAATATTTCTCATTCAATTAAAAACGTGTCACCACTCGGGTTTCACCTTGGTACATCTTGTGACAATCCACAGGATAGCACTTTATTAAAGAGAACAGACTGTAAGCACTTAAAAGATTGAAATAGAGGCAAAAATATCTGCTTGATTGACAGATTGTGACCTAGAAGTGAAAAAACATTCTTCTCGGTCCTTACCCATATGTTCTACGCAGATACAGCGTGACACATAACAGCAGATTTCTGACTGACCACAAAGAGACATTGAACATTATCCTTGTGTTAAAAGACTACAATGAAAAAAGAATAAAAATATTATTTATTGTAAGATATGAAATAAATGTACACATGTGGTATTATGTGGTATTATGACATCTATATAGTACATATGATTATTTGTCTTGTCATAGTAACTACAGGCACGTGTGTTTTGAGATGATCTTTCTTCAAAAAAAATCTGTCTGTTTTATGAGAGTATCAGCATCCTCTTATTAAAATGTGAGGTGAAAATGTGACGTAAATTTTTTTCTTCTTCTGATTTTGCAGTCTGTGTATGCTCAGTTTTACAGTTTTAGTTGGCCCACCTCTGAGAGAGGTGTTTCTAAAATTAGAAACACTGCTGACAGCCATTTTCAGGTGAGATAAGATGCAGGGCTCTCAAAAAAGGAAAAAAAAAACACAAAACAAAAGAAAAACCATGAGATCACGATTAAAAAAAAGTGATTTTTAAAATACAATGCTCTAAGGTGCGTCAATGCAGAGAGTATTTGGAAATGATCAACAATCACTTCTAAAGCAGCTAAGTAGCTAATAAATTAGCTACAGTTTCTAATGATGCTTATCCATGGATGCAAAAGTGCTGAATTTTAATTATTTGTTACAGTCTACAACAGGGGTGTCAAAGTCAAATGCACGGAGGGCCAAAAAAATAAAATTGCCACAAGCCGAGGGCCGGACTGGTTGAATGTTTATTAAAATATATCGAAATGAACATAGCCTATTGAACCAAGAGCTAACAGTGTATATTATTTCATGATGAAATAAATAAAGCAATATTTTGTTATGGCTCTGCCAGTAACTTCAAGGGGAAACCTTTTCAACAGGCAAACAGCAAAAAAGTAAATGTCCTTAAAAAATGAAATTGCATGCATTATAAACGGAAAATACATAATTGTGCATGCATTATTGCATGCACAATAATAATAATGTGCATACACAGTGATAATGCATTCTTGTACAAAAAAACTGTAAAAAAAAAAATTGTGCTACTCCACGATCCTACCAATCACTGCTTTCAAATAGTAAAATTAAAAAAAATCAAATCAGTTTTATTCTTTCTCATTCAACTGAAATACATATGAAAAAATAAAACAGTAAAATCTGGCTCACAAAATAATACTTCCTTCAAAGAGACATCATGTCTTAAATGTAAAAATTCATCTGAATGTAAAACTGAAAATATGTTACTGCTCTGTGATACTCACTTTTCAGAGGCTGACCGTGATATTTGATGGCGTCTCATCTTTTGTACAAATTCATGAATGTTCGGGGACAGGCTCTGAGCTGAGGAAATCCTCAGGATTGAGTGAAGGTGTTTATCAGTCAGACGGTTCCTTTGTGACGTTTTGTCAGAGAGAACAGTTGTTCACACAAGTCTCCAGGTTCTCCGGCTTCCTCCCACCTCCAAAAGCATGCGCTTCAGGTTGGTTGGCTGGTCCCAAATTGACCGTAGGATTGAGTGTGTGTGTGTGCGAGTGATTGTCTGTCTCTATGTGGCTCCGCAGAAAACTGGCGTCGTGCCCGGAGTGTCCCCCGCCTCACGCCCTGAGACTGCCGGGATAGGCACCGGCTCCCCCGCGACCTGCGTAAGCGGATTAAGCGGGTTGAGAAAATGAATGAATGAATGAACTTAAATTCTGACTCTCACCTGGCTTGAAATCCTGCTCCCAGCATCCACCTGCCTTTTAGCCAGTTTTGAGGAGGGGAGTGGCTAAATTCAACCTCGCTCTGAGTGCTGATAAACATCCATCCATGCATTGTCATGACCAATTCATCCGCTGTCGCAGGGACTTGGAGCCTATCCCAGCTGGCTTAGGGCATTAGGCGAGGGAAGCTCCTGGCCAATGCACTGCGGAGCCACACAGAGACAGACAACCACGCACACGCTCATTCCTACAGTCAATTTGAGACCAGTTAAAGAACCCACACAGACACGTGGGTTCTGTCCCACGTGTCTGCTTGGGAGAGAACCCATGAACATGCAAACTCTGCATGGAGCGGAACGCAAACCTGGAACCGCCTTGCTGGGTGGCGACAGCGCTACCCACCGCGCCACCGTGCCGCCCTGCTAACAAACAAAGCCCGCTTGCTACTGTTGCACTGTGGGGAATGTCATTTTGGTGCGTGCAAAACACCAGCGGGCCGATGTGGCTTGCGGGCCGGTTCTAATAGTAATTAAAAATCATCCGGCAGGCCATAAACAATTCGCTGCGGGCCAGATCCTGCCTGTGGGCCTTGACTTGACATATGTGGTCTAGAAAAATTAAGTTGATGTTCTAAAATGCAGGCTTTGGTGAATGAACTGTGACCAAATGGGATGTCAAACACTCATATTCATGATTTGCATGTTTTCCAACTCTTATACCATTCTTCATCTGGGTTTTACATTAAGCTGTAATTCACCCTTTGTTTTTTATGTTGTATAGTGCTATATAAAGATTCCTCAATTTCCTGTAAGATTTTGTAAAAGGCTGAGATCTGTCCTGGTGATAAACATCCTCTGTGAATTTAATTATACAATTTGACCCTACTTTGGGGTCACTTTCCACCCTTCACATGTAATAGTCTCTTTCTTATAGGAATCTAAATCAGTCTTGTTCTTCCTGACCTCATTTCACCCACACGTCTTGAAAGTTCATTTCAGCTCCATACATTAAAACTGAACAGGACATGCAGTGAGAATGCAGTCATTCAGTATAAAGCCTGTTTGCTCCCTGTTATGTCCTAAATGTCGTTAATTAAAAGGTGTTAATGGAGCTAAACAGCTGAAATCCTAATTTTCACTTACATTTTCACAGGAAAGGTTAAATTCTAGTTTAGTTTGTGTCAATATGACCATAATTATATATCAGAAGAGAAATCAAATCAAATCAATGCTCTTTCATGTTATAAGGGAAGGTGATTTTATCCATAAAGTGTTAGCACTTTGCCAGTGGAAGCCGATTGGTCAGTTCAGGATTTAGAACTGGTCGTGAAGCTGACATCCTTACAGATATTTTGGAAATCAAATCAAGTTCTTAGTTATGGGAAACCAGAAGACTTTAGTTTATGACCGCCAATGTACTGCAGATGCTATTACTAGAATAAACAGCTCTAGAAACAGCTACAAAAAACCTAATGGTCTGATATTTAATGTGCCAACCTGTTATATTAAAATCTTTTGAATATTGACGAATAGTTTACTAATTTTGAGGCTTCTTGTGATCCAAAGCCTCATTCATTTTGGACTGACAGAGGCATGTCTCTACTACTACTTGAATATCTCTGTTCTTTCAACCTCAGGTCAGATGCCCTTGGTTTGAATATTAGTTGCAGATGCAATCCAGCTCAGTTCCCTTTGTTTATCCCAAGTAAAATTACATCTTTCCCAGGTATCTATCTATTTATCTATCTATTGTTAAGGTTAGTTCAAATCTGGACCCCAGGGAGCAGAGACTGACACTCAAGTAAAAAATCAGCAGCTTTATTGCTCAGACTAAACAAAAACACAGGTGAGCCTGATAACAAAAGGCAGCTGAGCAAAAATGACAAAACTCCAAAGACATAGAAAGAACTGGAAACTAGAGAAACACTAGACACTTGCATCACTAGAACAGGACGGAATAATCTGGCAACCTCCTAGTGAAAAGCCAGGCCCTTTAAAGATGAGGCTGATGAATGAGCAGAGTGGAAACTGGTGTGGCTCATCAGCTGCTATGATCCAGCCACACCCTCTGCCACAGCCTGACCTGTCAGGAGAAAAGGAGGTTCACATAATAACAGACCTGCGGAACATACAAGAACGAACAGAACCATGACATACATACATACATACATACATACATACATCTATCTATCTATCTATCTATCTATCTATCTATCTATCTATCTATCTATCTATCTATCTATCTATCTATCTATCTATCTATCTATCTATCTATCTATCTATCTATCTATCTATCTAAACCATTAAACTAAACCACTGCATTTATTTGTATTTTTATATTTATTAGAACCTACACTCTTTTCTAATTAACATCAGCTCTTCTGTAAATGTATCAGATTTGGCAAAAGTCTGGTTTAAAAAGAAATTCAAAAAAACAACGTGAAATAAGATGAGATATACAGCCAAGAGCTAGAACGATCATTTAAGAAAAACATTCAGCAGACTGTTGCACCAAAAGAGTAAATATCATAAAGTATTGCAATACTGTTGTGTGGTGCAATTTCAGTGGCAATCATGATGACTTAAAACGGCCCCCGGTGGTTGCTTCCTGATGGTTGTACCTGCTGATAGCGGCTTCTTCATTTCTGTTTCTCTCAGTCCAACAAGGACGACTCAGATAGTAATTACATCCCGCTTCAAAGCGGTGATGTATTGTAATTGTCAGCGTTTGTGTGTTCGTCCATTCTTTCGTTCGTTCAGTCGTTCGTTTGTCCACCAAATATTTTTGCAACCGTCGCAGTTAGAAAGATGAAACAAAAAGCACATTACTCGGGAGGCAAAGGGGATGAAAGTGAGATGATGACCTTGACCTAGAGGAAAGTAGGTCACAGTCAAATTTCAACTTTGTACACTCAGGAACTGGATAAAATAGAAAGACGAGGGAAAAGGCCAGTGTAAGACCATTGATCAAAGCTAGTGCTTTGATCTACCTATGCACTAGCTTTGATCTAGGGTCTTAGTCACTCTAGCCTTCTCCATATGCACTAGTTTATGCACTAGTCAGGTACTACTTTCAGGGTACCCTGACCTACCTTGAACATAGGTCAGGGTAAGGATGCTGCAGTCTCTGACTGCCTTGGTTCTTGTTTTAGCTTGCAGTCGATGACAGGGAATCTTTGAATCAAAACCACAGAGAGAGATCGTTTTTTGTTTGGTACGCTGATAAAAATAAGACGATTTCCTCTAGTTTCACATGACTCCTGTGGTTTAAATTGTATATTCTTTTCTTTCCTATTGGAGCTGCTGAAGCTGCTGGTAAAGATTTGGTAAGAAAAGGCAAAGAGCCACTCCGTACACGCCGTGTTGAATAGCTCACGCTGTGAGTTCCTCTGCTGTCTAAGTGTGAGACTTAGTGAAATGTTCTAGGCCACAGGAAGATGACAGTTGTTCAGCTAAAATTTAGCATTCTACTCTCTTATCTACCCACCAAAGCTTTTTTTTTTTTTTTTTAATTTTGTAAATACCTCAGGAAGCTCTAACAGCTACACCAATAATGAGTGTGTATCAGCAGTTTGATAGATCAAATAAAATAAATCTAATGCGGATGAAAATGTGGAGAACAAACATGACAGAGTGAGACAAAGCATAACAGAAATACATAAGAGGCAGCATGTTCCCTTTGTTTGAAATAAACCTCCCCTGATCGTGCAGCACAACAAGCAGGGCTATAAATTATGCAGGTGCTCCCTCAATGGCCGCCCATTTAGAGCCGCTCACTTGCATCTGACTGGACACATTCGTCTGCCCTATTCCTCGGTGATCTGTCTGTTATTTTAAAAATGGCAGCAAAATGCATGTGACCTCGTAGTAGGACTCTGCCTTCACCCTTGTGTTTAATTTATTCATTAACCTCTGCCTGTGCCGAAAAATAGCCACCAAGCCTGTGATCATAAATAGCGCAGGATATCAAAATGATTGTGAAAGGAAAGGAACATGGAGGATTATTAGTTATGTGGAAAAAACAAGGTGAAATACAACTCCTTCTTCATTACATTTTGAGCACAGTAAAGAAAGAGGTGAGAGCAGAATAACAGAAGGTAGTGGTCGTAGATGATAACACCATTAGCTGTATTGTAGTGCACAAAGTACATCTCTTTCCAGTCGGCGCAGTATGTCTTTTTCCTCCTCTGCTGTTCATTCATGCTGATGTGAGGTTTGCTGTAGTGACTGCCAGCAAAAAGGGAGGATGGTTGAATGCGCTCTCTGTGAAGCCTTTCTTTGGGGCTTTAACACTTGCATCTCCACAACTGACTGTCTGCGCTGGTTTAGGGTACAGTCAGGTTTCTCACATGTGTGACACTAGAAAATGGTGCACAGTGATGCAGTCCTCCATTGTATCTGGCTGCTTCATCAAATTGTGGCACTCTGCAGATTCGAGTTATATGTGCAATTTTTTTAGAACAAATTATCAATCAGTTTACAGCATGAAAGCCTAGGTTTGTATTTTAAGTCTAGTTCTATATTTTAATGCTCATTGCCACCACCCTGAAAATAAAAGGTAATTTTCTTTTGTTTTCAAATTATGGAGTGAGTGTTATTTTTGTCAATTTAAATGAAGCAGAAGGAAACTTTTCTGATTTTTTTTTAACATATATTTAATATTAACATATATTAACATTTAACATATATTTTTAATATATATATATATATATATATACACACACACACACACACACACACACACACACACACACACACATATATATATTATGGTTATGGCTACTACTGAGTTATGAATTATGAGTTAGTCAGTGGTTAAACTGGCAGTCACTGTTCACTGGGACTTGGCTCGCTCATCCTCAGCAGCTTAGACTGAAATATGTTCATCAGCATTGGAACAGGAAGTGTAGGGACTGGATGAAATGCAGCCGACTCAAAGACAATCCGTGCCTTCGGGATCTTCTGACCACCCAGTGGAGCCTCATTCCACCACAAGCACTGTGGCTGGCCAGGAAGACGAGTCAGAGTAAAGGTCTTCCTTTGTTTGTGATTCAACAAGGGATGATATTGTAATCATTTAACAGGATATATGAACTGACCCTCATTCTCTTAGACAGTAAGAGTTCATGGAGTACATTAAGGTTCGACTATGCATGGCGTTTCAGCTAATCAGCCATATGTTGCTATTGGTCTATAATTATTACATTCTTTTTAATCAGAATGTCTAAAAAATTACTCTTCCCAAAGGACTGAATCTTTTTGGCTTGAGGCTAACATATAGCCCATGAGTTAAAAAGATGCATTAAGAGCTTTGCTTTGCTTCATATCCTAATCTTGTATAAGTACAAATTAACTTCCTGTTATGAATCCTGCAAAAACTGTACTAAAGACAGAGAAATATAAAAGCTTTCAGTAACAATTTGTTGGGTTCTATTGGTAGATTTATCAACTTGGTGTTTTATATCTGACACCAACTTTAAACATAGTTTAAAAAGTAGGAAATGTAATATAACTCTGAAATTCAATGTATTAAAAATATCTCAAAAAACAGGAATGTTTTGTTGGAATTGCAGCCATTCAGTAAGCGACACTATAGAATATATACAAGGTAATATTAGGTCTTGTTACTTGTCACTTTAATTGTTCTCTAGCCACTTTCCTGTTACAAGAGAGTGGACTTGACATCAAATTGTGTCTGTAAAGTCCCTTGGTAACTGCATGCATTCAAAGAAATTGGTTACGAACTCTTCTAATCACTTTAAAACTATCTGAAAATCTCTCTTGAGTCCAAAGCACAAAATTATACAACTCAAAGATTGGAGCAGGATAACTCATGTTATCTCATAGTTAATGCAGAAATATGTTCCAAGAAAAGCAAATAAAATTTAATAAAAGTATTCAGGGGCGGCAGTGGGTAGCGCTGTCGCTTCACAGCAGGAAGGTTCTAGGTTTGAGTCCTTTTCTGTGCGGAGTGTGTACGTTCTTCTCCTTGTCTACGTGAGTGGCTCGATTTAGCTGAACTGATAAGTTCTAAATTTCCCATAGGTGTGAGTGTCTTGTTTGTCTTTTGTGTGGCTCTGCAAAGTGCTGGTGATATTTCTGGAGTGTACCCCACCTCTTGCCTGTAGTCAGTTGGGATAGGCTCCAGGAACACCCATGACCGCAGAGCAGAAAAGCAACTGAAGATGAGATGATTACGGTCATGTTCAGGGGTTGGTATCGGCCTATGGGTCTAATCTGGACAGGGACAGACTTTTTGTTGTACTTTTTGATGTAATATTGTGCATAAATATACACAGCGCAATATAGATAGCTTTTGTTATCAAAAAAACTTTGACAGCTAACATGGGTTGTTCTGTATGTTGTTACGGTATGTCCAGGAAGCAAAACATACAGGCCATAGTATGCATAATGGATGAGATGAACAAAAACAAGAAAAGATGCTACTTCTTCTGAGATGAATATAGAGAAAAGTATTTAAAATTCACCGGTGTCTAATAAGTGGAAATACAGTAGCATTCGCTCAGTCTTTCAAAAGAAAGTTTTAAAAATGTATCATCAAGAGGCAAATAAACAAATTCAAGGTGAGAGAGAAGTTTTAATGATGATGAGTTCAGACATAAACCGATTGAAACTTCGTTGACAATCTCAGATTGGAATAGCAGCTCCTTCCTCTATAAGAGGCCAAAAGTGGCTTCATATATTTTCACAAGAGGCCAAATGAATAGTAGTGGGAAGATCCTGATCGGTGGATGGAACGTACTGCCATGCAAGTAAATATGATGCTGATAGAGCTAGGTGGATTATTTCACATTCGGCTTTTATGAGGGACAATGCATGTGAATATACCTGAGCGTGTTTGATGATATCTCATTTCAGCTTTAAACTGAGAGGCTCTGTCTTTGTCTTTATCTTAACCATGTTGGTTTTTGTTAACTTTACCGTTGACAGTGTTTTTATGAACTGAAAATCTTTGACAGAAATTTACTGGTGGTCATGGCAATTTTTAACATATCATAGCTATGTACTACACACACACACACAAACACACACATACACACACACACACACACACACACACACACACACACACACACACACACACACACACACACACATTTATAAGGTATTCTGGCTTATTTGAGTTTATTAATAATTTATAATGTTTCCCCAACCGGCCTGCAGGACTGTAGGTATCTATAAGTTCAGACCTCAGCAGAGGAGCAGTGTCAACTCACTGGATTACTCATTAATCAACACTGGGTTGTTTTTTTTCTTTTAACTTTTGTAAAGGTCGTGAGATCACGGCTGGAGTTTCTGTATCACAGTGAATGACCGTAAGTCATGCACCCTTGTCCAGATTCGGATGTGAATGCCATCACGAAACAGAGCAGCTACGCATCAGGCTGACATTCCGATTTAATTCTAAGACTGTTCTTCTTCCCTTCCGTGTTCTCCTTTTGGCAAATAAATTGAAGTGAGCTGACCTTTCATCTCGTAGGCACACCAAACCTGAGTGTTTAAGCTTCAACAACCAGACATGTTGACTTCAATTAATCAGGTGAGTACTATTAGAGCAGGAGACGTGAACGACACGGTTCACTGCACCATCCACACATTTTACTCATCATTTCTCCAAGGCATTACTTTATGACTTTTCCTCAGTGGACTGAGCTGATCAGTGGATCTGTCTTACATTCACACACCAGTCAGCAAAACTCAGGTCTGTGTTCTGCTAGCTTGGCATTACTGTGTATACGGTAGCTTCAAGGGGTGGGTTAAGCTTTTAAAATGGAAAATTATGAATCGGGGCGATGCAGCAAAGTTTGCACCAGAATATTTTTGGACTTGTTCAAGTACTTCATGAAAAAATGTACATTATTAAATCATCAAACCAAAGAAGATGAGGTTCATTTAAGCCAAATCACACAGCTCTTAGACCCTCTTTCATGTCTGAATATTTTAAACCTGCCAATTTCAATAGTCCGCTGAAAGAAAATTAGCCAAGACAAGTTTTAATAATCAGGAAATCAATTAAATAACTTCTCAAGACAAGACAAAAACGTTCTCTTCTTTTGGTTTGTAATATGTTTGGATTTACTGCTTTTCTCCATTGTATATAATGTACATGCAAACTAAATGCTTTTGGTGTTGCTTTGACAGTTGATTAAAATTACATTTGAATTTACTAGATTAAAGGAATGAACTCTGATCCTAACCTTACCCCTAACACTGGTGCAAAAAATAATATTCATTCATTCATTCATTCATTCAGTCATTCATTCATTCATTCATTTTAAATCGCTTCATCTGCTTGCGTGTGTCATAGTGACAGTATTTTGAAAATATAGTTGTTTTGAATACTTTTAAATGTAATGTTTACATTACTTACATCTTATAGAAAATATATTATTATTTTGAGATTTAATTGCAGTCATTCAAGTCTTGGAATTATCAAGTATAGTTTAACATGTGGATTAGATCATGTTGCAATGATTGAACCACCAACCCTGCTCTAAATCGACAACCTGCCCTGCCACAGCGAGGCCCTAATTCAGCATAATTAATATAAAAATCATTAAGTCAATCAATTCAAGTCATTTAGGTATCCAGAATTAGTCGCAAAGTGAATTATTTAAGACAGGGTGAAATGAGAGAGTCAGCATGAAGTAGAAGTTAATTATAAAGTGTGTATTTCACAAATTTTGTTTTTGAAGGTATTTATATTTTATACATTAACACTCCTCTCCGAGTTCGGGAAAAGTCACATATTAGCAAAACCACTGAAGCTCTTCTAAATCACCACATTAGGGGTAATATGGTCTTTGCTTCTAGCTGACTGACCTCTGATATCCAACTAGTCCTAATGAGAATTAAATGAAATAAAATCATACATTTCTTAAGGTCGGAGAAGACCATATTTCATTCAACATTTTTACTGGAGGAAGCTCTGGGGCTACTTACCAATGACGGTGACCCAGTTCAGAAATATTTTTCAAGTCTGGTCATGTTGTATTGACTTTTCACATTGATTTTTATACGTGTGAACAGACAGACGTCACAACATAACTTTTGGAACGACTGTGCTGATGACAAAAGCTGAAATGTTAATTAGTGAGATAGTACTCCAGACATTAATTTTTTTTTGCATTGTTACTGTGGTAACAGTTGTGTGGTGATGGTGCAACAGCTTTCACAACTTTTAAAATGGTATTTGATTGAATCTTTTTCCCATTTATCTATTTTGATTGAATCATTTTCCCATTTATCTATTAAATTTGTAACCCCACCTCTCAGTTTGTATTTCAGTGGTCCACCAAATTTGACCTCACTTGCTATTAGTGACAAAATTATATTGTGAGAGTTGGTCAGTGGGAGCAAAGAAAAATTCACACATTGGAATTGAAATCATATAAATCTGTTCCATATCAAATGAAAAAACATGATGATTATGATGATGATGATGATGATGATGATGATGACGCAAAACATGTTAGAAATGTTTCTAAAGCCTTAAAACAATGAGAGTTCAGCAGGGAAAAATAAAGTACTGAGTTTGCAAATGTGACTACTACTATTCATTACCACGTATCAGAAACATAGTTAGAATACTTTATTGATCCCCGAGGGGAAAATTGCTTATGGACAGCAGTAAGGAAATACTGCTCCCCCCAACAACGGCAGAATCCACTAGTTGAATGGTTATCTCCCTTCACTGGCTGGAATTGCAACAAAAAATAACAAGAATAAAGAAAGACATGTATATATTACTGTATTGTAATCAGCAGCATGTTGCACAGCTTGATTTTGACTGACTCCACCGATGGTAGAATGGATCTCAATATGAACATTTTTAAGAACATTTTACCTTTCCTCTGTAAACCTGCGAAAGCCTGGTGTAGAACAGCATTTATCTCTCACACTCTAAGCTCTGGATATTATTCATGAAAATGCAGAGCAAATATGGAGTGCCTATTTTAACATTTTATAGAGTCCCAGTAGCTCACCAGAGGTAACTTGTTCCGCCCCACACAACTCCCTATCCATTATAGATGGCTGGTTCAGCCAAGCCAACAGTATACATATGTTTACAACTGTCAAATGCACTAAGAGAACCCAGTGAGTCCTGAAAAAACAACTATCCATCTGAGCCGGATGGATCCTGAAGACTTTGTAACATTATCTCATAAGTATATCAATAATAAATAAAGGGATAAATTTGCCCTTGTGCATAAATCAAACAGCAACCAATATAGCTTGAGGAACAAGCCTTTTATTAAAGGGCACTATAGAAATTCACTAGTAATTCCATCTTATCTTAATATATACATTTTCTGCAAAATTTTATTTTAAAACATTTCCTTTACTTTTTGATATAATGTATCTATGCCAGTTGGAGGCAGTTATTTCACTGAGTGAAACAGAATTCAGGATTACCATGAACAACATGAAAGTCACCCCTTAACTCTTAGCTCGTTTGCAGTATGAAAGATCCGTTTGATTGTGAAGTTGAATCCCATGCAGGCCAGTGAGGTGTTGTGGATTTTTCACTTTTAGGCATATAGCTTCAAATGTGATGTGAATGAAATTGTTGATACTTTCAGGCTGGTGGTCTCAGTTTTCCTTTTAAGGAGTAGAAGATTTTTTTTTCCCTTCTCTTACAAGATGTCGACTTAGGATTTTTAGAAAGCACCAAGATTTTTTTTTTTTTAATCTTAAGGTTCCTGTCATTTTTTTATGAGATGAGGGAATGTGCTGATATATCTGTGGGCAAATTTCACAAGTAATAGGTTAATGAAAGGAAGCTCTGTCTGGCCTCCTGTCAGCACTGAAACCAACTGACTAAAAGCCCAGAAATCTGATTCTGACTGAATTAAACTCTTTCCTTTTGGCTGAGGGAGTAAATTGTTAATTATTTTTATGTTTTAGGTTTTAACAACAAAGTACTTTGTTAATGGTTTTAGTTAAATGGTAGGACTTTTTTTACCCCAAACCACTGACTGTCTCTAATATTCATGTGAATTTGTGATTCCCCACACATGAACAAAATCACATAAATTATTCTTTAGTTTTACCAAGAACAAATTTAAGGTATTGTCTGGTGACATTTTGCAAATGTCCAGTGACTATCCAGCCAGATATTCACATCAACACGATTTCATTTTTTCCTGTTCATCAAAATGTTTTCCAGGTATCATTTTGTTACCTTCACAACACACTGAAACATGTTAGTGCTATATAGGGTAAAACACCAGGAGAAAAATGATGATCTTGAACACCAGGCTAGAGAGGATTGGGATTTTCTCACCAGGGGAAGAAATTGAAGAGCTGTTGTTTTTTTATCCTGTTTTGTTGCTGTACCACCACCTACACATCATCTCAAAGTGACAGCTATGGCAGCACTCAGGCACATCTCTGACATTATTTGCTGATGGTAAATAAGGAAGAATATCTGGCTATCCAATATGATTCATAGTTAGTCCCAGCTCTTGTTTACAGACAAGTTGTCACATTAATTTAGCAAATTACTCTCGTGCTTGGGGCTTTGTAAAATGGGTTTGCCCTCCTCCTTTATTAGGGAAGAGGGTATAGTTAAAATTCAAATCTGTTGACTGCTGATTCATTGATTTCTACAAAAGGATTATAAATAAAAGGTGCAAACACTTAATTGTACAAAGATCACCTGGCTACAGGATGACCCTGCTTGAAGGCCCTTTTTTTAGCAGGAGCTGGTGATATGTTTTGAACTAAGTCCTTGTAATCTTGAACGCTTGAATTTGTAAGCAGAGTACAATGTCTATAAATGGATGGCACGGTACTGGGGTGTGGAAATAGTTGAATGAATGTTTTTAAATGAGCCCAAGTAGTCTAATTCAGCACATTGTGGAGAATAGATGCTCAGATGCGCTACATATGATTATAAAATGAACAGTTAGGAATTAATGTAAGACTCATAAACATACCCACTCTCTATGATGCATTTTCTTGCAGACCGCAGACCTTATGCGTCTGTAGCAGTCAACCATGAAATCACTTGGTTTTCATGGAGCTGATTTGCATTCTCAGGTCAATGGGGCAGGAGAGGTTGTTGTAAAACCTTCATTTGGTGCATCAGACCTGTCTTATCTTATTATTGCCACACAGAATGATGTAAGAGGTGCTGTTACTGAAGTGACTTTTTATTGCCATTCCTTATTGTGACTTTTTTTTATTTTTACAGTTTTCACTTTGAGTTAGTGATGTCAAATATGAATGAATGTGGATGAAAAACCAACACGAGTCGAGGTCATAGCTCACTGACAACAACAGAAACAACCTTTTGATGAATTAGGACTTAATAGCAGTTCCTTTAGAATTGAAGTTTGTAGTAATTCCAACTAGACTCCTGCTGTTCAGCTACCTAAGCCTTCATTATGCTGTGTCCCATTAATTTGACAGAAACACATCAAACTCCAAGAAACCGCATCATTCATTCTGGTGTTGTCACAGTGTGATTGGTAAGCTTTACAAAACTGAGGAAGGGTTGCATTTCCCATCAACCTACCTGTACCCAGTGTACAGAGCAATCAATCAATATCTTGATGGTGACAATTTCATTAGTTTTGTAGCCCAAAATCTCAGCTCGTATTTTGAGAGGTCAAAACACGTTATGTTTATACTTGACAGCATCTTGACTGGTCTGCCTACAAAATGGCCACTGGCTATATAGTTCACATATGCCTAGCTGTGTACTCTGGGGGTACATAGTGCTATTGATAATATTTCATTTTATGTGCTGAGGATTGAAGATAATAAAGAGGGTTATTGCTTTGAAGGAAAAAAAGTTTCCCAACGCTGAGGTAATAGCTGACAGACCTGATGGCAGTTGCAGCAACTGATCAAAACTCACCTAGATGATGAATTAACTCCAGATAGTACATTCATTCACATATCGTTAGAAGCCATAGTGTTACTCTAATATGGTACTACCTTGAGATACAAGATTAATTGGTTTTGTGACTGAGCGTGTAACTCAAACAACCCATAACCCAAACAAACTGTCCCTATTTCAAATAAATACAATTATTTTAATACATTCCAGTCTTCTAAAAAAGCCCCAAACCCCCTAAATTATGAGAATTTTTTTTTTTTTTTACCAACCATTGGACATGCATACTCATCCTTTGCATAATTAATTAGATGCAAGTTAATAAACCAATGATAAAGTATGAAAAAAACAAAACACAAAAGTCTCAAGAACACATGACCTATATCTTTACTCCACGTACTAGAACAAGATCCGGTCTCAGCTGATCTTGTATCCATCCGCCACCACCTGGGAAAAAATTAAATCCGGGCTCAGCTGATGTTGTATCCATCCGCCAACTAGCAGTGGTGTCACGAAGCACGGCTCGTATCTCTGATTTTTGCTCTTATGTCGAAAAAAAATATAGACAGAGCTACGGCTCTTATCTCAGAAAACTCATATGAGCTGCTTGTATCTCGAGGTACAACTGTATAGCAGCACAAGTGAATTATATCACCTTGTGCAACATACTATAAAGTAAAACAATACAATCCCAACTCAGGGTCCACTTGGTAGAGTGTTCAATAATTTTGTTTTGTGCTAGATGCACCATTTAACATTAGTCCAATTTAATTTTGCCAGACTCGTGACAGAGGCAGTGTCTCTTGATTGCTGGATATGACGATTCCAGAGTGTTGTGCTGCTAGAAGCTAATGTAGCCTTGAGACACTAGTGTTAAACAAAGATGGGGAGTGGGCTTCACATATGCAGCAGCAGTCCTAAAGATGTGTCAACTGTAGTTTGTAAATTATTAACTTGATGAAGAATAAATGTAATGTTTTCCTACAGAAACTGCCTCCTAAAGGGGTAAAAGATTTGTTATTGTACCCTTCACTTCTGCTCAGGCCTATAATTTTGTAGCATAAAGAAGCAGCGCTTTCAAAATCACCTCTATTATTCACACTGTCTTGCTGCCATCTTAGACTTAATGATTCATCGTTTGCCAGTTGCTTTGAATTCATAATACATTAGGATGTTTGATGCTTAGTAAGCTATGACCTACAACAAGTTTTTACAACATTTTGGCTGGTCATATCTTAAAAACATGTCCAATTAGTATTCTCATTTAAATTGGAGCAAAATCAGTTCTAAAAAATTTCACAGAGTAGCGGATCATCAATAAACGATTTGTCAAATGTACAAAGTCAAGAATGAGAGCATTGAAATGAATGATTGATGAATGATTCACTACAAACATATAACATATAAAGTATTACATATCTAACATTGGACACATTTTTTTCACATGCTAATATTGTACAACAAAAGATATGCTTCTTCAGTTCAGTTTATTTCTTCAGACCAAAAGTAGCCTCTTGGATGAGAGGTGAAACGTCTTCAAGGAACTTTTTAAAAGTCCAGTGGATTGAATTTAACAACTTTGGATAACCATGACCTAAATAAGTGAGAACCTTCACAGACACAAAAGATAACCACAAATATGTTGCACTGTGGGCAGCACGGTGGCGCAGTGGGTAGCGCTGTCGCCGCACAGCAAGGCGGTTCCCAGCTTGATTACCGCTCTGTGTGGAGTTTGCATGTTCTCCGTGTCTTCGTGAGTTCTCTCCGGGTTCTCCAGCTTCCTCCCACCTCCAAAAATATCACTTCGGATGAATTGGCTGGTAACAAATTGCCCATAGGTGTGAGTGTGTGGGTGCGTGTTCGTCTGTCTTTCTTCATTTGGCTCTGCGGTCCACTGGCTTTGTGCACGGGTTGTCCCCTGCCTCACACCCACAGTCATTTGAGATAGGCTCCAGCACCCCATGACAGTGGACAAATGCAGGTAGAATAAATGAATGAATGAATGTTGCACTATGTTCAGTCCTTTTTTGACTAATGAGTTTTAATAGAATTTACGTTGAACCAATGAATCAATAAAACGAGCAAATTGAAGGCCTCATGATGGATGTTTTAATTGGAAAGCTACATTCACTGTAGTGGAACTGTAGCCATATCACAAAGAGTCCACTTCTATATCTGTGTATAAGATGAATAAAATCTAATTGATTATTCAGAACTGTAACTTAACCTGTGTTGACACAATAAAGTCTGACTGAAGAGCCTCTCTGCATTACAGGACATCTGAATGTCTAAAGGAGTCTGACCGTCTTATCGCTGAGAATTAGTTATTCGATCCCAAACATATTCTTTTGGTCCCAAGCCTTCTTTTGGAAACTTTGGCCTCAGGCATCACTGTATACAATATCGACCTGCTTGGAAATACATATATACACACCATTCATCTTTTCCTGACCTCCAATGCCAAAGGTATGGAGAAGCTGATAAAAAATAATTATACAATCAGACTGCTACTGCAAGCCATTTTCTTAGAAACAGTTTCATTTCAACTTGGGAGCTCAGTTTGACTCAGTTTGAGTACTTCGGTAAGAGGGGAGCAGTAAGCAGTCTGACAGTGTTTAGGGTTAGTGGAATATTAGACAAAAAACAACTGCTTCGCTTCTGTTGTCTTGTTCCCTATTGACTGCTTGGATTTTTCACTTATTAAATATATTTATGCATTTAAAATTTAGTTCACAATGAGTGGCATTTTTCCGATAAGCTCACCATTTCAAACCAGTGCTGTTCATTCAGGTAAATGTAATTATGCTTTCACACAACAGCTGAAAATCCATGAATGCATACAATCCTATGATTGATAACTTGTCATGTAGCGTATATGGTGCTGCATGCAAATCAAGACATTAATCAAACCGTTGATGCGAAGAGTAAATTGCAATCAAGAGGAAGAGGAATAGTCGAGTGACATTCTGTTTCCTGTATCCGCTGAGGATGACTTTGACCTCACAGTAATGGCAGCTATCGGGCTACTCTGCACGTCCGTATAGCAGCGCTCTTTTCCCTGAACGAGTGGCTCCATAAGTTGTCATGATGACATTGAAAATGCCCTTTAATAAGTGTGTTTTGGCCCCAGCTGCTTTATTGCTTGTTTTTTATCTCCAGCACTATGATCACAGCACCTAGGGAAAGAAATTGCTTGGTTTACTTCAGTCAGGCAATTTAAAAACAATTAAAGTCTGTGATAAATACACAGAAACCTCCTCTCATTGCTGTGGTGGAATTAATTTCCCATACTCCTGCCATCTATTAAATGCTTTGGGTCATCGCTCAGGGGGATACAGGCTCAGCAATTGAGATCGCCTGTGTCAAAATCCAGGGGTGTGGTGCACAAAGAACGGTGACCACATTCAAAATGAATGCATTCACTCAGATCTATAATTGATTTGAGCTCCAGGGCTTGTGTCTCAGTCGATGGTCAGCAGAATCTAATGCAACTTAAATGTATGATGGTTTTAACAAAGGCTTCTTTTGCTGCTTATGCAGTTCTGAAGTGTAAGAACAAAAACAAATAATTCAGAATTAAGCTGTTTTTTAACGCGTACATCATAATTTTGTTTTTCATTGAAATGATAATTCAGTGGAGCTGATTATGTAGAGCAAAGCTTGCTGTAGGTATCTGTATTTCCCTTTCTAATATAGTTGAATGTCTTGCCTCTGCTATTCTCTATATGTATGGCTAGTGGTGGCACTGCAGGTATTTTATTCCTATTTTGCAATAAATGTCTTTTTTTCTGTCCACAAAATAAATATTGATGCTGATGGCTGTTATGATGAAGGTGAAATTAAGGGTTAGAGTAATTGAAGATTGAAAATTGTCATTATTCATTCAACCTGACTGGTCTTTCATTTTCTGCATTCCACACACATCAGTTGGGTAGAAATGGAAGTGTCAGCTGGCCTTGTTGTCACAACAGAGTAGCAGAGTTGGCAGCGCATGAGGATGACTGTCTACCTAACAATTGGCTTTGTCCTGCCAGCATAGGCAGGAATCACTGTGACGGATAATGACTTGACAGAATTTATCCTTTGGCCAAAGTTGCCTGGTGCTGAGGAATTTTTTTGATCTATGATTTGTCTTCATGTAAAGGCCTGGTGAAAAAAGAGTGAGAAATTGGTGAAGTGATGTGGTTGTGAAAGGAGAATGTAGCACAGAAGAGAAGCCTTTGTCACAGTGAAAGGGAGCCATGTTGAGAAATAAGTGAGACCAGCCTATCCTGGCCTGACACCAGGCTCCTCACATTGGCTCAGGTAAGGATTTCATGCTTGTAAATGAAGATAAGGCCAAAAAAAAAATCAGTTGGTAGACCATCCTGGACTGGTACAAGACTTCATGTTCAAAACTAATTTACAACTTCACACACCTCTCTGTGGTTTGTGATGCTGAGAAACATTGCATTCACAGCACTCACTGTCACATCGTCTGTCAGAGTGGGCAGCAGCGCTGCCAAACATACGTGTGGAAGCAGTTAATATGCATGACACGACTGAAATTGATGACACCTACACTCTTCTTTGTTTCTCCCCATTTCTTGGCAGTACTGACTGAAACTTGAAATTAATAGAAAAGGATTGGAATGACATATCAAAAAGCAAAATCTTGCATCATAAATACTTCATGGGCTGGATGGATAGCTGAAGGTGACAAGCCTAAAGGCCCGCTGCGAATACAAAATGATGTACAGTATGAGCTTGAGGATGAACCTGAGTGGAGAATTGTGTTTTTTAATGCATGAAAGCTCTGCAGACAAATGTGAGCGATATGGTAATCTCTCCTGGTTGTGCGCTGCTGTGCTGCAGGCAGGGCTGCGACATGTCATACGGCTCGTTTTGACTTTTAGGGACAAGTGAGAAACTGAAGACTCATGACCTTGACAGTAACGTCACTTCTGCTTCAGGAAAAAATGTAGAAAGGAACGAAATAGAACTTGCAGAAGCCTCTTAAATGAGTAAAAAGAATGTATCTTTAGCCACCTCTATTAGATGTATGCATGTAATTGCAGTAAGGGTACAGTAAAGCATGCAGTAGTTATTTGAATATGTTAATCACCATATTTATTTCATCACTTCCTCATCACAAGCAGAATATACTCAGCCATTCTTTGTTTTGTGCAGATAAAATCCAAACTTGTGTCAAAATGTGATAAATTTTTCATTATACTCTCCTTTACACTTTGTTCTCCTTAAGTTACAGTGATGCAGTGAAATATTAATGGACAGGACACACATTTGAGGCCATTGTATCTCCACTTCTGGTTTTCTGGTGTCTCTTCTGCTGCTTATGCTTCAGTCCTGTTGTTTCATAATCAGATTAGCGTTCATATTACACCCAACGCTTGCCAAGTGGAAAAAGAAGCAAGCTCAGTCAATGAGATCATGAATGTATGACTGGTTGTCTTGTGCGTTAAGGAGTGTTACTTTTTTCACCAAAATTATGTCTAGAAGTTGATAGTTATCACCAGGAAGTGTTAAAAGAACAGCCGCAAATGTCATCTCTCTATCACTAGAGCTAAATACGTGTCTCATTTAACAGGTTGTGCTTTCTGAGTTACCTACCTCAACCCTGCGATGCTGATGGGAAAACTTGCAATGGAGACCAGGGCTTGATATCTGGTGAGTTTGACTTTTGAATGCATGTTAACCTGGAGACCCTTGCAGCTCGCCCTTAGCTCCAGTTTAACTCCATTGAAAATGTTCTGTTGCCAGTAGTGCATCAGTAGAGCAAAAGTTCAGTAGTATACAGAATACTTCTAGGAATATATTATTGAAAACACTGCAGTTGCAGGGCACAACCATACCAAGTTTATGCAGCATTTATCTGACACGGCTAAAACAGCCACAAGGGTAGAATTGACGGAATCAGAATCATCTTCATTGGTATGTTTTACCAAACAAGGAATATCTCAAGTTTCTATTGGCTGTTAGAGTGCGTATAAACACAGGACATGACACAACAAAGACTAAAGTGAAGTTAAGAAAAGTAAACATACACATATTTCTATTACGCACAAGTAAGTATGAAAATTGCATGCTATGTATTAAAAATAAATGGACAACAACATGCAGTGTGCACAGTTACAAATTGTGTGTGGGAGTGTGCTGTATAAATAGTGCATAGCTAATGTGACTTTATATGCAGGCATTAGGTGGTTTATGGACAGAATACACAGTTGACCCTGTCTTCATTTACATTTAAAAATAATGGATAACATGTACATGCTGTCGCACAGTTTGCATATTATACAGTCATATACATCATTTATGAGTACAGAATATGTTATGATGTAGATTTTTTTCCTGTTCTTTCCTGACAGCACACTGCTTTACTATGGATGGGAGGGATGATATATGAAATGAGCCTGCATAGGATTCGTTTTGGCAGTGCAACAGAACAAAGAACTTCTTCATCCAACACCAAGTCTCTTTTTTTGTAGGATATTGATATAACAAACAATGATAGAAACCAATTATGGTCCTATTGGAATCGATAATAACATGAGCAGTAAGATAAATACAACATAAAATATAAAAATATAAACATGGAAAAAGAGATTAAAGTTCTGAATAGTTTAGCAGTAAGTGCACCTTTTTCTCAGACTTCACACAGACACATGATTAGAACCCTTAAGGTAGAGAACATGTATTCAGCCTGAAAGGCAAAGCATAAAAAAAGCTTTAATGACCTTCACTTTTCATTCATTCATTCATTTTCTGCCGCTGTATCCGCTGCAGCGGGTCACGGGGAGCTGGAGCCTATCCCAGCTGGCCCAGGGCAATTTGGGACCAATCAACCTGAAGCGCATGTTTTTGGAGGTGGGAGGAAGCCGGGGAGAGAACCCACACAGACACGGGGAGAGCATCCAAACTCCGCACAGAGCGGGACTCGAACCTTCACTTTTCACTCATCTTAATATTAACATGTTCACACCAAGACAAAACTGTCTGAGTGAATAAATGAACACATTTGATTTTGTGCATAGAGACAGGTCATAGTGCCAAACCAGAATCAGAGCCAGAAGTAGATAGCTGTGAGGTGTGATTTTACCTATTAGCTGTCCTTAATCATGCTTGAAGTTGCACAGTTTGGCATCGTGATCTCTTCTGCACATCCAGCTGTCAGTTACAGCCTCTTAAATGTGTACGTTTGAATTATAAATCACAGACTAATAGGAAAAGACCGCTCATCCACCCACTCAGCTACTCCAGACTTGCCTAATTTAACTTTGTCAATTATTTCAGATTATTTTACCCAGGTGTGATAGAAAAAGGTGCTAGACCAGATCTAACTAACCTTAAGTAGGCTATAAAGCAATGCTCAAATCTCTGCAGCTCTACAAAAGTGCAGCTCTACAAAAGTGTAGTTTCACATTTGAATCATACATTATATAACATGAACCTAATAATTAAAACTTGCAAACAAGAGGATGGAGTTTATGATCTGTGCTGCATCTTCAGAAGGCAGGCAGTACCTGTTACCCCTTAACATCTGTTTACTATGCTTTGAGTAGCTTTTGCATCCTGAAAATGTCATTGCACCAAGTATAGGTTCTATATTTGATCCAGCCTGCTGCCAGTAAGTGTACTTTGCTGAGGGTGTAGTTTGAGGTAAAGGTAATTCCCTCAGGGAGGGTTCAGAAAGCAGAGGGGTGTGGAGTTGAGCTTATTGTACCGACCTCTGTCTCTCAATGGACAAAACCCCTGTGGTTTATGCGGTCAGGAGGGCATCACACTGCTGAGAAAATAGAAATATGATGGCTCCCACTTGTCTCCCTCTGGTTCAAAGGGAAAGGCAGGACAATTTTAATTAACCAGTGTATGTTACTGACATTAAGCATAGCAGATTTTCCACTCAATTCCCCCTCCCTCCCCTTTACCTTACTCCTAACAAAGATTGTCCTCAACATCAGGCACCTGGAAGAACTGCATAGTTTGTGCACTGTGAGATATTTGGTTCTATTTCTGTCTGAAAAGAAATAACTTATTCCCTTATTAATGCTTTTTAAGGGAAATCATTTTTCCCTGACAAATAAAATTGTAGTCTTTGAACGTTCTCTCCCAGCTGTTCTTTCAACCATAGTTTAATCCTGGTTGTTCAATTTTAGACAGATCAGAGAGGTTGCAACAGGATTCCCTGCTCTCTGCCTTCACAAATTGAAATCTGTCCTCACAGTTACGTTTTCCTAATGTACGGGGATTCGTCGCCAGCTGACAGATGATGTGGATAGTTTTGAAAGGCACACCAGCTGCTCTGGTATGTGCAAACCGTCTATATCAAAGCCCAACCTTCATCAACACCTTGATTTTTGATATCCTCAGTGAGGGACTTGATGCTGAAAGAAAAACAGAAGCAAGAAATCTACTTGCAAGACATATCCACTACCATGAGCAGAAGAGAGCTGGCATCTCACTCCTCACTGCATGTTGTCCCTTGTCAGTGCTTTTAGAATACATCTGTGGGGGTAACTGTGTCAGAGATACTCCGAGGTTGTGCTGATGCCTTGGCCCAGTGCCACCATAGCCTGGGCAGACCACATTGGAGATGTAACACTGTATTGACTAGTGCCTATTCAGTGAAAATCTGCAGTGATAATGGTTTGTTTGGGAAGCTGCAGAAGAGGCTCAAGTCCAGGATTACAAATGAAACCCAAAAAGATAGCAAATAATTTTTTTGTGAATCAGCATTGTTGGTGAAATGGTAAGATAAAGCAATACACAGTACACATAAACGCATAAAGATAAAAATGGTTATAAGGTATGCAGTTCAGAAGCACACATGAATGCTCTCCACAAAGTTATGGTAATTTAACAGATCCCTAATGAGCAGATGTCAATTAATATTGAAGCGTCATCCAAACTCAGTGTAAAGCACTATATATGTAGTCAGTTTGCCAGCCAATCAGCAGTTAAGTACACTTAACGTAACAATGAACATTTAACTCTACTTAGCTAAGGCTAAGTAGAGCACAGTGACAATGTAACCTGCAGCCTTCATCTCATTATCAACCATATGTGGCCATGGACACACAGGTTCAGCCTTTGCTTGGCCACATTTCAATATTCTTCAACTTCTTTCTCTCTCACCTTAGAGAAAGTTCTTGGATTGAAACATGTGTGTTTAAATAAAAGAGGCTTGTTGTCAGAAAGCAATCATAGTACAGAAGAGAAGACTATAAGGGATTCACTGCAGCAGAGAATGTGACTTCAAGCTGGCTTTATTGCTTAATAGTACCATAGAAAGGGCACTGATTGTCCTGTCACTCTTGGCAGTATAAGACCCTGCATGACCCTGCATGACCTACCAAACTAGGGAAGCAAGGTGCATTTTGTTAAAACCAGATTTTCCACTACAGGCAAAACATCCCCTAGGGACCACCCTTCGAACTTTGGTCCGCCCCCTCCCCTCCATCTGCTTTGCAAGAATGAGTAAAGCAGGGATAGCAGCTAAGTTGCAACACCTGGTCACAGATGTTCAGGAGAAAGGAGAGCACTGAAAATATAAAGGTGGAATCTTACTTTAAGACACAGATAAGGAAAGACATCAACCACTCTGGTTAGTTTTTGACAGTCCCAGGAGAAGGAAAAGGTGAACGGTCACACTTCAGCCACTTCAGTAGTACTCCGGTGGAAAAGGCTTCTATAGTCTCCTGTGGCTGGGAGGGTGATGACTGAGTTCAGAACCAAGGGGACCAAGTCTATCTAATAAAAAGCCAGTACACCCGTCAGCCGTGTTTTGTGGGTTCTCAAAGAGAGGAGGGCAAAAGCATGCAGGCTGGTGTAGTGGTAGTTAACAGAACTACCACTACACCAGCCTTACAGTGTCGATCCATCTAAAACTAGATGGTACCCAGCCATCCTCTGCACAACCACAGCCCTGAGATGTTCAATGCAGAGACCCTAGGACAGCTATGACATTTGGTTTTGGTTAACTCAACCATCCCCTCCTGAGAGGATCGTTGAGATTTTTAGTAACAAACAGGCAGGATTACTGGTGAAAGCTTCCTTTAACCCACATAAGGAAAAACAAAAACATGTTCCCCATTCCCAAAGAAGTTGGGACTCCATGACTAACTTATATCTCAGGAGCCCCATTACACAGCTCTACAGATTCAGGTAGTGGGCTGTGCATTCAGAAGAGGCCCAGACCTTAGAGAATGGAGGTTCCGTGGTGGCAGAGGTCTGGTGCATCTTTGAAATGGCAGTCATCAGTTGGATAGGGTAGTGTTCATTGACCAGAGGCATGGTTGCTGTTATTAATGCAGCCCATGTGGGGCACTGCAGGCTTTCAGAGGATTGTGGTATTCTTGTTGCACAATTTTCGAAAGACGCCCGGAGGCTGGGCTTACGTTATATGTGTAGCTCCAGTGGAGTTGTGTTTTGCGTTTCAGTGCTTCCTCTCAAATATCTTTTTGTTAGTGCAGATGCACTCAGGCCTGGCAAACACATCTGAGGCTGAGTCGCTTAAACAACCACATCCTGACACACAGCTGACTCACAGTCTATTGATTTCTTTATAAATTATATTCTTTTTTGTTGTGTTGTTATGGATACAAAGGGTTGAGTCTTGAAATATCGCTGGATTAAAAATTCCAAACTGTGGTTAATTACACATGGACATGTAACCTATTGGTATAATCATCCTCAGTATTTTCAAGAAACACATCTGAGTTTAAATATCTATTTATAATAATGACTTAAAGAAAAAGCATAGTCACTGTTTGTGAGCATATAAAAGTCTTTCCTAGGAAGCAAGACAGAAAAATGCTTCATGGTCCACTGGTTCAAAATGAAAAGTACATTATATTTGATGTAAGTTTCCTTGTAGTTCTTGGAACTAAAGAGGTAAGCACTTAACCTAAAATGGTTTCTGTAACCACAGCTACATTTTCTGCACGCAGTTTCTGAATTTATTATTTCATTGTGTGCTGGAGAAATGAGCAGAACATCCCAAATTACAGATCAGAGTGAACCCTTCTGTCAGGTTCCTGGCAGTCGAAGACAAACTAAACCTTTCAACAGTGCAAGTGCAAGTGCAAGTTAAGGTTTAGTGATAGAGAAGAATACACAGACATTACCAAACCTATTTTAACACTGAAAGTAACTAGTTCTTTCACTCCTTGCAGCAAAAGCAGCCCACAAAAATGTCTTGATTAAACTCTAGATGCTGAGTCTGTCTTATGGATACTGTATGCTGAGATACACAAGTGCAATTTTGAAAGTAGTGGTGTGTTCACTGGTATTCTGTTTGGCAATAATACGTGATATATGGTGCTTTTTAAAAGGTTCAAAGCATTTCGTCAGAGTTGCCGACATAAACTGCTCCCTCAATTCTAATGTGGTCTTTTTTTGACAAATAGGAGAAAATTATATATTTAAGGATCTTTTGGATTTTTGAAATATCATATCTCAAAGGAAAGGCGTCTACCACTTGCTGTGAAGAGACACAAACACTCAGAAAAATTCTTTCCTCATAAATGTGAAATTCGGAACAGCCCTCCTCATGTCTCCACCCTCTGCTCAGCAAGCAGCTCATGATATAATATAGCTGTATCAGTTTCCAACTGTGAATTGGTCCAAACAAGGCCATGACAGGCATCCCTACCTTTCAATAATTTACCAAAAACAGTGTATGATGCAGGCTGTGCGATGGTGGCAGACTAGTAGCTGGTTATGAGCCATGACTCCCCCATTGTCTAGCATGCTGGAGAAAGAGTGGGAGCCCCCAAAGAGGCCTGGCAGAGACTTTGCTTCCATCTGCCTGCATGCCTCACCATGGAGCCCAGCTCACACCACTTGAGATTATACTCACGTCCAAGCTGTTACTGTAATTTGCATTGGCTCACAGGCAGAGGAGAGTGAGGAGGAGGAGGAGCTGCACATGAGGCAGGGTTGTTATAAGTGGTCCTGGCAGCACAATGAGCTTTCCTGGGTGTAGCATTATGGACAAGTGGCATAGACAGATTTACATTAAAGTGCAATAATGGCATTAAGCAAGTTGCCCTGCTGTCCAAGATTATGGCATATGTTAGTGCAGTTAGTGAGTTATAGAAATTCCAGTCACAGTCACTGTTGATGTTGCACACTTTATAGCTGCATTTGTCTCAGTTCATCTTTCTCCAGTGGCATATGAAAAATCAATCACAAAGCCTGAAACAAACGAGGTACCCGTTATTCTGTAGGAGAATGCTGTTTGTTACATATTACACCGACGAGCAACAGTTCTGTTAATGTCTTTGTAATTTATGTGGATGAAAGGTCATGTATCTGGAGAAAACCCTCACAAAAGCAAAGAAAATTAGCAAAAATGTACCCAAACAAACAACAGCCCCAACTGAAAGACATCATCAGACGAGCTGCTGTGCTGGCCTTACTGTTTTAGATCACACATCAAACCCAGGCTGTGATCCCGAAATCTTTGAGAATTCATTCTAATCTAAGGTAGCAGATTTATTTACAAACCCTTTTTTTCTGAACTGAGCAGCAGCTTCTATTTGATGTGGCAGCAACATTCAATTCAGGGATGTTGGATATGTAGGCGCTGCTTGATATAGGATTTTCACAATAAAATGGAAGAATACCAAAAACCACTCACGAATCAGTCCCTCTGAACGTGCTCTGATGTCCTCATTTTCAGGATTAATTTGCTCCTAATTGATAGCTTTTGTGATGTTGTTCAGCTGTTAATTTATCAAATCTACTAATTAACAGGAGACAGACAATAGAGAGCAACTTCTGATAATGCCTCCTCCATGAAAAGGGTTGTGAACTAATTATTTATGGTATAGCCATAAGCACAGTGGTGCATGATGGACCTCCTCTCTCTCTTTGCTGATGTACGTGGAGTTTTTCATGTTACTCTCAATAAGAGCCTTTTTTATTTGCACAGCAAATGTACTTAGAATGTTAAAAAAACAATTTTGTATTGTATCCAAGTCAGTGACTCAAGTGCTGAGAATATAGAAAGTAAGACACATTTAAATTAGCTTGATTTCTTTTGTTAGTTTTTCTGAAAGAATAATCAGATTTTTTTTATGACTGAGTTTTTATTATGCAGAAAAGAAGTAGTTCACATGGATTCCAATACATTTGTGCATGATAATGATTAAAAAGCATGTGGAAGAACAGAAATAATTATGAGTGCTAACAGAGAGCTAAATATGTCTTTCGGTCTCAAATAGCTGGCTTGACAGGTTTTTGACTGGAATTCCCAATGTGTTACTTGAAATTGTCTTTAGACATTCTTGATGTGTCAGTCAAAATTATTAATCACTAATTAGACTGGAATTTCATGGATTTAATGTATTGCTCTTCCCCAAATAACTATTATTTCAGGCAGAAATGGCAAATAAGGATCTAATGCATTCAGGAAATTATGCATATCAGACTTTTTAAATGAGACTCCTATTTGAACCTGTTACTATATGATACACACACACGCACATATGACGAATGCACGCACACATACATCCATACAGACAGACAGACAGACGGTAAAGTACTATATATTCATTACAAGTTTAATAACTTAAAGTTAACATGTGAAATTTGAAAGAATTTGTAATAATTACATTTAAATATGATATTTGATCAACAAAGCCCATTCTTCTTCGTGCAACCACACTAAAATGAAGCAAAAGCAGGTTTGTAACAAAATATTTAAAAAAAATATACTAAATGCATTGCTAATCTAGTACAAACAGTGGACTGAATCAAAGCCTTTATGTTCTTAGCAGTGCCACAGTAAAGACACTGGAACACAGCGACTGGGCTTCAGTGATAAAATGATGCAATGGGAATTAGCTAGTGTGCTCTTAATTCACTTCATTCTCTTGGTAAAAAGCCATTTGTAGATACTGTAAATCCACACCTTATGTGTATTTACTACCTCATTGCTGCTGTGATTCCAGTGACATTGGAAGGTGCTTTAATTTAGAGACAGGATTAGTGAAGCCCAGACACCCTGCAGTATATATGAATATAATACCCACAGTATGTCTGACAAAAGTTCGGTCTTTTCTGTGAAGTGTGTCAAATTGACGCTGATTATTATTAATGTGTGCTGAGTGAATCCCATGCAGTTAAGGCTGTCTCTGATTGTAACACACACTTACTGGCATTTGAGCCTTTAGTGTATTTGAGCCGCTGTCTTATATATCAATTAACGCTGTGTAAGTTTGTCATTATTGCATCCTATATTCACAAATTTATTCATGTGGACTACACTGGTAGTAAATCTTTAGTTTTGATGATGAAATTATGCTGTTATAAAAGAAATACACCTTGGTGCTGCTGATCTGTGTGCAGTTTGTCCGTGCAGTGTTGCCGTACCTCAATGCAAGCTGTTGCTCGGCTGCTCTACACAGGTGCAGTACGTTGGAATGAAACAAACGCTGGACGTTTTGTTTCAATACTTTCAAGAGTTGGAAAAGTAGAAAGTTCTATAATCGATTTTACTTTTGATTGTGATAGGGTTTTTAAACTGGAATGAAAAAGAAACATTTAAGGAATCATTCTCTCCACCGATGTTTCCATTTCTTTTTATATGAATATGGACACAGTTTTTTTTATTATTATTACCATATGGATATGGGTATTATTGAATTAAAAAAAACATTAAAAATATAAGTGTTATAATGCTTTATCATTTAATACCATTGTACCATCATACCCTAAAAATTTGGAAGGTCTTTAAATGGCTTTTGTGTATGTGTGGCATCACTTGATGGAATTATTTGTGATGTTATTGTGTTCTGCATTTATTTCAGGCATGTATTTTATTATGTATTATAGGCATGTAATTCAGTATGTTATGACCAGGAAATTTTTCAAGTCCCTCTGTTTGATGCATTTTATCTCTGCAGTGTAAATTGGCTCCTTGCTGGAGTCTGCTGTGGCAATGAAGCACATAACAGGCATGCATGATACTTTGCAAGCATACATACAGAGCAGGATCATTGAAGTATGGGAGCCCAGAGAGGAGAATTCGAAGCCTAGGGTGGATTCCTCAGCATCCTGTAGAGTGAGGCAGCACCATAAGGCACCAATTCAGAGGCTATATATTCACCTCATCTGCGCAGAACTAGGAAAGCGCGGCACTGCTATTATGGAAGATAAGATTAAAATAACCCAGCAAGTCGGTGAATAAAATCGTACATCCACAGGACAGACAATGAGGAAATAACAAAGCTGTCACCTCATGGGAACAAATGCAGACACAACATATGGAAACGATTGTGCTGCCTCGGTATTTGTAATTTACCACTTCTTGACTGGTTTTTAAAATAAGTAAGGCTGGAAATAGCAATCCCACAAGCATGATGTCACTCAAAATCACTGTCAGTTCTCAAATTGTTTGCTAGCAGCTTTATCATGACTTGTTTATCCGTGCTTTCCTTTTTTCTTCTGTACTTCTGCAATTTCTAGGAAGGTGTCAGTGAGTGTGACAAGAAGAAACAAGAACAGCAACAGGGTACTGATGAGTTATTCGTTGATATCAGGACGCCCCACCTGCTAGAATGACTCCAAAAATAAATTAATTTAAGATGAGTATTGATTAAAATATTTTCAAGTTAGTGAAGACAATATTTATTCATGAGTTAAATTGAATTATCAGCTATTCATATCATTCTCTATTTGAAAGTGCTTTCATTCAAGCACTTTGCCTAAAATTATGAGCTGCAAGACTCTTGCTTGAATATTTAATTTTAGGCTACCTCATGCATCTGCTCCACTAGATTTGAGAGGGAAATATTATTCCAGTTCAGTGGTGCGCTTAGAACATTTGCCTCCCAGCAACAAGTTTCTTGGTTTGAATCCAGGCAAGGGGTTTTATTTGTGAAAAGACATGCATATAGATCAGTGGTCTCCAAACTAAGGCCCGCAGGCTGGATGCGGCCCCCCTCCACATTTGGCACTGCCCCCTGAACAGTACCAGAAACATGCCCCCCCCCACACACACACACACACATACACACACACACACACACACAAAACAGTCCCAGAGCCGATCGATTCAGAATGGAAATGACACCTTGCATTTGTAACAGATGTGACAGAAATGCTGAACAGCCTTAACTTGTAGCTATGAGGGGAAACTCATGTACAGTATTCCTATGTAAAACCATTTGAGGTGAAACTAGCGCTGGTTTTGGAACAAGTGTAGAAGCACAACTTCATCCATCTCCCTGCCACCCAAAACCTCTCTGCAGAGAATCCAGCGGTCCAGTTCCCAGCTGAAAGGTGTGTGAAGCACTGGAGATGCTGAAGGTGAAGTTCGGTGTGCGATTCTGTGAACTACATGCTCATGCTAAAGAATTCCATCTTTCACGAACCACTTTGTTGCCGACATCAATGAAGTCCAGCCTTCTTATCAGTTGGAGTTTGGCCGAATTACAGAACTGTGATGTTCTGAAAGACGCATTCGAGCCGGACAGTCTCATTGACCTCTATGCTGCTATCCCAAATGACATAATAACCAGAAGGGGTTATTAATATTTGGTTCTGGAAGACAATAAATGTTTCCATTTAGGCACCTCTGTGATCGTCTCAGTTTTTCTGTTACAAACTGACCCGGCCCCCATTAGGAAAGGGAACGGTTATGTGGCCCTGAAAGGAAAAAGTTTGGAGACTCCGGCTCTAAATCATCCATAGAATGAACTGGTGACCGCTCACCCAGTGTTTCTCACCCAGTCTGAAAACATGTGCAATAATAATAATAATAATAATAATAATAATAATAATAATGGTATGATGGTATAATATACTATACATTACTGTCATACTGACAGAGTTGTATAGTGAGTACCTTTACCTTTAAATGTCAAGTAGGTTTGTACAAAAAATTTCCGGTAGTAGATACATTTACTTGAGTTTCTGTTTTAAATTTGTAGAGTTACTTCATTCAAAGATGTAATATCATCATCCATGAGACCATCAAGTCCCTGTCTTGAGACCTGTGTGAAGTCAATAGTGTGAATTCAGAGTGAACTTCAAAAAGGCTGGTTTCCTCTGAGTTTAAGGCTGTGCATAACCTCCTACAGTGACTTTAAAACAGGCCAGTGACCATTTTTGGATGGCGAGCAGCCCGTTGTTATATTTGCTCTATTATTCGTGACGACTAACAGATGGATTTTACATCACATTTTTCAGCTCAACTCTGGAGCATAAAATGGTTTAGCTGGAAGGACACGACAGCTGATGATTCTGTTCTGTATCACATGGTACTTGAGGGTAATGAGCCCGTTTCAGGAAAGAATTCAGAGCTTGTCCAGTAATCAGGACTCGTACAGAGATGTGTTGCAGGGAGACAATCACTTCACAAGGAAAGAGTACTCATATGTCATTCAAATAAATCAACATTCTTTCTTTGAGTATTTGAGTGCATTACATAGCAACTGATGTCCGAAAATCTACCGATAATTGGTGAGGCAGGGTTGAGATGACTACTGCAGTATTCATAAATACATAACCAACCAGCCATGTGATTTAATCATAAATTGAAATACTAAAAACTTTCTTTAAACGGGGTTATATGAGTAATAAGTTCATACAACACTTCTTACTCATAAATACACCCTGAAAACACAGAAAACATTATGTTTGCAAAACTTTTGAATAATTGTAGTTACTACTAAAACCAATAATGACTGAATACATTGGCAGTTGTAGATTATGATAATAAGTAGACTTAGTTGTATTTTTACAACTTACGAAAGGGCGAAATAAATGCTATTTGGTCCAGGTTGAAATTGAGTTTGGACACAAAAGTAAACATTCAATGAACAAGTGCATGACTGTAAAGCGCTGGTGTAATCTTAATTTTGTCCATGTTGTTAAGGGAACAATCTCATGCAATTAAAATTTATGGAGCTGCAATATTTTGTTCTTCTCAATTCCTCTTCATTGAAAGTTTAAAATGGACTGTAATTGAGAAGACTTTCTTTTCAGGCTGACATAATTATAATATGCAAATGATCCTCCTGTTTATGACGATACCTCCCACCCCCTGATGAGATGCAAGCAGAAACCCCTTGGGCTGCAGAGCCTCAGTTTAGGCTTCCGCTGGTGGAGGCAGAGCTGACTCAATGAACTCAAGCTGTCAATAGTTATGCCAGCATCCTGACAAGAGTCACAGAAGGGCAGCTAGCAGTTCACTGCCTGCATGCTTTAATTGGCATTTACAGATCCCTGAGAAAATCATGTCCACAAAATACCCTAACAATAACTGGCTCTGGGCAGATGTTTGTCTGATGAGCAGACACTGGCATTGTTAGTATTCAATCACTGCTGTGTGTCACATTCAGAGTGCGTTTAGCCTCACCTAAGTTGTGTACTGAATGAGCTATAGGGATGCCAATAAATATAGCTTAGAAATGTTGAAAATTAATGCTAAAAAATCTGGTTAATTTGCTCTGTAAAATTTCTTTGTCATATTTTTCCAGAGTTGTTGTTACCGGTGTGACTATCATTCTGTTTTGTTGCAGCTCACTCCCCTCAGAGCACATCTATTTTTTCATCCTTTGATTCAAACAAAATGGCAACAAAATTAACTGAACAAAACTATCTGTTTGAAGGTTTCAGAATTTTGAACAAAAAATGTTTCAGTTTCATGCTTTTTTTTCTTCAAACAAATGACATCAGTCCTTCTTCGTTTGTAATGATGAATACGATTTTCTCAAGATTTAATATGTTGAAAATTCATCAGGTCATTTCAAATATCACAGGCTTCTCAAATCGATCAGCCTTTCTTACCCTCCCTGCAATCAACTGGGGGTTTTCTTCGATCAAGGGTAAAAGATGTTTGAATTTTTTATTGTCTCTTGTCCAATCACACTCTATCAAAGTATACCAATTCATTTTGTACTTGGATTGTAACGAGTCATAGACATTGTGGTAGCCTCAAATTGATTGTCTTTGCCAAACAGTAGTGCACATCATCACGTTATCATTTCAGGTGCCTTATTTAATTTGAGTGAATGTTAGATGGAAGGTGATAGCACGTTCTTGTTCTGTGTCTGGATGATAATTAACACTCATCTCTACTTTCAGAGAGGATGATTATTTAAGACAGCATTTCATTCGGAGAATGTATTAAAGATTTGTTTGCCTAATGTAACAATTCTGTGATTTATGGGCTCTTCTGCATAGAGTAACTGTTAAATTTATAATGCATTACTTCTTTATGCTTATTAAATAATGAATAAATCCTGAAGAATTAATGGCTGCCCTAATTAGAATTTCCATCATGATGAAAGCGCCACTGGGAATGTGAAAATCTTTTGTTTTGGGCTATTAATGAAAGATGATTTCGTGATTTCATTGATTTCATGGCTTTTCCTCTGTTGCTGCAAAGATGCATTATCATTCCCGCATCTGCTTGTCATATTTAATGTGTAAACTGGATGCTGTGTATTTAAAATGCAACAGCAGGACGATGTCTCACAGTCAGAAGTAAAACAAGCTGTTTGACACAGCATATTTAGGACCGACCAGCTGCTGCCAGGCACTCTTTGAATTCATAATGTTTTATTTTTATAATAATTGTTATTGTTGTTGAACTTTCTGATCAACCCTTCTGCATTTTCACCTTTAATATTTATCCAAGATTTATTTTATCACCATAATCCACTGATTTCCTACGTACTTGGCAATCTGAATCTGAAAACCTGAATGTGAAGAAAGTCCTGGCTTCAAATCCACCTGAGGACCTGGGTTGGGGTGTTCTCTCTGTGTCTGCATGGATTCCCTCCAGGATTTCTGGTTTCCCACATGTAAAAAAAAAAAAAAATGCATCAAAGGCACATTAGTGGCTGTACATGTGGTGATATTTGTCTTTGTATGTGTAGCCTTGCAATAGCTACCCACTTATCTGGGGTAAACTCCACATCCTGCCAAAAATCATGTGGGTCAGGCTCCAGCCTGCAACCCCACACAAGTCTGGTGGAAATCGAAAATACAGTTCAAACTCTGCTTTCACAAGAAACCTTAAAGTCACAGTTCAATTGAAAAAGCCTCTCCCCCACTCCCCTGTATCGTCCAAGGTTGTAGGATAGATGTCAAATATTTAAACTTGAATTGACGATGTTTGCCCGTCTTCTGCATGGTTAAGATGATTTCCTCTTCTCAGTCATCATTCAAGTTCAACTTGTCATCAAATTCTACAAAAGCCATAAACAGAACTAAATGTAGTGGGGGGCTACACAGCATTACAACTGACAAACACTTCAGGAGTGATATGTGGGGGTTTTTGTGCGTGTTTTTTCTTAATTTCAGCAGTTTTAATTAATCTTTGCTCATGCTGTTCTACTGACAGGCCCTCATGTATCATCATGGCACATGTGCCGCATTATAATTTATAGCTTTCCTCTGGGTCACATGATCGCAATGTGCCATTCATGTCAAATGCTTTTGAGTTCAAGACCTTCAGCATGACTCATGTGTTGTTCTCTGTGAGTTAGACACACAATTATAGGTTTAATGTCGGTTTTCGTGTTGGCTGTTCTTCCATATTCTTCATTTTCTTCTCCCTTTTCATCTCTCTTCTTAAAATACCTGGTTCTGATTCGGCGCTCCACAGGAGGCATAACATAGCTTTTATTTGATTCCTACTGCGCTCTTCACGGTATTCTCTAAGATCTTACTGTGTGCAGCTCATGAACACTTGGTTATGTCTTTAAACAGAACCTAATGTGAATTTGACAACCAAAATGTTCAGCATTTTAAAAAAAAGAAGCTTTGATTTGAAATGTTTTTTTGTCATTACAGAACGAAAACAAAAAACTTAGTGCATCCGACCGTGAAACTTCAGTTGAATTATCTTTTTGTGTTTCTGTCTGTTCTCTATTTGTTTAGAAGGTTTGTCTGTATGTTAATGTGTAGATACATGGATTTGTATTATGTTTATGTGCAGTATGAATTCCCTTGTGCTTGGGTGTGGGGGTGGTTGTGGTAATGATGCTCTCACATGTTTATGCCTTATGCAGAATGGTGCTTGTTTGTAAATACAATAATGGAACAGAATGATCTGCCACCCTGATCCACCCTGTAAAATGCTTGTCATAATATCCCTGAACCCAAAGTAAGTTCTGAATTAAATAATGCAATTATACATTCACATATTCAATTGAGTAACTTACTAATTGTCGAATCCTTTCAACTCGATGTCATCATATTTTCACAAAAATCTCGACTTTAGAAACACATTGTTTGGAAATGGGCACCATGATGCAAAATCTATGCAAGGGACAAATACAAACCTAGATACAAATAGTAAAAACACAGAATAGCTCAGAAATTAAAGTGCACAGTAATAAATAAGTAAGATTCCTGAAGGCATATCTGACCTGAAGAAGGCATCTGGTCTCAGATGGAATGGAATCGTCTTCATGGTCAAGAATGCAAAAGTTGCAAAGAGCAAGCCGTCCCTCTCCCTCAGCTGCCACTGTCACGGAAAAATGAGCTTGTTATCTTGCTAAATCTCCAGTATTTAAATTCATGCTTGTTTTCCCACCCACTCAAATACACCTCTAATTCAGATGAGAGTCATCAGGCAAGAGCTGCTTAGCCATCAAACACCTGACATTTCTGTTGTTGGTGCATGTAAAAATTTGTTATTGAAGCAAGTTAAAAATAATGTGTGTGTAACTTGTGCATTAGTATAGAAAATGTTCCAAATTGAACATTAATTTTATGTTAAAATTTTTTCTACAGCTTAATGTTTTGGAAAATGATTCTTTAGACACATGCAATATTTTAACAGGTAAGGTAATAGATAATGGGTGATATAATATAATATAATATAATATAATATAATATAATATAATATAATATAATATAAGATAATGTATTTGTTTGAGACATAACTGGTTATGTTCTTTATTGCGTAAAGACCTTCTGATCTAGCTCCTCCCTGGTGTCTGAGCTCCTCACCCGATCTCTAAGGGTGCGCCCAGCCCTTCTACGGAGGAAACTCATTTCAGGTGCTTGTACCTGGGATCTTGTCCTTTCGGTCATGACCCAAAGCTCATGACTATAGGTGATTCTTAGCATTTTTTTAGACACATGCAATATTTTAACAGGCAAGGTAATAGATAATGGGTGATATAATATAATATAATATAATATAATATAATATAATATAATATAATATAATATAATATAATATAATATAATATAATATAATATAAGATAAGATAATGTATTTGTTCGAGACATAACTGGTTATGTTCTTTATTGCATAAAGACCTTCTGATCTAGCTCCTCCCTGGTGTCTGAGCTCCTCACCCGATCTCTAAGGGTGCGCCCAGCCCTTCTACGGAGGAAACTCATTTCAGGTGCTTGTACCTGGGATCTTGTCCTTTCGGTCATGACCCAAAGCTCATGACTATAGGTGAGAGTAGAGACGTAGATTGACCGGTGAATCGAGAGCTTCGTCTTGCGACTCAGCTCCGTCTTCACCAACGACAGATCCATACAGCGACCGCATCACTGCAGAAGCTGCACCGATCCGTCTGTCAATCTCACGTTCCATCCTTCCCTCACTCGTGAACAAGACCCCCAGATACTTAACTCCTTAACTTGGGGCAAACTCTCCACTGACCTGAAGAGGGCACACCACCCTTTTCCGATCGAGAACCATGGCCTCGGATTTAGAGGTGCTGATCCTCATCCCACTCGCGTCACACTCAGCAGCAAACCGTCCCAGTGCACGCTGAAGGTCCAGGTTTGATGAGGCCAACAGGACAACATCGTCTGCAAAAAGCAGAGATGAAATCCCTTGGTACCTAAACCGGACTTCCTCCAGATCCTGGCTGCGCCTAGAAATTCTGTCCATTAAGATTATGAACAGAACCTGAGATAGAGGGAAGCCCTGCAGAAGTCCAACATGTACCTGGAACAGGTCTGACTTACTGCCGGCAATGTGAACCAAGCTCTGGCTTCAGGAAGAGCTCGGAGTAGAGCCGCTGCTCCTCCGCCTCGACCTGAGCCAGCTGAGGTGGCTCGGGCATCTGTTCCGGATGCCTCCTGGACGCCTCCCGAGGAAGACCTAGGACACGCTGGAGGGTCTATGTCTCTCGGCTGGCCTGGGAACGCCTCGGGATCCCCCCGGAGGAGCTGGAAGAGGTGTTTGGGGAGAGGGAAGTATGGGCATCCCTCCTGAGATTGTTACCCCCGAAACCCGGCCCCGGATAAGCGGTTGAAGATGGATGCATGAATGGATGGATGGATGGTGTAAAGACCTTTCTAATGCTGCTTGTTGCATATTTTCATGTTTCTGCAGAACAGTTGTATTTTTTTAAACTATACAGACTCAGAAATTCAGTTTTTTGCAGCCAACAGCAAAGGTCAAAAGAAGCTCAATGGATTATATATGCTGGGAGATGGATCCACATGTAGAAAACTTGAGCATTGTGTTGAATGTCAGGTTCACTCCTTGGTGGTTTTGTGGGGCACAAATCTTTGAAACTGTAACAAATGATTATGCTAATCACACCGAACAGGGA
Source organism: Antennarius maculatus (assembly GCA_013358685.1). Lineage (NCBI taxonomy): Eukaryota > Metazoa > Chordata > Actinopteri > Lophiiformes > Antennariidae > Antennarius > Antennarius maculatus. The sequence continues at coordinate 9,706,102 of CM023613.1, read as the reverse complement.
TGGACTAACTCGAAATGACACTCATGGTGAGGACTCCTGGAGTATGCACAGTTTTTACAGCCCCATATGTTAGAGAGGCAAATGCATGAATAAATGCAAATTTTCTGAGGCGCAGTTATAATTTCTTGCATGAATTTATGTAAATCTGTAATTTTATTTAGATTTTGAGTATGCCAGAATGTAAATGCAATTATCATTTCTAATTAGAAATGCATGTGTCCCAGTAATCTGTCTAAGTAATCCCCCTTGACAGGTTATGGTCCTGCATGAGTAGACAGGAAACAAGCCTCCATTTCACCTTGTGTTCTCTTCTGTTGTCTGCATATTGATTTGTTGGCTACCTCTAATAATAAGGGAAAAAATAGGAATAGAACCGTTAGGCGGAGCTGCCCTTTTCTTTTTAGTCTTCAGCCATTTATTCATCTGTTCACGTTTTCCCTCTCTTCTCAGAACCCATTAAGATTGAAGCTTTGCTGTTCGGGCAGCTCAACATCATCTTAATGCAATTCAAAGACCTACATTCTACACCAAAGTTGCCTTGGCAACAAAGTCACCCCCCCACCCTCTTCCCCAAGATGCTGAGAGATCAATAGACTATCCTCAACGGTGTGCAGGAAATGCTCTGGCACAGATGGTCGTCAGAGAAACCATGAGCCTTGTTTCCTAGTAAGCGTCTGAAAATTCAAGTAATCAAGCAAGGTTACAATCAAAATAAAATTTAATAAAGTTTTGGAAACAATTTTATATCCAACCTGAACCAAACGCTATAACACAGCTGAAACTCTCTCACTTGCTCTCATATAGGGGCCTATTTAACAGGAGGTATGATCTGCTGATGCAACCTACTTTAATGTTTAATATTCCCCGTCTTTATAAGGAAATAAAGGGAATTAATTTAGACAGGGCTGCTGCACTGTGCTGCCAACAATAAAGGAGCACTGCTAAATAAATAAATTCTCGCTGTGGGTTTTGAAAATATAATTCTTACAAAAAGTACCACCTATTGTGCTGCTGCACATCATATAATAAATTGCATAGGAGATTTTTTTTTTTTCGTTTTCTTTTGTTTCAAACAGTTGCTTTTTTAGAGACAGAGGTTACAGTTTAGACTACAGAATCAGAACAAAATGTCAACACAAACCAATTGATAGTTTGAATATAAAAAACTAATCTAATGAAATAAAGTTTTATGTGATGTTAGGTTGAAGCCATTCCATCAGTAACCTTCCCAGATACTCTCCCACTGGTTTCAACTTGTCACGCTTGCATCTTGTCATGCTGCCCCCCTTCCAAGAAAATGGAACTTAACAAACCCCAGATTTTAATGAGGGCTCTGATTGGACAGCGGTACTCCATAGTTAATGAGGTGTCCTGTTGTCTGTCAGCTAATAGCCAGCCAGCAGTGTGTGTGTCTGTGTCTGTGTGAGAGTGAGGTACTGAGAATTTTATTTTCCAAATGTGCAGTGCAGGTTGATATGAAATGACATTAATGCACTTGCAATTTCTCACTTCTCTCACTACCTACCACATGCAAGGCATATGAATGAGGTAAAGCTTGACAGATGGAGCAAGGGCATCTGGCTTGTACTTAATTTATGTAATGAAATTTTACATGTGGCATTTAAAATATTCCAGGTGTTCTTAATTCAAATTTAATTTAGGACATTGGTTTGCTTTGATGCCTTTGGTTTTCACTGGATGCGAGACAATATTGTCCTGTTAGAAACATCAAAACCACCTGAACATAGGGATGTAAATAAACAGCTTCTAAAATTAGTCACAACATATTAAATGAAACATCAAGAAGTGTGTAAAGACACAGTTCTTCAGTAAAATCCTCAGCCGGCTCTCAACTGCTGTTGACAGACATGCTGATCCTGCAGGGATCAAAAGTGTCACCTTGAGGGCTTGAAAGGCATGGTGGTCTGCAGCAAAGACTTATGCCATGCCCAAATCCCAACACGGAAAGTAAGATGACATTATTGTCCGTTTTGAAAGGCTCTAACGTCTGCAGTGAAGCTTAAGGCATTAGCAATCAAGACGTGTGCCAAAACGGGTAAAACCACTGATAATAATCTGCACTTCGCCGTTTGTGCTTGACAAAGGTCTCTTATGGTTATTATAGGATCACTTCTCTCTCCCTTCACTACAGATGTGATCTGGAAATCAATAATTCTAAATCTGACTCAGAGAATCAAAAAACCCTTGATGCATCCATCAGGCAGACTTGAAAAGAGGCTGCACTTTCTGTTGTCCGGGTTTACATGGCAGATTTCTGTCTAATTTTGCAGTACATTTTCGAGGCATAGAGGAAGCAGAGAGCCTGAAAAGGTCAAGACAATCTGTGAGCAATGCCAACGAGTGCCCTTTTCTACCTTTAATTCTCTACCCTGATGTGGGATTCAGAGCAAGAAAAACACACAAGCTTTGTTATTAGATGAAAATGTATAAAGGCATATTTCTACCTAATATAGGAAAACTGTTGTGTGATCATTCAAGAAATTATATGCTTCAATTGTGACGCAGCCTGGTGGCACAAAAAAACACTCAATCATTCTATTATTTCTAATACGAGGCTGCAGAGTGTCGGCACAGCCTTTCATCATCCCCAATGCTATTATTTCGGAAATGCTTTATTTCATTTTGTGATTGATACCTTGCTGGTAGTCTCAGCAATCTTGGTCAGAGTTTGGATTTTTACAGCAGGCTCTAGTAAAGGCTGTAATGATATTCCATTTCAAAGATCTTTATTTTATGGCTCAGTGTGTGTCTCATCTTCCTTTTCCTGTCTTACATACAGGACCTGGAAACCGATCAACAATGGAGCGGCTGGTTGTGTGTGTGCTGCTATGCGCCGCTCTGGTGAAAGGATACAGCTGCCCCGGCCGCTGCATCTGCCAGCACCTCTCCCCCACTCTGACTCTGCTCTGCGCTAAGACTGGTCTTTTGTTTGTGCCGCCCACCATCGACCGTAAGACCGTCGAGCTGCGACTGACTGACAATTTCATCACCATCATCCGTAGGAAAGACTTTTTCAACATGACCAGTTTAGTCCACCTGACATTGTCCCGTAACACCATCAGCCAGATCACTCCCCACGCCTTTGTGGGCCTGCGATCCCTGAGGGCACTCCACATGGATGGAAACCGCCTCAGTGCAATAAAGAACGACCACTTCAAAGGTCTAATCAACCTGCGGCACCTCATCCTTGGAAACAACCAAATCCACCAGGTGGCCCCCACCTCCTTTGATGAGTTTGTTTCCACTATTGAAGACTTGGATCTTTCCAATAACAACCTGCGCAACCTTCCCTGGGAAGCTATAGCCAGAATGACCAACATTAACACACTCACCCTGGACCACAACCTGATTGACCATATCGGAGTGGGGACTTTTACCCTTTTAACCAAGCTGGTCCGCCTGGACATGACCTCCAACAGGCTGCAGAAGCTGCCGCCAGACAGCCTTTTCCAGCATGCTCAGGTGCTGTCGGATACTAAGGGCTCCAGCTCCTCCACCCTGGCTGTGAGCTTTGGAGGAAACCCTCTTCACTGTAACTGTGAGCTACTGTGGCTCCGCAGGCTGACAAGAGAGGATGACCTGGAGACCTGTGCCTCGCCAGAGCACCTCATGGATAAATATTTTTGGTCCATTCAAGAGGAAGAATTCATCTGTGAGCCTCCGTTGATCACCAAACATCTTTCCACTAAACCCTTTGTGATGGAAGGGCAGGGTGTTACTCTTAAATGCAAGGCCGTGGGTGACCCAGACCCGGAAATCCACTGGCGGTCTCCAGACGGCAAGCTTGTGCATAATAACTCTCGCACCATCTTATATGATAATGGAACTCTTGATATTCTCATCACCACGCTGAAGGACAGCGGGGCATTTAATTGTGTCGCGTCCAATGCTGCAGGCATTGCCACAGCTGCTGTGGAGATCAACATGATCCCCTTACCCTTGTTTGTTAACAACACAGGCCACATGCGTGAGGACCCCGGCCTCTCAGACATTGCCACATCCTCCAAATCTGGCAACGATAGCAAGGGCTACGACAAGCAGGACAGGAGGGTGATGGTCACCGAGCTGACCTCCTCCTCTGCCGTGATCCGCTGGCCATCTGAGCGCCATATTCCCGGCATCCGAATGTACCAGATTCAGTACAACAGCACAGCAGATGATACTTTGGTCTACAGGTAAGCTGTGGTGGAGGCGGTGGCTGGTTAGGGGGAGTGAATGGTTGTTGAGCAGGGACACAAAGAAGGGTGAGACATCTGGAAGCACCATCTGCTGAATTAGATGGCAGTGCAAAATGTCAGACTGACAGATCCCAAAGATGCAACTTGATTAAGTATGCCCAGAAATAAACAGAACCCTTATAGTTAAGCTGGGTGGATATTTTACATAAATTAAAATGCTTTAAAGTCCAGTGTAAGATGCATAATGTGTGAAGTATTTTTCTTTTATTTACAGATTTAGTAAACAAGGTCTAGTCTCTGGTGTTCGAGTTGATTTTTTGCATCAACTGAAATGTTGCAGAAACTTTAGTTTTAAGGCGTTTTTACCATCGTTAAAATATAATATGACAATAGGCAGGATCACAAAGAGCAACGACACCACTGCTTGTAAGCATTTGTATCATTACGAAGTGTCTGGGTTAATTGGTTGAAATACAGACTCTGATTAGATGTGGTTGTCTAATGATAAGCTTGGATGCAGCGGTGGACTAAGCATTTACCTCATAAAGCAGTAATAACATAGAATAAAAATACACCCTCACATTTCAAAGCTCATGCATCAGTGTGTCAGCGGCACTTTGCTGTTTTTGTTGGACTTCAGGTCATAGTGAAGGCAAAGTGGTGTGTATTACAAGATATTGTTATTAGAGTGTGATTAGCATGAGCATAAAATCACATTGGACTTTTTGCATATGTAATCTGAAAAGTAGCTGTGACATAAATGTGCTATGATAGAAGTAGGAGTAATAAGTATAATATGAGTGTAATATGTACAATAAAAATAATAAAATACAAATACTTTAGTACAATACTATAGTTACTTTTAATTACTTCTCAGCTGCAGAAAATAATAGTACAAGAGCACAAATAACTAATATGCTGTTTAAGTTGAGTTGTGAAACATAGTATACAAGCCAAATAACATGTTAAAAGTAAAACTTTGTGATGCACATGAACAGAATGTCCTAAGAATTGTTTCAGAATGTATGCATTCATGAAATGAGTTAATAACAGTGGTTGACTTCTTTTTCTTTTTTTCAGTTTTTATCAGATATAATGAGTTGCTCTCCTGTATAATTTTCTCATTCGGTCTCGGCACGGAGCTGAATGTTGTTTTGTCTTTAGGTGGTACATTATTACCTACAAATGATAACCATCAAAGTCCTCCTTTAGGGAAAAGGGAACAAGCTTCTAATTATATTAGTGCCTAAGCTGACCTGAAGACAATGCCTTCCCCTCGTGTATTTAGAGTCATGTAGCCTAGCAGTTGCCAGCAAGACGTGACCTTAGGTATTCACACATCAAAAATACTTTCACATCATGCATCACTTGTTCTGCAGCCTGAAGATGTTATGGCACATTATTTAGATTGTGAGCTTCTTCTTCCTTGTTTATCACCTTGCAGTTTACCCTTGCTGTCATTCCATACATAACCAAGACTGCAATGTCTCCCTGCTATCTTACAATATGACACAACTCTCTTAAGTCACCTTTAAAGTGTTGTTCTTTTTATATCCCCTTTGTTATTTAATAGTAGAGCTGTTGTGGTCTAGTGTCTTTTTGTGTGTATGAAAGTCACACCTTTGTGTGTTAATAAAATTTATGCAAATTAGTAAATGTACTTTTTTTGTCTACATCTACATCTTCACCACCAATGTTTTTTTTTTCTTTCTGCAGAATGATCCCATCTACCAGCAAAAACTTCTTAATTAATGATCTGGCTGCAGGTCGGGAATATGATCTGTGTGTGCTAGCAGTTTACGACGATGGCATCACGTCGTTAACGGCCACACGTGTGGTTGGCTGCGTGCAGTTCCACACGGCCGGTGAGGTCAGCCAGTGTCGCTTTATGCACAGCCAGTTCTTGGGAGGTACTATGATTATCATTATCGGCGGCATAATTGTTGCATCGGTCCTGGTCTTCATCGTTATTCTGATGATCCGATACAAGGCCTACAGCAGCCCCGAGGACGGCAAGACCAAGGTCAGCTCCAGCATTCAGTCCCAGACTAATGGCAGCCAGCAGCGGCTCCAGCGCTCCATCTCCAAGCAACCTTCCGACGAGGGGCAGCGTGAAGCCCGGGGACCCAAAGAATGCATGGCGCTGGTGGTCGGGGCAGAAAATGAGAAGAGGGAAGATCCAGGAGCCACCACTGCCATCCTGGAGGTGGAGCTATTTCCTCTGACTCTAGACAAGATGAAAAGAAGAACAAGCCTGGATGCACAATGCTCCGGCCCGCCGTCCGAGGACACACAGATGGACAGCAGCCTTACGGGCTCCACCATGTCCCTGTGTCTCATAGGCCCCAATGCTGGCACCAAGGAGGCTCCCCGGCTCAAGGACAAGAAAAGCGCCCTTGCCAACATGGGATTGCTCCCTAATGAGCTGGCACGAACTAGGCACAGATTCTCTTTTGATGGAGGGGATTATTCCATTTTTCAGAGTCACAGTTACCCACGCAGAGCGAGGACGAGGTGGCACAAGTCCACCAACCAGCTCAACATGGAGTCATCGCCACTCGCCAACAGGAGAGTTACGTTCAGCAGCACTGAGTGGATGCTTGAGAGCACAGTCTGAGGAGAAGTCGTACAGCTGGGGAAAATAGCTGGCTACGCCACACACGGACATACAAATGTAAAAACATGAATTTGTCAACATGCCATATGACATACATTTGTTTCTCTTGCGCACAGCAAATGGCAAACACAAGCACATTATTTACACCTGCAAACTTTCTGAGAGTTGCTGGAGAAGAGAGTTGTCGCCCTTCATCAAGCCTCCCCATCCTACTCCCAGAGTGGTTTGTTGGCCATGTCTTTCTTTATGCAGCAGTGCCTTAATCTAAAAAAATGTACGAATGGAGGATGCTGCTCATTGTAATCATAAACCTTCCTCTCTGTCATTCCCTCTTGCCCTAGTAAGGGGGAGGCATTTCTTTGGATTCTTTTGAAATTTATTCCTTTTTCTGTGATATGCCAAGGGAGTATGGCATTTGGATGTGACTGTTTAATTGGTAAGAAAAATAAAACAAGAAAAAAAACATCATCATAACTGTAAAGTGGAACAGCCAGGTATCCTGTTATGTTAGTCATGTTTTTGGGTTCGTTCAAGAAAAAAAAAAAAAAAACTTTTGCACAGAAGACACGAGATACAAGGACATGTATCACCACCAGTCTATACAATAATCATGACTAAAAAGAAAAACAGGATTTTACACATGCCGATTTGTAATGTTTCTAGAGAATAAAGAAGATGGACCTGAAAATAAAGTGAGGACTCCTCCCTAATGGTTGGACTGTATGATGCTGAACAGGTTTTATCCCAGATGTGACTGTATATTAATAGGAACTGTATCTGGCTGGTCTAGATAAAAAGACAACAAACAAAAAACATATATAAGTATATTAAAACATTGGTGTATGTGTACTAACTATGTAAGTCATATGTCACATGACTTTTTTACAAAAGCATTTGGGTGTTGGCTGCAAGTTTTTACATTAAAAACCTGAGTCATCACGCCTCTCCCTATTTAGTATGTCAAAGTTTGGACCATTTATTCCCCTCACGAAGGGTATTAAATTTTTTGTGTGGGTTAACTGTATCCTTGGTGTTCTTTTCTTGTGACTTGGAAAACAGCAGCATACAAAGGGAGGGACACAAGAATCGAAATGATAAATAATTGATTGCAGAGTACTATTTATAAAGCTTCTGCGAAAGCTTCACAACACACTCAGAATCAGCAGTGGGGCGTGGGGACGATGAGGGATGTGATGAGCACACGACCTTTGAATTCAAATGCAGCCAGCTGTTACGCACACGGGTTTAGGACGCGTGGCTCCCACAAGGGGGAGATAAAACTGCCCTCAATAAGTCACTGCAGTGGGGGATTTTAGAAAAGTCCCTGTAGCATCCCGTTTTTAGGATTCAGCTGCTTGTCAAGGAGGCAAGAATTTTTTTAATGATTTATAAAATTGAGTGTGTCAACAGTTAATAAATTGTTTAAAAGACAAAAACTGAAAAAGATTTTAAAGCACTTAGTAATATTTGTCAACTGTAACTGAATATTAATAATATTTAATTTCATTTCATATAATTAGATCTCATGATAAACAATTACACTCAAATGCAAGCTAACATTTGTTAATAGTTACTTGAAACAAATCACTCAAGCAAAGATTTTGACTAAAATGACAGGGTCTTCACCGTGAAGAAAAGCATGTGCCCAAATAAATAACTACTGAAAAAATTGAAAGTATAATGTGTCCTGGCACCATTATGAATGCGTCCTGTGATGCAGGAACTCATTAATCTACTGTTTATACACAAGTTACTGATAAGAGGAGTGATCTGTGTTGACAATTTGATAAGCACAAATTGACTTATATCTGTTTGCAACCACAATATAATGTGTTACATGCTACAAATAAATGCTGAACACAACTGTAAAATTAATGCTTTACTGAAAAAAAAATGCATGACAGGAATGGATCTGATCGAGGATGTCAGGGTTATTAGATCCCGCAAAGCGGTGATGTATTGTAATTGTCAGTGTTTGTGTGTTTGTCCGTCCGTCTGTCCATCCACCAAATATCTTCACAACCGTTGCAGATAGAAACATGAAACAAAAAGCACATTACTCGTGCGGCAAAGCGGATGAAAATCAGATGATAACCTTGACCTTGAGAAAACTAGGTCAAGGTCAAATTTAAACTTTTCTACACTCAGGAAAGATAGGAAGACAAAACAAAAGGCGCTATATTCAAGGGAGGCAAGGAGATGAAATGAGATCATAACCTTGACCTTGAAAAACTAAGTCAAGGTCATATTTTCACTTTATACCTTGTAGGTACACATCTCTGAAACCTGATAACAAATAGAATGCACTAGTTACATGTCGGATCATGGGTGTTTTGTTTAAATGGATCCTGACCTATGAAAGTAGGTCAGGGTAAAATTTTGAATTCAGGGGTGTCGCGGGACGTTTGTAGTCTCTTGACTGCCTTGTTTGTTTGCTGCCACAGAAAACACCCTCTGCCACTGAGTACAGCTCCTTAGGTTATGCTGAAATGAGGCGGCTCTTTGGACAGCCAAGAGGTAAAATATGGAGCAGAAGGAGATAAGTCCCAGTGGAGGTTTCCAATCCTCTCCAATCTCATGTTTGCATCCTCAGTGACGGAAACTATCGAGTCTAAGAATGGGGTCATCCCGTCCTTCTCCCTCATCAGACCAAAGTGGTTCCAGCCAAAAGATTTCACTGAATTAGCCCCCCCTCGTGAATGAAGACTTAACTTTATGAATGAAGTGTTTGCGTGTCAATTTGTGGTGCACACATTTTTTGACTCTTGTCCATGTATTCTTTAACTATTGATGGTTTCCAGTTAAATGTGCCTCAGAGACGGCAGTGGCTCAGTGGAAGAGCAGGTCGTCCAATGTTCCAAGATCGGTGGTTCAATTCCCACTCCTGCCCAAAAACATCCAAAGTGTGAGCTGACGGTGGGAGGTGCCAGCTCACTTCCGGAGCACTGCCAAGGCACCCTTGAGCAAGGCGCCGTCCCCCTCACAAGCTGCTCATTTGGGCGCACCAGAAAGGGGCTGCCTGCCACTCCACCTCCCCCTGCATGCTTACAGGCCCCCTTGTGTGTGGTTGTGTGTATTACAGGGGCCTGTACACACTAATACACATGCGTGTGACTAACATATACTAGACAGTGCATTTTTAATTTCCCCTCGGGGATTATAACAGTACATAAAAAAATGTGCTGCAGACATTCTCAAAGCAGACGTATCTGTGTCTGCTTCTATCTATAACCTCTGTTCAACATGAAATCTGCTTAGAAAGGAGGGGAGTGTGACTAAGTCCTCAGAATTGGCCAGGGGCAGCCTAACAAGCAACGACTGGGAGCAGAGAAAGCACTTACTGTCTCATCAGCAGTTCTGAGTGACTTCAAAAACCTGCCGTGACTTGATGAAGGCTAGTTTTTTTGCTGCAGATCCTATTATATGTTCAATGCATAGTAATGTCTGTTTGAAAAGTTCCATTTGGACACGCTTCAGTTAGTTTAAGTTTTATAGTTTCGGCAGTCACATTCCAGCTCAGACTCGACATACGTATGGATGTGATTGCAGTTTATCGCACTTAAAGAAGAGACCTGCATAAAATAACACATGCGAACTAAATTGAAAATTAGGTGCTTTGAGCACAAATGGATTCTTGTGTTGCGTGTTCCTAGTAGCCTCAAACCAGTGTCTGATATGTAATATTTCAACGTTACAAAAATATTAATTTACTGTAAATTTATGATTGACTTACTCCAGATTTTCTTCTAAACACAGAGTAAAGACAAAAATGACTCAGTCGCTGTTAATAATCTCAAATATATGGTAGTGTTTCATAACTAATGGTTACCATAGACACAAGATATTTGATCTTTGAGATCAATCAAAAATCAAACATCTGGACATATTTTCATGGCCATTACCGTGTCGCCTCAGGGTGGTGGCAGAGGAAAGTCTGTGGGTCATCAAAGTCCCAAAGAGTCATCTCTTTGTTCACATACTTCTTTGCCAAAGTGGTGACTGCATAGTGCCAGAAAATGGACAGTTAGTTTTGCTAATGATGGAAAAGACATTATTACTTCTGCTATTTGCAAAGAAAGAAATATCAAGAGTCAGAGTCTGTATTGAGGAATGAATTTTCTTTAAATAAAACTAATATTTAGCATTATTAAATGAATAATCTGATAAATCGAGCACTTAGACACACTCATTGGATTAAGCCCTCTTGCCAAATAGTAATTAACCTCAACAATGTTAGAAAAATTTCTGTCAATACGGATTTGACCAGATGTTTTTTATATGCCTTTTTCCATTTCCAAGATTTGGGCAGTTGCAGCCAAGCTCAACACAGCCCACTCTCTGCTGCTGAGAGAACACTTAGCCTATTGACACAGACTGGGAAAAGTGCTTCAGGCTTATAAGTACACACACGCACACACTTTTAAAATGGCTTACCAACACTTCCTTCAGCAACAGATTATCTAAAAATATCCAGATGGCTAAGGCCAACTTGTAGCAGGTTTATATTTTATTTGAATAAAGTTAAACACTAATGTAGTCTGACTAGTGTGATAAAAAGAAACTGTCCAGCGGCACAGAATGTGATCTTAATATGGGTTTTGAACAGTGGCCGTTCATGATACTTCAGAGTTAGCTATCACTTTTCAGGGCTATTTTTGATGTTAGATGTTTTTAGACTGCAACATTATACCAGTATTAACAAAGCACAGCGGGTGGAAACCTGCTGCTTTTCAGCTCTTTTATGACCAGAGCTCTTCAACAGCACTTATTCATATCACCAGAGAAATGGAATGGATGTTGAAGAGCAGCTTGTTAAGGTGTGTCTGAATCAGAATAAGACTGCGTGACCAAACCGGGAACACTCTGATCCCAGGTATTTGATCATGAATCAGTGGAGAGGATGCTGCCTATTTGACAATGACATAAAAATGAAAAATATATCACCAGTCTTATCCTCGAACAGAAAGTACGTTATTGTGTTCCATATCTTAAATTTTGATTTTATCAGACTTTACTCAGTTTGGAATTAGAATGGAATTCAACAAGTCTACACTTTTAGCTGCCCAATCCATGAATTACTTATACAAGGAGTGTTGTGGAGATCACTTCTGGAGATCATACATGTTGAAAAACGCACCACCTTAAGATCCTAAGGTCTGCAACAAATATTAAAATTGATATTCATACTTGCCTGATTCGTGCCCCACCCCCCAACAAAGAATACAGGAAAATAGTTGGTAGTTTTGCATGAATAAGAAGAATGTCTCGTCAACGAGAATAGAACTCAGTTCACCATATTCTGATTATCATCTGGATATGTATCATAAAGGGCACAGCCATAGTAAAGACGAGGTTCTCTTAGTGTGACTGTTTGGCAATTACTGGACTATCAGAAAACAACAAGAAATGTCCTATCCTGAGGTGTAAATAAGAACATACTCTATGGATCCACACCTACATTGAATGGATTTGTCCATCATCTTTCCACAATGTTTCATTACTAGTCAAGTAATCCCGGATGGGAGAAGTTCATGAGGCTTTAGCTACACGATGGATTTGTCTGGCGGTAAGAACAAACACACATTTCTGATAACACAATTTTTTTTTTATGAAAACACAAAATAGACATTCTCTTTGGGCAACGTGCCACTTAAAAAATTTAAAATGTACAAAAAGTAAAAATCAATAAAAGCAAATGCATGTTTCATCAGATTTTGTGGGTACTTGTATTTTCTTTCAAAATGAAATGCACAAAATAGTGGTCAATTTAGGATAGCAGGAACTCTTGTGAGGCAGACGGTCTGAGTCAATTATCAAATCAATGATCCTGCAGCAGATAGAATTCTTCATGAGGCAAGCTGTGGAAACCTCACCATCCCTCCTCAAGCTGTCTGTGCTGCTGTGCACTGTGCTTTAATCTACTGCAGAGATGGATGAGGTGCTGCTGCACAAAACGCCCACAGAAAACATGGACAGCACAGGATTGTTGATGGATAACACAGAACGGCCCGGCAGGGGAAAGCCCTCAGAAGTTAAGGAGAACATAAGAATTAGATGTAGTTTTCCTGGTTGTTAGTGCAGCTATGGATCTGATACTGTCTGTACCAGTTAGTCTCCTGAACTCCCTTGTGAACTCACTTCATCGGCGGCTTTCCAGTCTTTCCTCCTCCTTTTTTTCAAGTTCAACCCCGAGTCTGACTCTCTGTGGGAGTCCTGCTTTCGCTTTTTACGACTACGAGTCCTTGTCTCCCTTTCTTCATCATTACTCTCTCTTGAGCTGCTGTCCTCGTCTTTCCTGGTTTTTGTGTTTTTCTTGTTTTTATGTCGACATTTACTCCTCTTCCTCTTTTCCTTGTCTTTTGTAGTACTGCCGTCATCACTGCCACTCTCGGAATCCACTTTTTTGTGCTGTCCATCATCATCTCTCTTCTTCTTTTTCTTTTTCTTTTGGCGTAAGGACTTCTTTGACTGTTTGGAGACACGTCCTGCTGTGTCAGACTTGGACTTCTTCATTTTGTGATGCCCAGTCTTCTTTTTGGACTTCTTTATTTCACTAGAGTACAAACAAATGAAATAACATCAATGTAGAATAGACATCATGTGGTAGAATTTTAAATACAACATGAAGCAATTATGGAGAGCTCTGCCAAATTTAGTAAAAACATATGATCAGGAATAGGATCAGGATTAATGTCTTGTCGTTGTGGTTTCCTCCTACCGGGCAGCATAGAACAGGAAAGCTGTGGACCGCATTATAACAAGTTACCGTTTAGAAATAAAGATGCTAAGACAGAAGCATCAGTTCAGTTGTCAGTAGGCTCTTTGGAGATGAAATGTGCCCATCTGGTAAGTGGACAAGAACAGGCTGCAATACTAGTCCTAAGTGACTGAAGCTTGTTATTCCAAACAAGAAGTTGAAAAAGAAGTCCCAATAACACACTGTGTTAGATTCAGTTTCAGATTCAACAAGGCAGTCAGAGACTGAAACATCCCGCGACATCCCTGAATTCAAAATTTTACCCTGACCTGCTTTCATAGTGGTCGCAGCAATGAATTCTATTGCTAATTCATTGACCTACTTTTCAAAGGTGAAGATCATCATCGCATTTTTGTGCCTGAAAATTTTGCTTTTTGTTTTGTGATGCGATCTCATCAGGTTTCAGAGATGTGTACCTAAAAGGTAAAAAGTGAAAATTTGACCATCTCCTAGTTTTTCAAGGTCAAGGTTGTGATCAAATTATCATGTCCTTGTTTCCCTGAATATAACGTCTTTTGTTTTGTCTTTCTATCTTATCCGGTTCCTGAGATATGTGCAAAAAATATACAAAAGTTGAAATTTGACTATGACCTAGTTTTCTCAATGTCAAGTTCATCATCTGATTGTCATCCCCTTTGCCTCTTGAGTAATGGGCTTTTTCTTTCATAGTTCTATCTGCAACGGTTGTGAAGACATTTGGTGGGCGGAAGGACGGATGAACACACAAACACTGACAATTACAATACATCACAGCTTCGCGGGAAGTAAAATCCAATACAAGACACATAAATCAGCTTGTATGGAATTTCTACTTTTCATGAATGCTCTACAGGTGATATATGGTTTGTATTCATGGTTCAGTCACCATTATGTATTTAATCTCATGCTAATTCATTATGGATCTGTGTAATACAGACTATGGGACTTCAAATCTGCACAGATTATCATCATCATTAAGTTCGTTTTGTTATCCACTAAATCACATCAGTGATTTTAATTTACATGAGGCAAATGGAATACACTGGCAACTGGTAGAGTTCTCAACATTACTACTCAACATTCAAAATGATGTAAAGTATTCCTTAAAAAAAATACATATAAAAATAAATCTACAGTATATTGGCAATCGTATCACCGGCAAGAAAAACACAATCAGGTCATTTCTGCTCATGAAGGTGAGATCAGCTAATAATTATATCATTAACATATTATTCCGTGTTAATAGGTCAGAAACCACATAACCGTAGCACAAAAATAAAGACATTATTATGAAGTGTGACGTTTTGGACCAGGACACTAGAACCAAAACAATCTCAAACCCTGGAGAGTCACCTTCAAAAATAACTTCATCTAATTCTCTTGTGAACACCAACTTCATGGAAATACAGTACAAAGGTGGGACAATTTGGGGCTGCTGTTGAAATGATTGCTCATTTAAAGCAATTTTTTTGCTTACCTGTCACTTTCAAATTCCTCTGGATAAAGCTCCTTGAATCCGCTGTGTCCCCACCTGTGATGCGAACACAACAATTTGTGGATTTAGTAGTATTCAACTCCTTGATAATCACTCTATTTTCTGGAAAAAAAAAAAAGTGGACCGTCTCTGATAAATACAATATGTAAGAAACAATCCTCTTTATTCTTTCTATCAATCAGAATTAAGCACTTTTGACTTTTCTCAAGATGTAAACAATGAAATACCTAAACCATATGTACATGGAGTCCTGTAGTGTACCTGTCAGGATCATTGGACTCAAACTCATAAAGTTTTCGAGTCCAGTATCGAGCCTCTCTGTCATCATGTTCTGAGACTCTGCTTTGACTGAGGCTTCTGGGCTGATTTGACATTCGATCACAGTGCATTCCTCCCCTGGAACACAAAAAACATCAATAAATCAATCACCAACATACAGTTATGTATCTAAACTGACAGTTACATAATGAAAAACAGTCCCAAATTAGCTTTGTGTCACTCATGTTCAGGTAGCTGGAAATAAACTCAGACGGTTCGTGTCTATACCTCACACTGTCTGTGTCAGGCAAATGTTTGTGGTGGGACATTTGGACCTCCCAGCCGCGCATTTTCCACATCTCCATCTCCTCCTGGATCTGCAGCAAGTCAATATGAGTAAGTACATTAGAGACAGGCAGGGCCCGAAACAGAAGGAGTTTATCTGATAAAGCTTAATCCTTTTAAAGGTCAAACTCACAAATCATCCCTATTAAAAGATGCCAAATGGTAGCTGGGATCTGAGAATTCGCTGCTTTTATCTGTCTTGTATGTTTTCTATTAACATCTGACATTTTAGAAAACAGATGAATTAAATGATCAGCATTGTAGATAAAATATATAAAAACACTAAGCTGCAGATATGCAATAGACTCCCAGTGTTGATAGAAAGTGGAATTGTTCAAACAACGTGATTAGTAGTTGTCACGGTATTATAAAGGTAGATTACTCCCGGAGATTTGGTTGTTCTGGTATCCGATGAGAACTAATCGACTGGGATTAGTTCTCATTAAGCGTACTTTAAATAGAGACGAAGTGTTTCAAATTAATATACAGAAACATCAAACTCACCTTGTTGTGGGCATCTGTGTGGCGTATTACATTCCTCAACAATGTCTTCCCCAGTGGCTGCTTTGCCATGATGAGACCTGAAATGTAATTTATTGAAAGAGCCTTGATCAATCAAAGTACTAGTAAAGATGACTGTAAACACACGATCGAAGAGATTTAGTATCGTGAGACAAACCACTTCCTTAGTTAGCCTAGCCTGCTACGTTATCTCAAGAAAATTACTCGAATAAAAACAATACGCTGTCTGCTGATTATTCATTGAAGACTGTTAAAATAAAACACTAGTAACCCTCTGCCTTCATCTCGGAAATGAGCACAAAGTGTACCTCTGCAAAACGAGTAATATTCAATGGCACAACAACACAACACTGCTGCCAGCCCGTATCGAAGCTTCTACCCAGCGTAATGTTGTCGCACAGCAACGTCACCGAAGGGCAGTAAACTGAACTGTGATTTGTCTAAAAATCTGCCAATCATTAAAGCACAGATAACACTTCCGGTTTGAGGGCGTTCAACATCACGGATGGCGGGGTGGTGCTTTACAAATTGGTAGCGTTTCACGTCACATTTTCGATCCATGAAACAAGGTTCCTATTATTTATTAAAACTCTTAAAGGTTTACTTTTTCGTGTTTTTAAACTTCTGTTTTAAATGATCCTATTTCAAATTAGCTTATTGTTTCGATTTTGGACTGACAATCAAAAATCAATTTAAAAAAGCGACAAATAACGAGGAACGCAAAAATCAGAACAATAAAAATGCGTCTGATACAGTATACAGTACATGATACAGTATAAAGACTATGTTAATAAACTTTCATTTGATTTATTTAAAACCTCATTTTGAAGTTCTGCTCAGAGAAGTTCGAAAAAAAAATGACAGCTTGATATTACTGTATTGTTCATCAAACCTGCTGTACATTAACCATATAAGGGAAAAAGCACGCGACGGTGGCACGGTTAGCAGGTTGGCAGGGTTATTTACAACATCACGTTGTTTGTTGTTTAAGTTTTACAATAAGAATTTAAATATACAAAAAAAAAATTCTTACTATTACTTATATTCATATTATACTTGTATCATTGGTTTTACAAGGTATCAAGTAGATGTACTGTAGTTAAAAATACATCATATTTGCCAAAACATTTATTGTTTAGTAAAACTGCAATCAGTGGCATCACAGAAACTTCGAGATACGTACATATAAATCTAAATAGATGTTCAGTAACTACACATTTTGTTTTTTTAGTTACGATGGAGCTAGGATAGCTTTCTTTAAATAAATACATACATACATACATACATACATAATATGCAGTATAGAGTGTATATGTAATTCAAACATAAACAAACAATTTAAAATAACCGCATGATAAAAATGGGCTACAAGAACATGCTATCCCCTGTTTCCTGTGCTTTTGATATGGATTTTCTGTATATCCTGGCTTGATTTGTATCTGACTTCAATAAAAAACAAGCTACAAAGCAGTTCATTCTTGTAATGATGTGTATATAGGATGTTGCCTACGAAATGCCCTGGGTTCACGAAAAGCACTCCAGGTTGAGTTTCTATAAAGGACTGACTGTAAATAATAGAAGACTGTTTGTGGTAATATATCCCCATGTACACGCATGTTGAAAGATGAATCATTTTGTAAGAACTTCAAATGTCTTTGAATACCCTGGTGGAATGCACATCAATATCTAAGGAGATGAAGGATTGCACAGTCCATACTTAAGCCAGAGCCTAGTGTTTTTAATGAGGTGTCAACATGGTCCCATGAAGTGGGTCCCGATTATCACTGACTGAGAAAGTAATGTAACACATGTAATAGTACTCAGTAGGAAACATTTTATACACGTATGTTTGACTTAATTTAGACGGTCTGCTTTGACACCCTTATGTACTTCCTGTATAGCAGATATTATAGGAGGTGATTTTTACTTATTACTGAACTTTGTGCTACATCTTTGCAAACACCCCATTAAAGGTTTGATTTACTGTAATTGTTTTTTTTTTCTTTTTATGGTTGATTCTCATGTACTATACAATTAACACAATTAACTGGCAAAATAATTACTGTACTCTATGTCCTTTTTTTCAAACTAACGAGGCACAGACTTTTCTACGTTGTTGCAACAAAAATGGATGCATTTCTCAGGGACAAAATCTTATTAGACTGTGCTATTTAAAAGGCACAGTACAAAATGATATGCTATCCATGTTTCATGGCAGACAGGCTAATGGTTCTCAATAAGAACAGAGCAACTATGCAAACAATCTGTTCTATTTTAGCAACTCATTTGATTTACAAATTGGCCCACTGCATGCTGTCCTTGTGGCAGAGCAGCTTTTTTGTCACCCCCTCCCTCCCAAGCAATGACTTTGCCACAATGCTTTGAATAGCAAAGTCATTCTTGATACATCATCTAAGCACAAAGGATACAAGCACTGAGTGTGCCACATCATCTTCTGCTATGTCTTTTCTGTGTTTACCCTTTTTTCTTTAAACTGGAGCAGAAACTTCCAAAGAGATGCTTGATTGACCAGGGATTAGAGCATGAGGGAACGCTATCAACTGTATATGAGATGTTTGAGGGAACGCTATCAGATGTATATGACATGTTTCAGAAAAGATTTTTCAAGCTTGTTTTAACTGATTTAAATTCTACAGCACCTTTCATCAAGTTACACTTATTCCTTTAAAAACAGTTAGTCCCTTCCATCAAAGTCATCCTGATATAAAGTGTCAGCTATGATTACATAGCATTAAAGAATTTATAAAGTTTAAAACAGGTTTAACTGTATTCTTGGGTGCCATCTTTTTTAGAGAAAAAATTTGGAATAGCAATACTGTTGATAAATTAGTTTTCTATTCATGACTATGACTGTTATTAATTCTTTTTCAAATTTATAAGAATAAAGGTGAGGCAGCCAACAATAATTGTGTTTGTGAATGTTACACTGTCAGATTTTTAGCAGTTTAAATAGAACCAAAGACAAAAAAAAAGAATAAATAAAATTAAAGAAAATTAAAAGTGAATCACTAACATGAGATGTACCCAGGATGTAAGTGATTCCGTGGATGGGGGTCAGTGCTGGGATGTAGGGGAGACAAAACAACTTCCTCATGAGTGTATGGTTCAATACAGGAGAGCCAACTCCTGAGGACTAAACTCAGCAGTCCACCTGTACCTGAAAGACACAGGCCATTCCTTTGAGGAACTAAGGTGCAGCTTTTAGTCAGGGAAGACATATTTTCAGAGAATACTTAAAGAAGTCATTTTGTCAAACTGGAGAAACCATCTGTGAACATGAGAGGAGAAAGAGAGCGAGAGGAGGCTTAAGACACCATCTATCAGCCACCTGGAGTGCAGTATTGACCTCCATCCCCAAAAACCACAACAACCATGCCTGAGTGCAGCTCACCATAACAGCTCACATGAGGGTGGGATGTACTTTCTCATGATTCAGAGCCCATTTGCAATAGCCGCTTCAAAGATATACAGTACATAGAACTACATGTTATCATTGTCTTCTTTGCACTGCTGTGCACTATCATTATTTTCTATTGAACTTTTGATTAATAATTTTCACAAAAAGATATACCCAATAAATATAGTAGATTAAAAAACATGTGATGCTTGAAATTTATGCATCAACAACTACTGTAGAGGTGGAGGGAAGTATTCAGACATTGTATGAAAGTAAAATTACCATTGAGTAGAGATAATGTTGACGGGAAATGCCACACATTTCATTTTGTTATTCAGTAAACATAAAAGTAGCATGATGCTCAAAGTTGAAAAAATTCTCTCTGCAGAATGGCTTATGTAAATAATAATGACATGTTCTTTATTTGGAATGGACAATGGACAGGCCAGAACCATCTGATGTGTTGCAGCAGCTGCAGAATCCATTAAATCCTGATTATGGACGGTTTGAAGGGTATAATCCAAGTCAACGCAATAATATATCAATAAAACTGAGAAGATTTAATTACATCTTGGCAATAAAAATCCGAAGGATTTCCGATTACAATGCAGTTTTCCTGATACTACCTGATTGTTTTAATAATACATATGACATTGCAAGTATGGTGAATTTTTCTAGTTTGTACTAGTTAGCTCAGATAAAAGCAGATAAAAACAGAGATGTAACGTTACAACTGTCATGTTTATAGCAACAACGAAATATCAGTGTAACAAATGAATTTAACTACAAATAGGTACAACCATAAAGGCTTGTCTTGACGTTCAGAGTTTCAGTGTAGCCTGCTGACAGGTTTGGTGTCCCAGTCACCATCTGGTGGTAAGAATGTGGCACTGAGGAAACCGCTGATTTTAGATATTTTTTAAAGTAATTTATTTCTAATATCAAAGAAGCACACAATTGGCACTTTCCTTTGGAATGTTATTATTGTATTCCAAAATATACATTACCAATGATCAATGAGTGATGATTTCTGTATTTATCACTTTGGGTAATGGTTTATTCTTTTCTTGTGAAGTTACCGTCATTACTATTACCAAGCTAAATCTGCTAAATTAAAAAAATAAAATAAAATAAGTTCATCAAATACAAGTAGTGAGTAAAAAGCAGAATATTTGACTCTGCGTTGTGGAGGAGTAGGATTAAAAAGTAGCTGACAATGGAAATTCTAAACGAAATTAGCTTAAAGTTTCACAGAGCTACCGATTTTGGTCCACAAAATGTTGGGAAAATCACCACTCTGCATAATCGTGTGGTTTTACTTTTATTTGAAGAATTAGTGCTTTTGCTCCTTGTTTGCTGGTGCTCCTCAAGTGAAATCTGATTTAACATTTCCATGGCTCTGTAGTACCACTCTCCAGTAAAGTAGCTCATTGAATTGTGGTGATGGTACTCATGGACAACTGAAGACAATGACATAGTGTTTCGGGCAGCACTGCAAGCTGCAAGACCTATTTCACATTCTTGCTGATGACACCAACAACATTTGTAGAGGCTTAATGATGGTGTGCTCCACTAAAATGTTTTCCAAATGACACAGAAAAGCTTTTGTGTCTGTGTTCCTGCCTTTCAAATTTTTACATTTCTCCCACATTTGTTTAATTTGACGGCTCTGAAGTTTCAAGAGTGATCTCTAAGTAACTCATGGCTTGCTCACAACTGCAGTAAAAATGCTGTTCGTAGCATTTACTGCATTGCAATGAGTACTGTAATGTGAAAAGAGCTGTGGATGCCGGCTGCCTGCATTCCATGAATACCTTTATTTCTAACTTTCTCCATGCTTCCTGCAACTGTGTAAATATATCATTACCCTCTCGTGTTCTGGCTTGTGTGGTACGCTGTCTTTGAACAAGTCCATGGTTTTGCCATCAAACACAACGCTTCACTGCACACAGGGAGACTTTATAATGCTTCAGTTTATATAGTTCTCCTTTTAGCTGCAGTGGTCTATACTATACTACACTAAAGCAAAAGGAGAGAAGCAGAAGCAGCAGAATCTCACTCCTCCACCTCCTTGTGTAATGAGAGAGCAGTGGGTAAGGGAGGGAGGAGGAGGAGGAGGAGGAGGAGGAGGAGGAGGAGGAGGTAGAGGGGGAGGGTAAACACACTCAGACAGAGCCATGTCTGACATCCTTGCTTACTGAAACGAAGGAAGGAGATAGAAAAGCTAATGCGACTGAGCCGAGGAGAAAGAGGGAAAGGAGGCAGGGAGGGTGGAAAGAATAGATGTTAAAAGACCGGTAGAGAGAAAGGGCTGAAGAGGATGCACAAGGGCTGCATCAGTTCTCATCTGCAAGGAACAAAAACAGTGTATTCATGAATGGGGAGCTGGAGAAGGCGAGTGCAATGAGAAACCAGACAGGCTTCAGTCGCTGGTGTTGAGCAGCAATCCTCTCCCCTTCTGGTATGAATTAGGGAATGGGTTCAGAGCTTTTGATTAGGATTTTGGAGTTATATTTTAAGAGAGAGGAGAGGGTTTGAGCGTGCTGTTATTTCTGATTGAACACAGTGTGCGACGTGGATATTCTTCTGGTTGCTGCTTTCAGGGCTGCTCCCCTCCCCACTGTCTCTAGCTGTGTTTGGGCTATGGTCCTGACAGAGAAGCAGAGCATCACCGAGATGAAGGGCTGTGACTGATGGGAGGCTAAGCTTATAAACATCAGCATGGGAGCCAAACAGATGAAATGGTAAGAGCTTTTTAACATTACGTCTATTCAGGCTGTGATCTGTCTCTCCTGTGCATGAAAGTATCAGAAACAGACCGACACAACAGAACAACGCATCAGGCCTACATTCAGGAGACTAGAAGCATCATCTTGATCATTTAGATGATTATGTGTGTTTCATTGTTTAAACCATTGGGTGTTTCGCTCTTAGCATCAGAATTTCCTGTTCATAACCTGATTGAACAGGTAATTGTTCAGTGCTTACTGTACAATAGGGGTGGGTGTGTCCCTTTATCTGAGCTGAACGGATGTTAGCATCCGCCACAGTGTCACTTCCAATCCGTCTTCCTCTTCTCTTTCTCTGATCTTTCATTTCATTCTTTGAAGAATGAAGATTATGAAATTTAATTTACAATAGAAAAGCAAATACATAAATTTTCATCTTGAAATTATGTCATAAATTATGAAAGTTTGATTTGCAACTCTGAAGGTGTTTTAGGCCTAGCATCATTTTATAGATTTTTTTAAACTATTGACAAGACCAGATTCTAATGTTATAAAAAATTACTAAACCCTAATGCAAACATACAATTCAAGTCCTGCATTTAAAATGTTGATTAATTGGAATGACAATGAATGCTCAGAAACATGTGAATAAAAAAACTCACTTTCACTGACTGACTTTATTGATTTTGGTTATTCCCAACATAGGGGGGAAACCCATTCAAAGGGTAACACTGAAATAGAAAAGGAAAAAACAAAGCTACGTTGTATAATATTTTATTACAATTTCAGAGGGTTTTTTCTTTTCTTATATTTTAGACAATATTTATTGACTTACTGTAAAGTTTGCCATGTCGACAGTCAAAAACTTCATGAAATGAAAGCATACGTGAGGCTCTGCATGAACGTCACTGTATTGCTCTGCTATTTATCTGACGTCAGTATTTGACTAGAGAGGTTAAAGATATGCTGCTGTTTGATTATAATGAATATTAATAGCTGCATTAAATTTAATTTGAAATGTTGTCCAGTCACTGCAGCTGACAGATAAATCATAGTTAAGAAGAAATACTGATAACAAGTTCAAATATGTCTTTCTAGAAACGAACTGAAGCAGAATACTAATTCAACATAAAACTGCAATACAGACATGCGATAAAGTTATATAAAATATTCACAGATATCACAGAGTTTTATATTAAAGTTGCATGTGTATCTCTCCACCAAAGCTTTTCATCTGATGTTAATCTGAGGATCATCTTTCGTAAATCGCAGTTCTTAACATCTGGCTTAAACCACAAGGTCTAAACCCTTCTGTGGTTGTGCTCTTTTGATGGATGACCCACAAACATCTGAAGTCAATTAGGTTATAACTGCAGAGACGATGATAACATATTTCATTTGCAATGACAAGATGAGTTTGTGAACACTTTGATCCCCACTGCAGAGATTCTTTCAGAAAAAGATAAGACCTTTAAGTTTATATGTGACCTGGTGCAATCGCCCCATTTGAGGGGCTGGAAGGACCAAACTATGTGACGCCCTTGAGAATCGTGGCTGCAGCCAACGTTCTACTTTTTTCTAAATCTACTCAAGCAACATGATGGGAATACTGGACCGCAAGTTGGTTCACCGCCATGGTCCAAACTAAAATATCTCAACAACCACTGGATGGATTGCCACTAAATGTAGTACAAATATACAAATATTATGACAACCATGGTGATACTCTGATCCCCTAATAGCTGCAATGCCTGCTTATATTGTCACTGAAATAATTATAACCAACAGTAAACTATTATTGTAAAATAAATATCATTTTATGACATTGACATCGTTATCAAAAATGAAAATAGTACAAATAAAGAAAAAGTGATGATGGTAATGGTACAGGTTCATGTCTTCTTCAGGAAAAAACCATCATCATTCGTTGATCCCTCAACTCTCATCCGCTGTGTCCACCAGGGCGAGATGTGATTTTGTGTTTATTTTAGCTACAGATATACTTCAGTCAGTGCGACTTCACAAATGTTCATCTCTTAAAGTAAGCTAAACACACCATCATTATCCGTGCTGAGCATCAAAATTTTAGTCCTGTCATCGTGGGCATACATGATGATGACATTAGGATTTAGCTCATTGCGCCTAAATATAGTCTCACAAAACCACTAGCATGACTCTAATCTCATTTCCAGTTTGTTTGTTGGATGAGTAGCACGTTATTGTAAGAAGTCACAGAAAAATGAGCAAAATTAATCCATTAAGAGGCTGTGAGCCCTTTGGAAAATACAAGTATTCCTGTTTACTCTATGCTGGGATGTTTGCTTGTGCTCAGTAATGCTATTAGATAAGCAGAAAATCTCATCTGCCACAATCTAAATCATGCTGCATATGCATGGGAAGAACGTGTTCAACTTTGCAAATGCAATCCCTCAGGACATTCTTTGGTTTGTAAACACAGTTTTATCCCACAGTTTAAGTCCACAGTTATTTTTTCCTTCTATTTGGCCTCAGGAACCGGGTGAGGAATTACAATCCCCTTCTATCCCCTCTCTAGCATGGAGTTTAGATCTGTTTCCAAAAGAACAGATTTGTTTCCCCATATAGATACAGACAGAAAAAAAAGGAATCCCTGTTTAAGGACCGTGCATAATGCAATGGGTCATAGGTCACATTAGCTGTATTCCACTTCTACACACAAAGTTGAGAGAAGATGACAGCCGGCTTGAGCATCAGGCTGCTGGGGATTTTTTCAGAAACCACAAAACGCATATTCATACAAGCTGCAGAGGAACCAGTCACTCAGAAACCATACCAGGATTATGAAATTATGGCTGAAGGGGATTAAACTACAGATTGAATTTTCAATGGGGACAGAGATTCATGCATTCCTTCTAATTCAGCTTTAATTTTGCATTTAATTTGTTAAATAGTCTGTGATAGTCTGAATTCCTATGGGCACTATGTGTTTGAAACAGATATGGTTTAAAATATCTCAGAATTAATTCACGTCTCTGACTCCTTTGGGAGTTCTTAATGTGTATAGCTCCATTTTATGTATCCCTGTTTATTTATTGCCATTTATTTGGCAGGATATGCAAACAGACTCACTCTGCCTGTGTCCGCCATCTGTTTCAGTCTCAGCTCAGCCAGCCCTGTTCATTCCCCCAAAGAGGAGTATGTTATCAGCCCGTCCACCGACGGCCCTAAACAGCAGACTGTTCACAATCAGTCTGAAGAACGAGGCGAACCTCAGAATGACAAATATGAGCTGACAGAGAAGAAATCTGTCACAGGTTGGTTGACTGCACATCGTCTCCTGCAGAGCAATAGGTGATGTAATAAATCCCTGCTGCCAAACGATGCTCCCCCCCGCTCATGTCCCTGGTGACTTTCTTCCTTCTAGAGGAGGTATCTCTGTGTGGATTGTGCCCCTCCCTCGGGCTCGATAGGCAGGAGGAAGAGAAGTCCTGGGAGGAGCAGCTGGATGCCCACCAGGAGCAGCTGGAGAAGGAGATGCAGGAGGCCAGGAGGATGGTGTTCCGCCTACAGGTGAGTCCTGGATACATAAACCACTGGATAGACAGCGTACAACTGAAATGGGCTGTAGCATACAGGGGGATTTGGGCCTGATTCTTGATGTTTCTCAGGAAATTAAGGGTGTTAATGAAAATAAATATATATAAAAAATAATAAAAACAATAAATGATAATGAAGTAAAAGTGATGATGTCATTTAGTCAAATTAGACAAGGATAATATATTCAATAAAAGTGTAATTTGGCCACTGTGACAAATGTAAAGGCACTTCATCATGTTTTCAATATTTAGAACTTCTTTCAACATTATTCCGTCACATGATCTAACCTTTATTTTCCCGCTTTGCTGCTGTCCCTGCTGTCCCAGCAGGACTCACTGCAAAGTAATCTCTGTGATAGATTGAACTAGTGGCCAGATGTCTCTATTGCAAAGGAAGTGTGTTTATTGTCCATGCAACTCATTCATTCATCTTCATGTACCGCCGCTGTATCTGCCGCAGCGGGTCACGGGGAGCTGGAGCCTATCCCAGCTGGCATAGGGCGTGAGGCGGGGGACACTCCGGGCATGACGCCAGTGCACCGCGGAGCCACATACAAAGACATACAAACACACACACGCACACACTCCTACGGGCAATTTGGGACTGGCCAATCAACCTGAAGCGCATGCTTTTGGAGGTGGGAGGAAGCCAGAGAACCCACGCGGACACGGGGAGAGCATGCGAACTCCGCACAGAGCGGGACTCGAAACCGGACCCGCCATGTTGTGAGGCGACAGCACTAACCACTGCGCTACCGTGCCGCCCGTCCATGGAACTCAATTCTTTTAACTTAGTTTTATTTAATTTATTGTTCCTGAATGTTTTTCCATAATCTCAGCATACAGTATGCTGCATATCTGAATGTAGAAGCCATTATATATTTTAATAACAGCAGTTCAATGATAAATTTGGAAAGGAACACCTGCGAGCTAATATTCTATATGAAATGCTTCCTGACCCCAATTTGTGCTATTTTTCTTCCATTTGTCTTTCCAAGTCCAAATTAATTTACCATGTCTGTGCTTTCACATATTTACAGTATGTATTTTACTTTGACTTTGATTCTAGACCTCTGAAACATCACCCGCATCTCAGATTTTCCACTTAACCCAAGTAAACAAAGGGAAACAGAACACAGTGCCTTCTTTTTACCCAAACAATGGATAAATGTAACTAATTGAAACAGAAAATGATGCGAAAATAAATGAGAAAATAATGAAAATGAGAAAACAAAGAGGGCAGTGCATTAAATGTCATGAAGTTGTGTGTAATTCAGTATGATTATATTTTGATGCAGCTGGAATGGTAAAGTAGTTTTGAGTAAAAATCCCAAACTAGTGTGTTTACAGATACAAATAGGGAAATGATTCTGGCTGCTCTGTCATCTATATTTAATACGGCTGCTTTTAGGCCTCATGTCGTGTATTTACTGCATGTTTGTGTGCTTTTGCCCCCAGGCTCTGCTGCTCCATGGCTCTCATCCAGGCGAGGACCAGGATGGATCTGGAAGCTTTGGAGATAACCGGGCCAGTGCTGAACAGCAGCTGGTACAGTGCCCCCTCTCTGCTATCACGAGAAAACAACACTCGCTTGTCACTCTGTGTAGTCTCAGTGACAACCCATCTGCTCTGATGATGTTTGGAGCCATCACTCCTGTTCAGGATGGATGCTATAGAGACCAAATGAATCTCTCTGATCTTCTAGCCGGCTCTCATGCAGGTCCACTGCCTCCTCAGGCACCCTGACATTCCTTCATTTTCTAATTATGATGCTTATACCCTCTGTCTCTGAAGGTTCTGATCCGCAGTCGTCTCGACCAAAGCACAGAAGAAGCTCTTGATCTTAAGGTACAGTGAGTAAATGTAATGAGGCTGACTATAGATAAACTCCTTTTCAAGACAATAATTCCTATATCTGTTTATTCTCAGAGAGAACTCATGAGACACAAACAGGAGGCGCGCCACCTGCAGGCCATCAAGGTAAACCTCCTAATGAGATTTTTCCGTTTGTCTAAATAATTGGAATTAAATTATGTTATTCAGTCCAATTAAACTCTCACACTACACAAAACTGATTATTCTCTGGTTTCATACTATGATGCAATGCTTTCTTTTGTCATTTATTAATAAAAATGGAATAAAGAGGTGGGTGTGTACTCTCCATAAGTGGAGTGGATGCAGTATGTTTGGATTCAGGTCTCCTCTGACTGTTTCTTATTCTCTTCTTTCTCATTAGGATGCTCTGCAGCAGCGCCTGGCAGTGCAGGAAGATGCTGTCCTGCAGCTAAAGCAGGAACTACTGAGATGCAACATGGACAAAGATCAACTGGAAGGGGAGAATGTGAGACAAATGATGATTAGCATTTGACACAATGAAGTAGGATATGTGACCAGAGTTGATACACATTAATGTGAGAGCAATGTGTGCCATTCTAATATTAATGTCGGTTTGCAGGCAGAGCTCAAGCACAAACTGACAGAACGGAACACATTACTC
The DNA here is from genome assembly GCA_013358685.1 of Antennarius maculatus. Taxonomy (NCBI): domain Eukaryota; kingdom Metazoa; phylum Chordata; class Actinopteri; order Lophiiformes; family Antennariidae; genus Antennarius; species Antennarius maculatus. The sequence goes on along the minus strand of CM023613.1, from coordinate 9,677,711 downwards.
AGTGAATATGAGGTATTGTATATTGTTTTTGTATACTGTTTTTTGCTACACTGCAATATATTAAGCAGAAGCATGCATGCATATGAATGCATTTTCAGTCATCTTTTCTCATCACAATAGCAGCAGCTGGGAAGAAAGGACAGAATACTGCAGCAACAGCAGCAGAAGCTGGAGGAGGCTCAGCATAAAGCACATGAAGTCAGCCTTGAACGGGTCAGGGTCACGATGTGTTTCAGTAATACATGTTTTGTAGTGAATGGCATGTACAAACTGGAATAGCACAAGAAAATAATACGTAAAACATATTTTAAGGAAATGGATGGAATGTGTACAAAGCAAATTAAAAATTCCATGGTTCGCCAAAGCTAGATTCAGTAGATTTGCTCCAAATCGGTGTATGTTCATGGCAGCATGGCAATGTGTGTGGGATTGACTGGAAATAAATCACGCTGTCTGTGTTAATCATAATGAAGACAGAACTCACCCAGTGGCTCGTGTGTGTCGGTTTCTGGAGAAGAATGCTTGCTCACAACACAGAGGAATAGACCGTCATTGATTTATGGTCTAATTCTGTGCTTTTCATGACATTTCATCCGTAATCAGATAATTTCTATTCTCTGACATATGAAAATCATCCACTGTTATTTATGCATTCATGTCTATCTTGCAGACATTCAGGAGTGACAGTGGTGGTTACAGTAATTCAGTGGACTCAGTGTCTCCAGTGGTATTCCAGCACAATGCACCTGTGAGTACACTACCTGGTTTCAGTGTTTAATCAGCTCGATCCAACAGCCTTATGCATGGATGACAGCTCAGTTTCCTCAAGAAGTAATAGTCCAGTGATTTTCACATTATGAATCCTTGATCTTAGAAACCAGCTAATTTTGAATTTCCAGTCATTTGGAATTGCATTAGCATTGGTATTATGTGACAGTTATTCCAGAAAATACTGTTTGACTTACAGTTTTCTTTGATGACACACTAAATTATTAGACACTACACTGGACAAAAATTAATTTAAACTAAATTAATTATATTTTGCATTTTTTTCTTTCTCACTTATTGGAAACAAGCGTCCAAAATACTGTATTTTGCTTTAACATGAAAAATAAAACTGCATTTACACAAGATGCTATTTGCCATAGGGGGAAGAGCTGCAGCTGGTCAGGGAGGCCCTGCGTAGTTTAAGGGACAGCTTTTCTGGCCATGACCCCCAACATCACACCCTGGACACCCTTGAGCAGGGGGTGTCCAGCCTCATGGACCGATTACACTCTTTGGAAACCCAGCGCAGACAGGACAGAGGGGTAACCGTTTTTGAGCAGATCTAAAAAAACAGCAACGCATCTGTCCTCTGCTATCTGGATCAGCCATAAATGAGTGGTTACCATGAATAAATAGCTTCTTCTTCTAGGAGGAATTTAAATCCCCGGGACGCAGAGCCAACTCCACAGACCGTGACTCCTGGCCACCAAGCTCAAGTGAGACAAACAAAACATTTGTATCGTTTAGGATTTGTAATCCTCCACAATGTCACAACTTTGGCTGTTAAGTCAGGTTGTGCTGTTCAATCATGCTGCTCTGTATGGAGAGGACATTATTGGCTGTGAGGCTGAAGCCATTTATGACTATCTTTGTGAAAAACAATTTTGTGCTGTTGTAATTATTTCCAGAAATGGCGCACTCGCACAGCAGCCCGGGATTGGACAGTGCCATCTCCACTAAAGTGCTCTATTTCACAGATCGCTCGCTAACGCCGTTTCTGATTAACATCCCAAAAAGGTGAAAATAAAAACATTTAACAGTGGGTTCAACATAATATTGTTAATATGTTTGTTTTCTGCAGTATTCACGATGTAGTCTCCATTTTCTTTAGAACTGCACGTTTAGGATACTTTATTTAGGAGCTACGTGCGTGCATCAGTATAGTTCTGGACAAACACTAAGCATCGAGGATCTCAACTGTTGTGTGGGTGTGTGATTACATAGAACATGACTGACATTGATTTCCTACAGGCTGGGAGAAGTAACGCTCCGGGACTTCAAGACTGCCATAGATAGACAAGGCAGTTTCAGATACCACTTTAAGGCCCTCGACCCAGAGTTTGGCACAGTGAAAGAGGAGGTAGGCGTCAAATTATAGCTCAGATTTCTTTCCATGTCAAACAAACAAGAGATGCCAGCTATAGAGCAAAGCTATAGTTCAACAGAAGTGGAGACTGGTTTTCATTCCAGAGTCTGAGTAGTTGTAATTACCAGTTTCTACTGAGACCTCTGCACGTTCTCGGTGCAACAGTTTATATGTGAATGCTGCATTTTGGCTGCACAGGTATTCCAGGATGGAGCACTGGTGCCTGGCTGGGAAGGAAAGATTGTAGCCTGGGTGGAGGAAGACCACGGAGAGAGGAGGTAGAGGCCAAACACCAGAGATCACCACCAGAAACCTCATTTGTTCCCACTGGATCAGGATTCCATTGAATCTACCTATGATGCCATAACACAGAGCAGTTATAGTACAATAACAGAATTAATGGGACCAACGGATTAAACACTAGTTTGTTATGTAATCTCGCCATAAAAGTGAATGTTCCGTATGAAGGATGTGGCTTGATATGAAATATTACACGTTGTTAGCAGCTCATAAAATAATATGTGGGTCCACCACTTAACGGTCAGTAATGTGATATTTAATTGTGATGTCATCACTACAGTATATAGTATTCAAACCTGGAAATGAATGTTTACTGATGTTCATCACATGTTCAAGATTGCCAAATAGTGATGTTGTTGTTTTGCATCAATTTTGACATTTTAATAAACATCAATTATTGCATGGATCATTTTGCTGTCAACTATTCTCAGGGCATAATTACTGTGTGCACACCCTCCCAGCCATTAGACACCTCCACATTAATAAACAAACCCCATTCTACAGGCAATTAATTTTTTAGTGTTTAGAATTATATTTGCTCCTGCAGATGAACCCACACAGCAGCATGTGTATTTTAGGAAAAACATTTATTTTGGATCATTTTCAGGGAAATTGTTTATTAGGCTTTGAGTCACATTGTTTTTCAGAATACATCGTAGGAGTTTAGTCTTTGTTTATTGACTAAATGATAGATGTTCCTTGAGTCTGATCAGTCAACACTCAGAATATTTGTTCCTCCTTTAAAGCAAAGAATCACAAAACATCCACTCTCAAAGTAAGCCTTCGATTCTTCTTGTTAAATATGGCAGATGCAGTGTCTTCATTTACAGTTTTTGGGAACTCCAAAAGCAAATAGTAGACATCCTCCACCTCTAGTAAGATGTCATCCTGCAGAAAAAAATGTATTCAGCACATTTCTAGGCTTACAAACACAGAAATGGATCAACCATGTATCTTTGTGACTTCCCACTGACACACACTTTTCTACATGGGTCCATTATAACTGTTCAAAGGAGTGTGTAATCGCTAACCTTGGAGATTCTCAGCTGGCAGTCTGACACGGAGCAAATCTTTGGCAACTCCACTGTCAGTTCCAAGCGGCGAAGAACTCCTGATGCATCGGTCTTCATCTCCAGTTGGTACTCTGGCTTCTGCGGCTCCACGGACGTGGTGGAGATGACCTGGATCAAATCCGTCTTCTTGTGCTCTGCAGGTCTGCAGATAATTTGGGCTGTCGTGTCCTCGTTCTGAGTCTCTAAGCGTAGCGAGGAGATTTTCTGCAGAAGGGTCTGACTGGCTGTAAAAAGAAACGCTCAAGATGATTAGAAACTACAGTGAGGGATGATTGAGCTGCAGCCGTGAAAAGAAGGAGCTCTAACAAAAATGTCTTATGGCAGCTTGACGGGGTCTACAGCTTCATGTCTCACCTGTATCAGGTTGTTTGGAGGCATTAGCCCACTGCTGAAAGCCTAGTCGGCGGTACAGGTCATCTGGGCTGCTTTTTGGGCTGCAGCTTACAACTGTGTACTGCTGAGATAACCTTATACCGAAATGTTTCTGGGCAAAACTCAGGGCCAACATGTAGACTTCAGTTTTGTCTTCATGTTCCTGCAGCACTGCAGGGTTTACTGCCACATCCGACACTGTGTACCAATCTGTTAAGGAGAAAACAACAATTCATTAGGTTTCATTTAAATCATGCAACACGGAGATTCCGCAGCTTGTATTTCACCTTCATTTGTGTCAGTTTCCAGCTTTCCTGTACACATGGGTAAAGGTCTGCTGGGATCCCCAGGCGCAGGAACACGCTTCCAGCTGCATATGTTGATGTATAATGACCCTTTATTGGGCCCCTGTTGAAGGAAAACGTGCAATCTGTCGACAGAAACAAAACCCACCCTGTCTATGGCTTATTAATGGACGTTTGTGTGGGAGCTGAATGTTGTAAAGGTTTTGTGTTTCATGGTGAGAGACTGTAGAGCTGAAAATAAATGAAAATAATCAACAAAGAAACGTATTTGATTTCCGAGTATCTGGGCCATACGTGTCTTGTATCGCCTGTTTTTCTCAGTCTAGCTGATCAGGAGTTGAATATAAGACATTTTAGAATGTCAGAGAGGCCTTTGGGAGGTTGTGGCCTTTGTCACTTTTCAATGGTCAAAAGAATAATCCGGAAATTAATAAATAAATGACTCATCAATGACAATATTTTCCCGTAGCTCAAGTCATGTGGATCTCACTCAAAATTAAACATTTGAGATCTTCACTTAAAAAAGACGAACATTGACTGATTTTACTTTTTGTGCAGATGTAAAGATCCTGTCTTATAATAAATGCTGTAAACTGAATTTTGTTTTATGTCTAATGAAAGCAAAACCTGTCAGATTATGTGATGATAGAGGATTAAACACACCCTGAGTTCTCTGTAGCAGCAGCTTCTGTTAGCATCACTGCCACCTGTTTGTGGTCCACAAAGCTGTGGTAAAGTTATCTTTCTTTCATTTCTTTTGCGTCTTTTACAAACTTACCTCAATCTGGGTGCGCAAACAAGAGTGCAGTTCTGGTGGAGCGCTGAATTCAACTCCTGCCTTCATTTGGTTCTCAATGAACTTCCTGTAGGCTTCAGGGTCATTTTCAGACAGACTATCCAGCACAGACCAGAAGTGGCTGACCTGCTTTAACACGTCCGTGGATCCGCCGTGAGACGACATGTTCCCCCGCAGCCGCCAAACACTGTTCGTCGGTTGGTTTAATTAACTTAAAGTAACTGAAAAACAGTACTTTAAAGTTATGACGTCAGCAATCTCACTCATATTTAATTACCACCACTGTAATTTAGTTTCTGTCGCAGTGTAGCCCAGCTTTGCTACGCTAATGTTGTCAGTTGCTATAGAAACCAGATGAAAGCAAACGTCACATAGACGCCCCCTGGCGGCGAGAAACAGAAGTGCAACTAAATAATCACAGGACGAGGTTTTAGAAGAGGCATGATTTATGTACAGTTCATGAAAAACATTGCGTAAAATAGCATCTTAATGTCTTCCTGTGTACGATATATAACAAACACTTAAAGTAGATATATTAACCATGTTTCCAATGACTCAAACAATAATAGAAATAGTGTCTTCTGTGTTTTGTTCTCCTTTTTCCACACTCAGTAGCTCTGCAGAGAAAAACAAAAAAGATAAGCACATTAAAAACGTTCCTTCTACTGAGGATACAGAACTAATTAGAGCAATATGTTACAGGAGTCTCATCCTTTATCTTAGGTAAAAGTAGCAATGTAAATTTATTCCAATTTGAGCAAAACCAAAAACTGTATTTTAATACATCTTCTCCTTTCGGCTTTTCCCTTCTGGAGTCGCCACAGTGAATCAGTTGCCTCCATCTAACCCTGTCTTCTGCATCCTCTTCTCTCACACCAACTACCTTCATGTCCTCTTTCACTACATCCATAAACCTCCTCTTTGGTCTTCCTCTAGGCCTCCTGCCTGGCAGTTCAAAACTCAGCATCGTTCTACCAATATATTCACTATCTCTTCTCTGGACATGTCCAAACCATCTCAGTCTGGCCTCTCTGACTTTATCTCCAAAACCTCTAACATGTGCTGTCCCTCTGATGAACTCATTCCTGATCCTATCCTTCCTGGTCACTCCCAGAGAGAACCTCAGCATCTTCATCTCTGCTACCTCCAGCTCTGCCTCCTGTCTTTTCCTCAGTGACACTGTCTCTAGACCAAACAACATCACTGGTCTCACCACAGTTTTGTACACCTTTCCTTTCATTTTAGCTGAAACTCTTCTATCACACACCACACCTGACACTTTTCTCCACCCATTCCTTCCTGACAGTACACCCTTCTTCACCTCTTTTCCACACTCTCCATTGCTCTGGACTGCTAACCCTAAGTACTTAAAATCCTCCACCTTCTTGATATCTTCTCCCTGTAACCTCACTCTTCCACTTGGGTCCCTCTCATTCACACACATGTACTCTGTCTTACTGCAGCTAACCTTCATTCCTCTCCTTTCCAGGACAAACTTCCACCTCTCTAGCTTCTCCTCCACCTCTTCCCTGCTCTCACTGCAGATCACAATGTCATCTGCAAACATCATAGTCCATGGAGATTCCTGTCTAACCTCATCTGTCAGCCTGTCCATCACCATAGTGAACAAGAAGGGGCTCAGAGCTGATCCCTGATGCAGTCCCACCTCCACCTTGAACTCTTCTGTCAAGTATTTAATACATATTTTACATATACATATTCCAATACATATTTTACTGTATTTTAATTCATATTGAAGCAAAATAACTGAATGTTATCAGCTGAAAGGAATATATTCACTAAAAGAAAGTATTAAATATATATTTTTTAAATAACCCCTGTTTAGTTTGTAACTGCAATGGTTCGCTGATAAAAAATAAATCAATTATTTTGTTCCAGCCATTCTTCAAGGAAAACTGTCAAACAATTTTGCTTCCAGTTTCTAAAATGATTAGGCTTGCTTTTATATTTCTTACACATATAATAGAAAAGTGACTTTTGTTGGAGTGTTATTAAATCAAAACAACCATATTGCAGACTAAATTAAATTATTTTTAATATTGGTTGATTAATTAATCAGCAGATTGATGGAGAATTTAAATAGTTGGTAATTGTAGCTTGCCTTCACCTGAATGATACTGCTTAGTGTTTAATATACTGCACTGCTATGAGGTGTATTATCTGGATCTACTCTGTTGACCTCTATCATCTCATAGATCCAGCCCAAGAATTCAGCCACTTTGGTGTAAACTCCTGGACGGTTTGGCTCAGCGCAGCCTGTCCCCCAGCTGACAACCCCTACCAGCCTCCACACATTTTCATCCTGGCAGACCAGAGGACCCCCACTGTCCCCCTGGAGAGGCAGACGCAAACTGTTAAATACAAGTCCACTCAGCCTTCATTATGCCAGCATTTCACAATAAACAATTTGCAGAAGAGAGAATGGATATTTAAAACACCTCTGCAAGCTACTTTTGAAAAAACATGCGTCTAACCTGACATGCATCCACTTTTCCCTCTGTGTATCCGGCACAAAGCATCCGTGGCGTGATCTCTCCATTGTACATGCAGGTGCTGTTACACTTGTTTGTGCTAATTATAGGAACTGGTGCCTCTTTCAGGGTGTCAGGTGAGTGAACTGAAAAGGAAGCACATATTTACAACTCACCAAGCATAAATTGGATGTTAGCAGATGTAAATTTGGCTTTGGAGCAGTTCATCGATGCTTTACCATCCTCAGGATGAGTGTATCCCCACCCAGATATCCAGCACTGTGTTCCTCCTGGGAGATCATAGTCATACTGAGGCAAGCAGACAGGTCTAATTGCATCTTGTTATGGAGGAAAAAAGAACTTGATTATATAATTCTGACATGATGTGTTGTTTTTTTACTCAAATCATTTTTAGAGTCATTAAGGCATTTCTTGAGAAACACACACTAATGCAGGCCTCCCTCAAGTTTACCTTGAAATCTGACACGGTTGATTTCACAAGCCTTTGTTAATTAACTCCCTTAAGTCCACCCTTTGCTCAAAAATGTGTTTTGCTTGTTGGTATTCACTTGGTTGTTTGACAATCATTGTTCAGAATGATGCATGTGCAGACTTTGGCACCAGAAGGCAGTACACACATTAATTTGCTACAGACGGAATGTCAGATTTCTCTTTAAACATATATTAGCATCTGGGTGTGTACGATGTTGTTTTGAAGGGAGGTATTTAGTTTTGAGCTGCGGGTGAGTATTATTGTTAATTGTGAAAACGTAACAAAGGACAATATTACATGCTGACCTGAAAAATTTAGTGGGCTCTGCAGCTTCATCAGAGCTATGTCGCTGTCGTGGCTTCTGTGGTTGTAGTCCTTGTTGTAGATGATCTTCTCAACAGCGTATCCTGTCTGTTGAGCCATTTTAGCTGAGCTACGGGTGACGATGCCAGCGTAGACCACCCAGCTGGACACCTGAGGTAGCCTGTAGCTAACATTTCAGATAAGATGAGAAGACAGCAACTAATGTGGAAGGGTTGTCAGAGTGGTGCAGCTGTTAATGGACTGATAATTCTCCTTTACATAGCCTGTAACCCTGGACCTTTAGCACTGGAAAGATCAGTGGTCTTACTTGTGCACACAGTGGGCGGCTGTGACGACCCATTGACTGGTGATGATGGAACCTCCACAGGTGTGACGGTTGCTGTAGTAGAGGCTGACCTGCCAGGGCCACCTGCCCAGCGATGCCTCGACACCTCCAATTATTCTGGGCAGCTTTGCTCGCGTCCCGCATTCTACAGAGAGATCCATTCATCAAAGGAGGGGCCGGATAGGTCAGAGACGACTGGTGGCATCGTTCACTCTGTCTACCACAACAAGACTTGGTGCAAAGTCCAACAAAAAGTTTCATTTGCTCACCAAAACACTGCAAAGCGATAACCTTCCCTGTACTACAGCTTCCCCTAAATGAAAATAAATCGTATAACTAATGGTGCATAATTAATGTGTTAGTTGCCACAGTTTTCTCTGCATCATTGTGAGTGTGACACCCCCAAGACAAATTGCCTCACCTGAGTTGCCACATATTTTCCAGATTGCTCTTGTGTTCTGAGGTAATTTGTATAAATCCATCACTATAGTTTGGCCCAATATCAGTTAAATTCACTCCTTTATGCTTGGTCAGCCTGACAAGACAACAAATGGAAAATGGATGGGAGTAAATATTAAGATAATTGAGACTCATAAAATGTAAAGCAAGATTTCATACAATGTATTGGGAGTGCATAAATAAAATGAGCCTTCAAGCATAGCAGTTTAGATTGAAGTATAAGTCAGTGTGCGGTCCAGATATGAGGGGGGTACAACCCTAGGTGAAGCACCCACCTCAGATAACCCAGCTGCCTGCAGACCAGTGTTCCCAGTGAGGAGTTCCACCTCTCGTAGCACACAGGGAGCCAGGTGGGCAGCTTCCCCAGCTGGATCTCCAGGAGGGAGTTCTCTGGGCTGATTCTGTAAAACACTGAACCTGATTTATTGATTGAAAATCTCTCCGCAAACAAGCCCCTAGACAACAGTGATGAGAGGGATTTTTCTAGGATCAGGAGAAATGTAAGAGTCCAAGCTAAAGTAGTTTTTAGAGACGGGGGGGGGGGGGAACAGACCTTTTCGGGAGTCAGACATAGAAATATCGTCTGTCACGTTGCAGAAAGGCGTCTCCTTTGTGTCCCCGAGTCCCACGGGACTCTGAGAGTAGGACGGCCTCAGCAGGAGTTTGACTGCATGAAGATAAACATGTAATCTGTCTTTTATTTAGATACAGAGAAATATTAACAGATATTAATAGATTGCCTGAATTTGCATCCCACACGTCAAAGCCTGTCTGGTGTGTTCAGATGCTTTAATGAAACACAGATAAAGAAAAAACACTTAATAAATCCAGACCTTCATATGCAGTCTCTCAGTCACTCTATGGATTCCCAGTTTGGGATTATTAAAGTACAGTATATCTAAAGTATATCTAATTTTTTCCATTTTTAAATTTCCGTTCCAAGTCTTTACTTTAATGCAGATCTAAAATCAGCCACGATCAGCCTGTTCCCATGTGGTCAAGCTTATATACAGTATGTTGTTTAAGCTGCTCAGTCTGCTCGCTCTCACAAGCCATCTCTACTCCTGCTCTCATTTCACGCTGCATCTGTCCTCATCAACGTCAGTCTGCCGTCACTGGAGCAGGCTCTGCTCTTCAACCTCCGTGTGAGCCCCTGAAATGGCAAGTAGATGTAGTTCTCCGCTCCCCACCTGCACATGTGGTGCTCTGTGGTGCACCGTGGACTGACTACAGTGGAGGGAGCATTTCTTTCATGCAATAAATTAATAGAGGCAGAAGCTCATTCATTTCTAATCAAACCTAACAAAAAAATAAAATAAAAATACACAATTAATGAGTGAATTTATTGAGTCGTCATTTTGGTGAGATTCTTTTAAAATAAATAAATTGCCATAATTAATTACAGTAATAATGTAGAAATGTTAAAAGATTAATGTATTGAATCTATAGCTTTAATTATAAGATTATTACAGATACCAGTAAATAATAAGAACAGAATTTATCACCTGTTCACAGCTAATTGAAATTAGTCAGTTGTGTATAATTAATTTAAAATAGAAGATAATGTTTTTGTTCGTTTCAATTACAATGTGCTAAAAAGCTTGATTTATGCCGTTGGTCAGACAAAAGAAGAAACATTTAGAAGTGTTTCTGTCTTTGTTGTTCTTTTCCGATGCTTTACTCACCAAACAAGGAATAATATACTGAAAAGAAATAATTGGCAGTAATAATGTTAATTTCCCTCATGATGACACTAATTGTCAGCTGCTGCCTTAAACAATAAACAAACAAATAACAAACAAAGATAGAATCTTTTAAATAATGATCTTGTTGGCCAGATTCTGCTGCATAGAGTAACAGTTCTCAGAAAACATACAGAAGCTTTAGCTCTAACCAGACAGTTTGCATTTGCATACAGTTCCTGGTTAATGTGACACTAATTCAGCAATTATGTCTCAACACAGTGACTCACCGAGAAACCAGACACCTACAGCTAAGCCTCCCAGGAGTCCAACTGCACACACTGCTGCCAACAGCCTCACCAGTCTGTGAGCTAAAGTAACAATTATGACTGGAGTTAATGCCTTCTGATCCTAGAACAGTCATTAAATGTCCACTGTTACATAATGGTTCATTGAAACACAACACCGAAGACGGAGGCAAAAGTAGTAAGATATATTCCACACATGCTCAACACGGAGCATTTGAAAAACAAGACTGCACATTTTTTGATATTTTTAGACCATTTTGCTTCTTTTAACAGTGATATTTCTGTTTTGACTCAGTCTTATTCTTTACATTTATCTTAAATTTGTCGCTCATTAAGCAAGACAGCTTTTGCAGCCTGGTTGACTCCTTGTCAGATGTTGCACCACTGCATCTTACCGTCGGCAGCAGAATGAATCCCTTTCAGCCAGCCCTGCACTCCCTTTGTTGCTGTGACTCCTGCTGAATGACAAGATTGGCTGAGAGCCGCTGGGTTTTCAATCACAGATAATGTGTCTCCATCAAGACTCTGTAAGAAATAAAGTTAGCACATAAGCTCATTGACCGGCTGCTTTTATTTGATAACATGTTGGCTGGTTGACTCACTTGCTATGTCGACAGTTGCTGACAGGTTGCATCTCAGCACAACTCTGTCATACCTAATTAAGAGCAGTATGAGCATGGATTCTGGCCACCTCTAACCAGAGCATGTATGGATTCACAGCTGACGGTGTGTGTCATACGTCTCCTCAATGAACACGGTGAAGCATGCCAGCTGAAACCTTATTTCTGTTTTTTATTTTGCATGAGGTATTTAATTCAATTAAAATATATTGAAAGATGTTTCCTGCTTTTTTACTCAGAAAAAAATGTGTGTGGGTTTTTGTCGGGCTAGCGCTTCAAAGAGCAGCTGTGTCTATAAGCAGCATATTGAGAGCATTACAGTAATTAAAGCTCTCTATAGATGCAAAATGTACACTTTCTACAATTACAGTACGAGAGCCATCTAAATAAAGGCAATGCCATCTGCTCTCATGCCTTCTTGTAGCAATTGAGTGTAGATAAACATGCAATTTTGCATTTAGAATAGCATGAGTTCCATATAGAGATCTTGAGTAATTCAGCACAGCTGCACAGCTCAGGTCATAAAATGCACATGAATTCAAAATGAAAAAAAAAGCATAAGTAAAAGTGATGGAGACAAGCGTGAGGCAGGTATCAAGTGAGGAGGACATGTGTAAACAGCAGCTGCTGCAGTTACAGTAAGTATCAGGGTGCAAGCGATGGCAACAGTGTGACAGAAGACTTCTCAGACAGATGGAGGAAGGTGTAGTGAATATCTACCTACCATGTTTTTCCTAAGAAGCCACGGCAGCGTTGGAGCTCATCTGTAGGCCCGTGTTGCAGGCAGAGAGGTCTGTTCTGTTCACAGTAGATGCACCATTTGCAGTTTGACAGAATGCAACTCTGGACTTTCCCTTCACAAAGAGACAATGAGGTCAGCGGCAGTGCAGAGAATGAGGCTGTTGTCTGTCCAGGGGGATCGCGGGGCCTGTGGAAGCAAGTTGAACCAGGTGTTTGTAGGGGGAAGCATCTCCAGAGATACCTCCACACTGACTACTGATAGGAAATCGGAGTTGCTAGGTAACGCTTCATACCTGTGCCAAAAAATTGTCTGTTTTGACCCAACACGTTATTACCTGACAGTTGGTAGCTTCTGTGAAAAGGTCATTATTGCAAATTGCTGAAAAGCTCATATCACATCAATCCTCTGTCATTTGGAATCCAGAGCTATCATCTCTCAGCTGTCAAGAAGAAAATGAAGTATTTTCAGACTGCCTGCTGACAGATGAGACTTTCTGCTCTCTCTTCACTTGTTTAGCCGACTCACACTCAGACCGCTTCTGTCAATACCCACTTTTTGTATTTCAAATGTCTCACATATAAAAGGGTTGACCTGAGAGGCTTCATAAAGGAGCCCTCATCGCCCAAAATAGTAAGTATAATCACAAACTGGGATGAGGAAGGTATGTTAAAAATTATTTAAAGGTGATCAAAGTTTGTCTTCATGTCACTTATTGAAAATAAACAGATGATTAGAGCCTTGCAGGTAAAAAAAATGTGTTGTACAAACGTTGATTGTGTGTTTGACAACATTAGCATTGTGCTGTACGCGTGGCGCAGGATTAACCAGATGAAGGGAGAGACTGACAAGAGCAGAATTCCTCTTTGTCTGACAGAGGCCGAATCAGAAAAATGGCTCATATCTGTTTCGCTCATCTGACAGGTGCTTTGTGGAACTCAAACACAGAGTAATGAGCATTGCAGCCCAGGCTTAAATTGCATGTGATGGAGCAACAGCTGAAATTCAGGTTGCCAGGGTTGTGAGGTTAATAATGTTTGACAACATTAGCATTGTGCTGAATCGTTCTCCTGCGGAGGCAAACAGAGGAGCTGAAAGGAAGAGGTTTGATCACTTTTGCAGTGATTTCATGTCTCCCTCTTCTGGTGACATTTTTTTTTCTTGACAGATGAGGAAACAATTGAACAGTAAACACTAACGAAGCTGCCATTCATTGGAACAAAGCAATCTTCATGCAGGGATGTGCATTAAATATTTATTTCTCCTTCATGCATGTTTTAAAAGAATAATTCTCACAAATAAGGTAACTTTCACAATTTTCTAAATTGTGCTTTGCCTTTCAATAGTCCTGGTGAGTGAAGTGGATGTGCAACAAACCTGTAATATAAATGATTAGCAATGTTTTCAGGCTGTGTGGTTGGTGGTTTGGTCACATTATTTCTGGTTATATAATTTATATAAGTTAACAAATAACACATTACACTTTGGTGTATGTCGTTAATTGGTTCCAGGAGACGTGACATAAGTCGAAAAAACACATAAGTCAAATTAACTTGTCTCCAGGCTAAACTGAAAATAACAATTCCCAGTTCTGCATTGTACTTTATTTATGAGTAAATTCTCAATAATATATGGGTAATATGAATCTATTTTAAGCTTGTAAACAAGCAAAAGTATTTTTATTAAGATAGTACAGATAAATGTTACAGTCTTCTCTTCAGCCCCTTCTTCTGCATTGCAGGTAAAGGGGGTTGCTATGGACTAATAATATGATATTATATGTTTTTATTATTATTTTATTATTTATTGTACAGTAACATGATATAATGTGCTTTTAATGGTTTTCTATTGATTTTACGACTCCAATATTTGTGGCAGACAAACATAAAATGACATAATTTGATTTTGATTTTTACATGAATTTTTTTGAAAACCGACGTATAATCAAGAATGACATTACTCAAAATAATGCAAGCTGAGGTAGACCTGTAATGGAAAAAAAATAACAGTAAAGTCAATTTTAGCTGTATACTTTAAAAAAAATGTACACAAAAACTTTGACATGAACTTCATGAAGACTGTTTTACGGCAGGGCTGCTGTATATCATTGCATTAAATATAAAATATCGCACAGATTTCCTGATATCAAAAGAAAGAACCTCAGAACCATCTGGGACAGTTAACTTTAAGTCAAGTAAATGTGCTGTATTTTAATGAGACACTGACTGGACTGGCTTCTTTTCATCTTTTCATGATTAATTAAAATTTCATAAGTAAACCCTTTCAACATGACCATAACAATAACAGTCAAGGGGGTGTAAGAGACACCCCAGTGCAGGATGCATTCATTCATATATTTATGGAGCACAGCCTGAATAGGCTGCGAGGAGGCTGGCTGCTGCCCAGTTTGGAGTCGGATCTATCTATCTCTGCTCTGAGGGGGAAGTGCTCTCCCTGTTTGGTGCAATGAGATTTGATCAGCTTTGCTCTTATCTCAGCCAGTATGCGTCTCTCAGTGTCCAGACCTTCATATGTGGTCTCTCAGTCCCCGCTCAGAGATCCCACTGAAGGTTCTGACTCAACAGAAGTGAGAGCAGCTTCTTTTTAAGGTTTTGGACAGTGTCCGCCTCAACAAAGCCAAAGTCGGGCCCACCAAGCCTTTTAAAAATGATTCATTGATGTGTGGGCTGGCATGAGAGCTGTGCCATTTGATGCTGTTTGCCCTGACCTCTCAGCAGAGATGGCCATTAAAGGCTGGCATGCCCGCAGATACAGGCTGGAGTCAGACATGTTAAAGGCACAGTCCAAACGCGGCGAGTATAAGAATCCCATCATTAACACCAACTGCAGATCATGTGAATGGACTTCAAACTGAACCTATTTTAAACAAATTTATGTAGTTTTATTTAAGAGTGGTGTGGTAGTAGTAATGAATAGATTTATCCCACTCAGCATCCAGTTTGTTTCATGGCTAACCTGGCTCTGTGCACCAGCAATGAAATCCACCTCCCTGTACCTCTAGAGATCAGTCATTAGTTTGCCACATCTTATTTATATGTCTTTAAAAATAGAAGCAAAAATGACACATCTTTGCTTATGCTGATAGTTTAACTGCTTTACTTTCAGACGGATCCAGATGATAGATTGTGATCATATCATCCCAAAGTCACAGTAAATCTGAATGTCTGTCATGTCTGCATCTTCAGATCTAAATGCATAATGTGTAACATCTGACAGCAGGGTGTCTCAGCAAACACAATGAAAACAAGGCAGTCAGAGACTGCAACACCCCGCAAAGGGTAAGTCAGGGTACCCTGAAAGTAGCACCTGACAAGTGCATAGGTCAAAACTATACACTAGCTTTGACCATAGATCATATCTAGTGCTTTGATCTATGGTCTTACTCACACTGGCCTTCTCCCTTTTCTTTCTATCTTATCCGGTTCCTGAGTGTACAAAAGTTGAAATTTGACCTTGACCTAGTTTTCTCAATGTCAAGGTCATCATCTCATTTTCATCCCCTTCGCCGCCCGAGTAATGTGCTTTTTGTTTCATCTTTCTATCTGCAACATTTGTGAAGATATTTGATGGACATGCGAACAAACAAATGAACGAACAGACGAACAGACGAACGGACGAATGAACGGACGAATGAACGGACGAATGAACGGACGAACACATGAACACTGACAATTGCAATACATCACTGCTTTGAAGCGGGAAGTAACAAATGATGCATTCTGATGCAACGGAATTGTGTGTTGGCTCATGAGTTACTGCTTTCACCGTTCAACCATTGGCACTGCTGATGAAAATATGACGTGACTCAGGAGGCAAATGTTCAGGAATGAATATTCATTTAAAACTTCCTTTTATGTTACTTTACTCTCACCCCTCTGACTCTCCTGGTTGGGTTATAGAGAAGAGGAACCAACCAATCTATTTTAACACTTTAATTAAATGTTGCTGGAACTATTTTGGATTATATGAATATATAACTATATAAAAGATAAACATCTTCTATAAACATTTGAATGGTTCAATGTGTTATGTTTAATCTGACAGGAACAGAAATATATTCGGCCTACTGTGAACAGCACCAGTCATGACACAGCAGCACGGGGTAGGGATGAAACCTATGAGCTATGACCCCCCCCCCCCCCACACACACACACACACACACACACATACACGCACGCACACACACGCAACCCTGCCGCCTGTCTGTGCTGGATGTCAGCTGTGGTTGCATAGTGTCCTCTTGTGGCAGAGTGGAAGACCGCCATAAAAATGTCCATAATAAAGCTGCGTTTATTAATATATAAATATTCAGTAATAACATCCAACAGTTTTAAATATTAAATGTGAAATATTACCTTTATATAGTTTGCTCCTTTATTATACCAAGTGTGCTTGAGGGCACCTTTTGCTGCAAAAGCGAAGCAGTAAAGTAAAAAAAAAATCCTTTCTATAGAACACAACATTATCCCTGGCACTATTTAAATGGAGGCAACTGATTCGCTGTGGCGACACCTGAAGGGAAAAACAGAACGGAGAAGATTTAAGTATGAGCCACATTGTAATTGCACAACAACACATTTCTGACAGGTCTGATGGTGAGTCCGGCCCCATCATCTCCACTAATGGTATACAACGGTGTCTATTGAAAGTGGCAGGATGAATAAACAGCTATCATGTATGTGTTTGCGTCCTGTCTCACTGAGGCTGATGATGATGGTGAGGGTGGGCAGGAGACGGGCGGCTCCTCTCCAGATGGTGGGGGTAATGTGGTTTGCTTTCGTTGCCCACCAAGCTCGTTCTAATTGAACAGAGATGATTACATTATCAGCGACTCCCACCCGATCCGCTCCTCCACCGGGCATGGCGTGCACCGGCGGCACAGTGCCGGATTAGAGGGGAGGATTACAGAGGCGGAGGGGTCACAGGGGGTGATTGTAATTATTAGCAGTGAAAATTACAAATTTGCTTCAAATCCAAATTATTATTATTATTTTTTTTTGGATAAGGAACGGGCAGATAGGCAAAGTTAGAAACACTTGAGTAATGTATAAGTTTTTGTCTCACTTTCCTGAAGCTGCTGATCATTTTTCTGACTTCTCTCAACTGAGACATGAAACAATATGATCAGGTTAGTCCTGAGTGAACAGCATCAGACACTGGATTGATTGTAAAATATATTCTGATAGGACAGACTTGGAAATGATTTTGAAGCAATTTGCAAACTGTATAATCAAAAAATTTTAATGATAAATAACTAAAAAGGAAAGCAATACAATTAATTAAAGATATACTTAAGAATGCACAAGTGACTGAATCAGGCTTTTACTATATTCCAATATGGATGACTAAAAGAGTTGTCTATAACTACCAAAGGGCTAAAAGTCTGTGTGAAAAGATTTATCAATATTTCATACCGCAGTAGGATTTTAGTGAGAGACAAACTGGGTCATGTCTTCAGATATTACAGTTTCCTTACTCTGTCTAGAGCTGTCATTGGCAGCTGAACCAGCTGTTGTAGGTAGCAGCTTTGACATTGGCTGAGCTGAGTGATGTCACTGTGTTTGGCATTCTGCTTCATACACCACTTACAGCTCAGTGGCTGCCAACCTTTTTTGTGTTGTCCTGTTTCAGACAAAGCAAATCATGGCTGTCAATAGATCCATACGCCATCTTTAAGCTCTACTTAAAGATGGTATAAATAATATCAATAAATAAATAATAACTAGAAATATTATAAATTGTCTATGAAATTGTTAAGTACACCTTGTTAAGTACACCGCTACATAACATTGTATCCTTATTAACATTAAAGAAAAAAAAATTAAGATACTGTAGTTCAATTTATACTTACTTACTTAGTCCTGCCCATTTTATTGTAGTACGGCAAAAAAAGCATGTTCCTCAGGGTCACATGCACCCCCCTATTTGAGAAGCGCTGCCCTAAGGTTAAGCTGTTTCCTAGGTTCCAATATTATTAGTAGTTCAATATCTATTTATAATAGTTAGTTTAGCATACACGGGATAGCCAAACTAATTTTCTGTGATGGGCTTCTCTTTTTTTAGTGCACCATCACAAATGATTTTATATACCAAGAAAAATTGAATTTCAGCTTACAAAGTGTCTGAAAGTGATGAAACTTCATAACTCAGCATCCTTGAAAGAGTGATGCTGTTTTGCTTCACTTGTTTGGCTTTAATGTTTGTTGTGTTTGCTTTTTTCTTGATGATTATATAAAACAATATGTATTCAAACACTACAGGCTGGAATTGAGTTGACAGGATTTAAGTCATAGAAACAAATTCACACAACAAATGAATGGGTTTCTTTGAATTTTTTGACTGTTAAATTCCAAAGACATTAAACCAAATATAAGAAACCAAAAAACACATTGTATGCTAAATTCTTGCAGTACTTGTAATTGAGAGATTTCCCTCACTCAGCTCTGTGCGTGGAGCATTGGGAGTGTGTGCTTCTGATTCTTAGCTCCTTTCACATCTGGAATAAATGGCGGGCCAGCTGTGGCTCTGGCAGAGGGCCATCAGAGGTCACCACAGAGCCGCGAGTGACTCCAGCTGTTTGCAAGTTAGCCAGATGACACATAAATTCTAAAAACAGCTTGAGACTGTGAAGTTTTCTGGAAGAAGCCAACGAACCATTAAGGGGGCTCTCAGCGGCGTTGTCTTTGTCCAGTTGATGCACAGGGCTGTAAGTGGTGTACAAGTGAAATGTTAATGGCTAATTAGGACAGAGGCTGTGCAGAAAGAGCTAATACCACACGCTAGTGCTTCTCAAGAAATATGTGCGAACTAAAGCTCCGCAAATGTAGAAAAGCTAGAAATTGACAGCCACGCTCTGATTGAGATTGAAATAAGAGTAGGTGGAAAGAAAGCAGAGAGGCCTGAACACTCACAATGTTGAATACTTAGATAAAAGTTATGGATAAATGGTTGGGATGGTTAAAAGTAGGTTACTTTTTAAGGTCGTAACGAAAAACAGTGAAACTAGTAGGTAAATAGTTAGAATGTTGAAAGGCTTTGGATATTGGGTTGAAACTTCCGGTTATCAAAACAGAACATTCCAACACAGATGGTTCGGCTGTTTAAAGAAGGTACTGTAACTTCTAATATAGTTGATTATATGAAATGACATCCAAATAAAAACAGCAGACAAATGAGACCAGATACGTAAAATAGTCACTTGTTTTATTCTTTTTTTAACCATGCCACCGAACACTGACACATACGGAGTTGTGCCTGAATCCACACTGAGAAAACACTTTCACACACTGTGTTACAAAGCTGTAATGAAGAGGGATTTTACTGCACACATGGATGGCAAGAAGAACAACCCTGATTGGACACCAGGTCGAGCTTTGATCTGGCCCTGAGGTAGACAGACATTGACATAATCTAAACAATGCTAATCACATCCTCCTAGGACACATCAAATAAAAGGACATCTGCATTATCACAACATAAAGATAAAAAACCCTTTTCAAACAAAAGTGCTCAATTTCTTTTGGTCCACCAAAGAAATCCAGTTTTAGTGCATGTTCATGTAAAATAGATACAGTGAATGTGTATTTTCATGGCACTGAGTGTTCTTGGCTACTTAAGAAGGCATTGTTTACGCCCAAGGATGCCAAGATTTGCTATACACACTGTTTTCATCCAAAGATCTCAGTCCATTTTGAAAGCAATTTTTGATGTAAAAAATACACGCTTGTCTCAGAGCATCACCCACTATCACAGTATGTTGCCTCCAGTTGCAATGACAGACAAAGTGGATCTACATGGCAGTCTATCTTTAACTAACAGTAAACAAACACCCAGAAACAACTACTAATAGCACAGACCCAAGTAGTCAAGCACATCAATGCTCTACTTATAAAAGAGGCACAAGGGAGGGATCGTAATCAAATCAGAGACTTATAAAACACACACATGAAGCCGTTACTCAAATCATACCAAATGTAAACAGATAGCAAATTAGTCTAATACAAAAATACAACATGTTTATATCTATAAGGCCCGTGTTAGGCTCACATAAAGGAATAACATACTTTAACAGTTTGTACATTACAGCTACACTTTAACGAACAATAACCTTCTCATAATGATTCAAAGTCAGAATTCTCTTTTCAGGTATTAAAAAAAACCTTCTTTTTATGTTTTCTCCTAGAAAATTGTGATTTTATAAGACATCCATATATAGTTTATTTAAAAAAAAAAACACACACATAAAAGCCATGTTGAGACTTTTTTTTTTTTTACAGATAGTCAGACTGTTTGGATTTTGATGCATTTGTTGCAAAATTAAAACCATCAATTGATGAATTATTTGTGAAAAATGAGACTTAGAGGGTCCCAAGACACATTGGCAAAGAGCCCAGGGTGTACCCTGCCTCTCGCCCGTAGTAAGTTGGGATAGGCTCTAGCAACACTGTGACCCTCAAGGCGGATAAACGGCTGAAGACGAGACGATTAGGGTCATCTCGTCTAGAAGAAGATGGATGAGTGGAGATGTAATAAAATTCATCCCACACTGAGACACTGACTGATGAATGAAAACCAACACATATTTGGTAAGAAAAACAACAACATATAAATAGCAAAAAAACTATTACATTGCAAGCGTAACTCAAATTGTGAGTCAGCTACCGTGAAATGATAACACTCACTGCAAAAAACGACAAGGCAATTAAAGAGATCAAGCTTATGAGGTCAAAACGTGGCAGCCATTCAAGTAAATCATGCAGAAAATAAACTGAACACAACAGCATAAAAACAAAAAACAGAAGTTACAGGAATTTAGACTTTTGCAAAGTTCTGCCAATCGGATCATTGTGGAATTTTCAACATCAAATAACGAAAATCAGGTTTGTCTGATGTTAACCAATAAATCACAAAAAAAAGAAGACCCTGCTACTGACACAGGTCAGCAGTTGCACCAATTTTACCCACAGTGAATCCATTTGTGATATAGTTACTATTAAAAACTGTGCGTCAGTGTATGCTTGTGTGCACCAGGGCTGCAACGGTCATTCCGGAAACAACTTTTGATAATTAATGGATCTGTGAAGTCCTTTTTGGAATGACACTGTAAATAATTTCAGCTACTTCAAAGTAGACTTTTTGCTTTTGGGTTTCATGTAATTTCAGAGTGAATCAATTTGGGACAAACTAGTTATTTAAAGATGCCAATTGTCACCAGATCCGACCATTCACAGTGAATTCATTGCGTTTCACGATTCATGACTGAGCAAACTTAATCTAAATGATAACGTAACTTGTCATTAGTAACAGCCCTAGTGTGGAGTGAATGCACACTGCTGCTGTATGTCTTTGTTGTCAGGTAAAAATCTCGTACCTTTCCACAATTCATTTTTCAGTTGATCCAAAAAGTGTCTGACTGACTGTTTAACCCAAAGAGAAGAAGGGCATCTTTCAGCACAATAAATCTGTAACACTACTTTGTGTGTGTGCATGTGTGTTCATGTGTGTGTGTGTCTCAGACTGTGCATGGGGTCCAAGTCCGGCTCAGACGTAACAGACGTACAGGTAAGTCTTTTCTATCCTCCAGTCGGCCGGCACGTCCTCGGGTTTGTGGCCTTTCATGTGCTTCTGCATGGCGGCCAGGCTGGGGCAGAAGTCCTGGCAAATGGTGCACTGGTACGGAGACGCGCCGTTGTGAGTGCGCAGGTGTTTGATCATAGCCGAGTAGTCTCTGGACCGTTGATGACACAGCTTACACTCAAATGGCTTCTCACCTGAAAAATTTAACAACAGAGCATTAACCTTGAAGACCTTGAGTCTGCTAGGAGAAACAGGAGCCATCGCTATTTTAGACGATTGTACTGCAAGTCGTGGTGTTGTGTGTTGTTTGTGCGTTACAATTTGATCTATTAGATCAGTTTGCCCTTAGATTGATGTAAGAGAATGGCCAGTTGGCATCATCCACTGAGATTAAGACAGCACTGTGTTTCTAATTCCAATGAGGCAATGGCAGTGTTAAATAAAGCCTGAAATAAAATCAAATTAAAACTTGCATTTAAATTATTTAATTCTGTCAGTTTTCCTCCAAAAAAATAGTGCTAAAATATTGACAAGCCATCATGATTTCATAGGTAGAATTGATCGGTTTTTACTGTTTGTGTTTCGACTTACTTTTGAAATAACTATTGTTATGTGACCAACAGATATCTAATGAACAGACAAATGTGGCATACACAGTCATTAAATGTAAATATGAATCTCTAAAACTTTCTAAACTATCTGGGCACTGTAGATTTTATTAAATATTACTCCATATGAGTGAAAAAACAGTGTGGGTGGACCGTTTGACGACTCTCACCTGTATGTACACGGTAGTGTGTTTCTAGCTGGTGCTTGAGGCTGAACCTCTTCCCACAGCCGTTGCATTCGTAAGGCTTTTCTCCTGTGTGGATGCGTTTGTGGCCCCTCAATGTTCCGTCATCTCTGAAACAGCTTCCGCAGAATTCACACTCAAATGGGTGATCACCTGAAAACACAGTCAAGTCAGGAAAGAAGCAGCAGCAGCAGCAGCAGCAGCAATAACACCAACACAGACAACTATTGTGGTTTGAAAGGCTAAGTGTTCCCATAGCATGACGTGGTGCAAATGCATATAGAGCTGCACAGGTCAAACAGTCACAGAGTCTTCTGTGCACATGCACATCAAGCGAGGGGAACTAATGTCCTTTCAGGCGCCGCTAATGTTATGGCATCAGGACACCCCTCTTAGCTGTCTGCTAATAGTTAATAAAGTCCTCCGGGCATGTGCTGCTCTGTTTTCTATACTGTAGTTAATCTATTTCTCTCCCTAGGCTGAGAATTTGACTCATCTTCAATGACCTATGTGCCTCATTATCTCAGTGTCCACAGCAACAGCCAAGTCAGAGGATACATGGCTCAGCTCATTACAGGCCGATTCTCCCCAATCGCCCACCCTACTGTGGAGGAGATGACATTTACAAAATGTTACTTTCAAGTAGAATGGTACACAAACAAGATGCGCTGCCATGGCCAAAACTCCATTCACTTCTGTCTCTTCACATCAATTATGTATGTCTCCTGTCTCGACATCAAGCTGCTGTGACAGCTGGGAGTGTTATTTAAGGTAAAAGTAGAAAGGGGGACATCTTTTCAGTAAATATCTTCTCCGTCTCCCGCGGCAATAAGACTCACCCTTGGTAGAACACACAGACAAGTCATTTCCATTTGCTTTTCCTTCAATATTTATTTGGGTTTCCTCTATCATTTTGGGTGAACCACACTAGAACTGACAGCCGTGAATTGCAGAAGCCCAAAGGCTGTCTAAGAACCCAAAATATAAACAGGATGAAAATGCCCAAAAATATGCACCGGCCGTAACGGTACAGTGCTGTCATCAGGGAGGTGAGTCATCTTATAGAGAAGGGAGAGGATGCATGTAAAATTGAGTAAAGAGCTTCAAGCCAGTAACCTAAAAAATTAACTCACATGCAGAAATAAATGTGTGTTTTACGACCTGCATGTGTTTGGCACCACGCTTGTGTTTTACATCAGGACATAATGTTACAGATGATGCCAACTGTTTGACCCTTACCCGTGTGCGAGCGCAAGTGTCTTTTAAGGGTAGTGTGGCTAGGGAAGGGGCGTTCACAGTGGCTACAGATGTAGCTGTGCATGCCTGCATGGACCTCCATGTGTTGCTGCAGGGCCTTCTGGGTCTGGAAGCGCTTTGCACACAGCAGACAGAACACCGCCATGTCAGTCCCTGGAGAACGCACAAGACACAGACACGGTTATTTCAGTACCATACACAGACAGGGCCTTAAGTGGGAAAACTGGGTCACTTCAACTTTGTGTGAGTCCTCTGAGGGAAAAGCTTCTTTCAAAGAGCAAGTGCCTCTACCTAAACTAACTCCCCTAAAAGCCCACAGGCACTTTCAAATGTGAGTCGTCAGACATTCTATTTTAAAGCATGAAAGTCATTGTTTTCTTTACGAATTTCCCACACAACGAAGAGCATGCCAATCACATAATCAATGGCTCCTTCCTGAGGCGTTAGATGTGTAATTATTCTCTTCGTTCCCCATCAGGAGTCAGCTCTAGCCTGTGAAGTCCTCTGTCTCTGCGCTCAAAGAGCGGCTGATGGTGGCTCCACCCTAAATGATGCCTACACTATGCGCACTGTGCAGAATGTTAAGTAGTGATATCAAGCCATTAAAGGCAGGACGGCAGGAAAAAACACAATCCAGTTTAATCCTGTGTGTGACCTGGCATCTCTTTGGGGCTGATTTCCTGTTGCACATGGCGTGGAGAGGAATACAGATAAGGAGACACTGGCAGAGAAACTCAAGTCAAAATGGCTATGTGAAGAAGATCCATTGGCTGTCATACAGTCAACAGTTGATCTACAGGCTGTGCACGCCAGCACTCAAATCCTTTCTGGCATTCAAACGGATGCAAATTCATACGTATGATAGGACTGAGGGACTGGTTAATCAGTGCCATTGGATATAATGTGCATGTCCTGGTGAGTGAGGCTTTAATGTGAGATTATGAGGTCCTTATTTCTCTGTCTGCTCAGGTTGCAGATCATTTACAATGCTAGCAGGTCCCATTGCTCCTGACTCGGATTCAATCAGACATCTCCAGCGGAGGATCATTAGTAAACAGAGGACTGTGCCAGCACTTCATTGGAATTCAAGTGGGGTTGCTGTGTCGCATTTAAAATGCAGTCTGATGAGGTCCACTAAATCAAATCATTTGTTACTGTTATTGAAGTGCCTTGAGGCAACTGGCAATTAAATTGGAATTAACGTAGGGAAAGGGATACAGCACACATACTAAGAGGGAAGAGTGTCAGACACTTGCTTTAGGTTCTGTCAAGTTAACAGACAAGGCTTTTCAAAGCAGAGTGAAAAAGAGACAAATCGTGTACGTTCACATTTTCCGGGATAAATAAGAAACGTTCACTGTGTATTGTTCCTAATCCATGTTTCACAATTGGCTCAAACAAAGAAAGAGACATTTTTAGACATTACATTTCACTGATACCATGTGGGATGGAAAAACAAAAGTCTCTTCTTTTGGGTAATGCTTCTTTTTGAACCTAGTCTCCAACAGTAACAGAACTGATCATTTGTAATTATTAACAGAACGAACACAGGATGAAAGAAATTCCCCGATCTTAACAATCCTGCAGCGAGGCAGGATTCAACTGAACTGCACCTGTTCAGAGGCTTTAGCCTGTGGACTTTTGCACAAAAGGCACACAATGAGGTTCAGGCCCTCATTGACCAAGCCCATTAGTCATAGGTTACTCACGTAACTCCTACAATCCCTGTCTTTATGCGTCGCCTAATGACCACAGCCCTTTCTCACCCACGGATCACAATAATTTAGTTGAAGACAAAAGACCCGCCATACTCAACGCCTCTGCACCCTCCCTGCTCCCCTCATCCGCTGACCAAACAGGAAATCCTTCTGCTCTTTAACCAGCCTCTCTTTCTGTCTGAATCACTTCTAACTGAAGCCAGTTCACTATACATGGAGTCTGGATAACAATCAAACAACGGCTGAAGAAGTATCAAATTCATTCTTTCCATGACCTGTTGAGAAGATTCTTGATCCAATTAAAAGATTTGTAGTATTCAGTTTTCCCAGCAGGGGGAGTGCTTTATATTCAAATCTTTCCAGGTTATTTTAGCTGCAGGCAGAGCCCTCAACAAATGAATAATGTACTATCAAGCCCTGTAGATATTTCAAAGAACTCTAATGAAACCTCTCACCTCTCTATCTCTATATTGACTATCGTGTTGCAAGTGTTGGTTTAAATGCAGCTCACACACTTTGTTTTGTCTTCACTGAAAGTTTGAACAATTCCTTTTCTTGGTGGAGGTTACGCGTTACTCCCTGGCACACCTGGAGACACTTACAGATGTACATCCTGATCCTTCTGTCACCAACAATACTGAAACCTGAGTTGAGAAATGTGACAAATATTCTGTCACAAGAATGTCACTCTTGATCTCAGACTGACGCGCAGTGACAGCAGCTCGGCAGTCGTGTTTTTTTTTTCCCTCCCCTCTCCGGTTTCATTCTTGCTTTCGATGCTGAATATAAAAATAACAAATAATATCTTGAAGTGTAAACAAAATCTTCGGAGGCAGGGAAATGTTTGTATGTGTTAGTGGTGGCATTTCGGGCTTGCTGTGCTCTGTTAACTTTTCAAACAAAAAGGATTTGCAGTTGGAGAGTTTTCCAGTCAGCTTTGGTAATAAGTGCGGAGGAGTTTCTTTATAAGAGAGTAAGCCTTAAAGTTGGCTGCGCTGCCCCCTGCTTTCTCACCCCAAACCAGACAATGGGTATGGGATTTGGGTTTCAACACACAGCCTGACCCTTGACCTTTGGTCCTCAATGGGGTAAATACCATGTAATCAATGGTATTCCTCGAAGGCTGGAGAGCTGACTGAACATTGTGTTCAGAGGGAGGGAACTTTAACAGTGAGAGTAATCATTCACTTATAAACCATTCCTCTGTGAGGGAGAAAATATAAACATTTACTGTGTGTTTTATCACTGAGCTGCTTGTGCAACGCACAATTAGATTAGTGACTCAGGGCAGTCTGAGGTCCTGCTTCTTCAGCATTTCTCCACTAACATGTTTGTGCCCTTGTGATTTAACATAGTCTTCCTCCGTGGTGCTGCCATTTCAGTCCGCGCGAGGTGGGAGCCAGCCACGCTCTCATGCTGCCTAACAAACAATCGTGTGTCTAGGCAACCAGATAGGATCATGGTGCTTGTTGGGGTGAAGTGTTTGAGCTAATCCCTTCATTCACAAATAAGCGCAGCCTGTTTCTTTTCAAGCAGCACACAAAAGTTTTCCCACCCTGAGAATCTGGGAGTAAACCTACTGCAAACTGGACAAAAGATCATCTTCAAGGATGACCACAAATCTGTTTAGCTTTAAATTTAATCTGAATTTTAGTGAGCGGAGATGAATAATTTAACTCACTGTCTTGTGAATGATTTATCTTTAATATTTTGTAAAAAAACAAAACAAAAACAAAACAACAACAACAGAAAAATTAATTGTAATGTAGGAAATTATTGAGATTATTTGAATTACAAGTGACGGCAGGAATTGATAGAAATGCAAAACAAATCTCCAGCTGCCAAAAGGCTAAAGATATCTAAACGGATTTCACCACTTATTCTTACACATCATGGCGGATTGTGTCCACCAGCTATATTGTGCAACGTGAAGCCACTATAGATCATGTCCTCAGGTCCTGTTTGGTCTAAACGCAGCCTTCTCCCTGTTTGCCAGCTCAGTAACACGCCTCAGCTGAACATACAGCCGGGGAAGCAACATAATGTGCTAGACCTCACATGACCCTGTGCATTCATCCTACTGTAAGTGTTCACACAGACAGCTCCCTGTTGATGTGGCAGCTCCAGGGGCACACACACACACACACACACACACACACACACACACACACTCACACACACACACACACACACACACACACACACACACACACAGTACCTTAAACAACCCCAGGCCCTCATCAGTAGGCTGCTAATCTACCCAAGCGAGGAACATCGGACTTAATAATTAATGCAACAACAGATACATTGCTCATGTTTAACCACCATTCCATGGATCAGTTCGTTGAGGTCACATGTTGTCTGATTTACCTGGATTCCTAGAATATTTTTATTATCTATTTGTCTATATTTAACATGGCAGACATTCTGTAGCTTTGTAGCCAGTTAGTGTAAATAAATACTGGGGGTACACACAGAGTACGGGTCAGCTCAGCTTATGGTCTGGATGAATTACAACTGGGTATTATGACATGAGGGCGCAGCTTGATGATGGACACACAATTAGGCGAGCTAAAAGGTCTGCATTAAGAGGGCTGCATTATAATGACTGAGCCGAATGTGAATGGACTACAGGACTGTTTAATTAGGGCACCGACAGAAGGTAATATTATTCACTCCATGTAGCAGCCTGTAATGTGTAGAAACAGCAGCAGTGCAGCTGCTTGAGTACACAAAAGCACCACTCTTATGGCCTTATGGTCAGCCGACATTGTTTGAAGCTAATAACAGTACATTTCTGTGCATGTCGTAGATAAGCTAAGGAGTCGGGTTCTACAAAATTTGAAAGCTTGCTGCTCTGAGGCTCTTACTAAACAAACCCCTTTGTTTTGTGAGAGCAAATTGGAGACAGATCCATTCTTTTATTTTGGGCACTGACAAGTAGGTCAGAGGAGACTATGACAGTGCTGTGGTGGGAAGTAAACAGCAGCACATGACGATGTTTTCCTTTTGGTCCTGGCATCCAACACCAGCAAGATTCCCCCTCTTGTCCTCAGGAAGCCCTCACATACCCCCTACACCCCCCCATCCCTTCCCACAGTCCTCTCCACTCCTGCCTCGCTCCTCTACCCACCCCCACTTTTTTGATCTCCAACTGCAGCAACCCGAGGCCGTTCACCTCTGATATATCAAAATGGTCAAAGATACTTTCACTCCAGTTAACGTTGCCAAATTGCTTCAGAGTAAGGTTCCCCCCCCAAAAGAAGTATTAGTTACCCCTCAGAAGAGGTGGACCATCGTGCTGCAGCTGCTGAGATCTGACAAGTGTTAATCTGCTAAGAGGAAACTCATTTGGCTCACTGGCTTCAACCACGCAGCAAATTAAAGCCCCGGCAGGACGATGAGGGCCGAAGCAGTGAGAGATCCTGTTTATTCGTTTCATTGATTCTTTTTTTTTTTTTTTTCTTTTTTTTAAGAAATAAAATCTAGGCTAAACATTACTGCAAAAACTTGCAGAAGGTTCTCTCATAACCTCAACATGACCGATTATATTACCTGTCGCTAACGTCAGCGTCGGCTGCGGGGACGACGGAAGTGTCTCTAAAAGGTTCGTGCGTCACAGCAGACTGAGCTGAGATCACAGCCAAACGAGACAGTGCCGTCCTTTTGCACCCTGCTCTGGATACAGCGCCAAGCTGAAACCGAGCTGTGGATGTTTACAGCATGGGCAGAAACTTTTGGGCATCGTTAACACCCCTGCATGTCCGCAGACATTAAGTATTCATACGTGTGTGTGTGCCACCTGCAGTTACAGTTACATGCCAGCGCTCCTGAGAGGGGTTATCACCTTTCTGAAAGTAGCAGAAAAGGTGTGGATTCACACATTCAGGAATCATCCGACAATGATGTACCTTTTTTTTTTTTTTTTAATCACGGTTGTAGAGTTTTGAGTCACATCTTTCTCAGTTCAAGCTAATGGGGGGTAAAGTGTTGCTTCCCTAAAAGGTAGAGGTGTGTGGTTCTGAAGGGGTTGGTGATCACAATTAGTGGTTTAGTTTTTTTGATTTTAAGACAAGTGTCATAATAAAGAGCCTGTCTAGTTGTGTGTTCAGATATAACTGATTGATCATGCAAACAATTTTAAAGATTTGTCCGTCTTGAAAAGGGTACACAACTAAACCTTGTTTTCATCATTCTAGTATCTGGAGATTGTCTTTTTATCAGTTATTTACTTATTTACCTCTTCAGCCTATCCAAACGTGAAAAACAAATATCATTCTGTCCCAAAGCCCAAAGTGAAGTCTTCAAATTGATTGTTTTGTCCACCGGTTAAAAAACCAGAAGATGCTTATTTGACTGCTGGGGGGGCAGTAGGTTTGTTCATATATTCAAGTACAAAAGGTTGTAATTTAAAATTCTGTTAATTTATTCTGTTCATATATTCAAGTACAAAACCAATGTAATTTAAAATTCTGTGGATTAAATAACCAGCTTATAATAAATTCAACTCATTAAAGTTTTTAATTTCTCTCAATCATTCACTCTTATATATTTATTTCAGAATGTGTCAGGTGTCGATTTGTGTGAATGCTCCATCCTGATCAACGGTGTATACTATTAACTGATCTATTAACTGATATTTATATGTCTTGATAATGAGATCTTTTACATATTCTTGATTTGGGGTTATAAATGTTTTGGGGTTATAACTGGGGCAGCAGTAGCTCAATCCACTGGGTCTGGGGCTGGGGACCAGAGTGTGGCTGGTTTGAGGCTCATGTGGACCAAAAAGTTCAGAGTGTGAACTGGCAGTGGAGAGGTGTCAGGTCACCTCCTGATCACTACCAAAGTGTCCTTGAGCAAGACACCATCCCCTTACAAGTTCCTCATAGGGGCAAATGATGAAGGAGCTACCCACTGTTCTACCTCTCACATCTGCATGCTTACAGGCTCCTTGTGTGTATGTGTGTGTGTGTGTGTTGTACATATAGTGTACAGTATTTATACGTGTGTGATAACAATTAACAACTACAGCGGACAATAAAGTTGATTATTTCTTCTTGTTCTTCTTCAACAATACACCATTAAGTCCTTTATTATTTATCTCAGTGTTTTTTGTTTCACCTGACCTGATAAATTTCATATCGATTATGTGGTTTGTGAATTAGATCGATAATTTGATGATTTATAAACCATTAGTAACTCTAGAATAACAATAAAGTGGCAAGTGACAACAATAATAATATTTTTAAAACAATTATAACAAACATACTAATTATGGAACTCATTTGTTGGTATCTCACACTTAATTTCCATTGTTTTATAAATTATCCTTTTTCTTCGTTTAACCCATAAACACATGGATTATTGTTTTAAAAACAGTTACGAGTAAATTCTTCTTACTTTCTAATAATAATAACATCTGGGAACGTGGGCGGTAAACACATATTGAGAAATGACTTCTCTTTATACCAACGACTGAAGCAGCTGCATTTCCTCTGGCTTTTTTTTTTTCTGAATTATAAGAATTAAAATTTATGAGTCTCATGTTTGTGCTGCCACTTGACCAAAAAAACATGGCATGAGCTAAAAACATTGGATTAATCCTGGTGCCAAGTCTTAATACTGGACATTCACTGGACACAATAAGAATGTAAAATCCTCTTAATCAGAAATAACTGAAAAACAAGAGTGTTTGTCTTGTTGTTCAGTGTGTGTGAGCACATGTAAATAATTCCGTTCTCAGACAGGATGTAGGATAGTGTGTTCCTGAAGCTGTGATGTTGGCGCTGTAGAGCTATGGTTCTGAAAATGTGGCATGCAGTGGGCCTGGATGCCAGGAGAATTTAGCGGGTGATATGTGAGCAGGCCTCCCACCACCCTGTTGATAAATTATGGAGCATCATGACAGGAGCAGTTTCACCCAGCCAGCATGACAAGCAAGTTTAGACCTAACAATCACAAGTCCTGCAGTCACAGCTCACTTGACAGCTCAATGCATTCTGTCCAGGTTAAACAAACATACAGTGTGTGGGTGTGTGTGTGTGGAGGAAGTATTAGCACATGCACATGTCTGTAAAATACCTGTGTGTGTTTGTCTGTGAGCTTCCAGAGCATCCTCTGAGGAGAATGTTGCTCCGCACTGATCGCACACCAGCGCCTCTGCAGGAGCTGTAGATAAAGATTTATAAGAGGATATCTTGATTAGACATTAAACACGTGTTTTTGATTGCAGAGTTTGTCAGTTAATTTGGCGTTTAGAGAGAACGGCGGCGAAAGCAACCAGAACGAAACAAGCCCCGTTTCAGGAGTCGCCGAAGAGTCTCGCTTGTCACATGCGCTTGTGCTTCTCAGGTGTTAACACAAGGAAGAGCACAATGGAGCAAGGGAAAGCAGCATAAAAAAACACAACACGGGACAAACAAAAGCACCAGACAGGGTGCAGCGGCCCCTCTTTTTGACAAAAAAGAGCCGAACTGAAGAGTTTTATTTACCATGCCCTGTTATCAGTCTCTGAACAGTGAGCAGACTGTCTGCCTGAGAGGCCACAGAAGGACTGGGTGTTCTCTCTACAGCAGACGCTTCCCGCCTACGGCACATCCCTTTATCAAAAAAAAAAAACAGTTCAGAGTCAACACCCCGAATCCCATCGCACAGACAGTAACTACATTTCCCAGTTCACCTTTGGAATGCCCTTGTCTGCTGCGATGAAAACATGAAAGAGATAAATATGCATGCCGCTTGCAGAAATGTTGGCTCCTTGTTCTGAGCTCACCTGCACAGACAGACACGTAGCACAGATATGTACACACACACACACACACACACACACACACACACACACACACACACACACACACACACACACACACACACACACACACACACACAGCTGTTTGGATGTGGGTTGGCTCTGGCGGAGATGTAAATCGGTTGCAGATCCATACTGGCCCAAGGCTCATTCACTGATCTATTTTCTGCTCAGCTGGCTTTAAATGAAGTTAAAATGACTCATTAAAACACCCACAAGCTTTGGGAACTCTGAACACTACAGCCTAAATGTGGTCCTCTTTCAACTCTTATGATGCCTCTATACACAGACGCTGTGCCACTGCTCCAATCGCTGCACATAAATAACAAAAAAGATGCAATCTGTTCATTTGTCAAAAGAACAATTTTCAGAAACAAACGTTTCCTGTGTGGAAACTGTGGATTTTGTCACGCAGAGCAAGAATAAAGCTTGGTAGTGAGTAGTGTTATTTAGTGGCAACACTGGAGCAATGTTGTAGATCCTGATGTTGTGTGACGCTGTCCAGTGTGGTGTGTTGTGTTCTGTGAGATTGTGTGATAAGGGAAGAAGAGAACATAGTGCATTGTCTTGTGCAGTCAAAGGCACGGAGTGTGCTCTCATCCATAAACCATCAAACTGTCTCCAGACGCGGCTGCAATCGTCCTCCATCAAAACACTTTGTCTGGCATACCAAAATAAGAGCCAGCATCGAGCTGAATACCAAATCAGCCCATTAGAGCGGTGGAGCTCTCGCTCCTTAGCAACCAGCGGGATCTAAGGGTGCTATACCGAAATACACAGCGACAAAGAAATGAGATCCACATCTCCTTTTTGTAGTATTATGGTTTGAAACATTAGAATGGGGATGGCTTGGTGCATAAATTCAAATTAGGTTGAAGATGCCGCTGTCATGGATGTCGCAGCGAATTGAAAATCAAAAGAACGTCGTTGAAGTCTGAGGGAAACACGGGACAGTGTGTGTGTTTGGGGTTATGCAGAGTGAATGGAGGAAGGAAAAAAAAAAAAGATGAGTCAGGTGAAGTTTAAAGAACCACATTTTCCGTCATCTCTCAGCAGTCTGTCATTTCTGAACAGTCCTCAAAGAACAGGCAGCAAGGACAGGAACCTCGCCACATCTATGTTCAAATACCAACTGAGGCTTCTGTTTTAGTTTCAATTTTCAGTCCCTGATCTTACTCCACCCCCCCCCCTCACCCCCCCCCACACACACACACACCCCCCCCCCCACCTCTTTCTCTATTTTGGATAAAGTAGCTGGGAGAGCAGTCAGGTCTGATTAAGTCTGCGTTTGGGTACAGTGTGTTCCTGGACACACATCTGCGAGCGAGCCATCACACACGCTTCGGAACACTGGCAGAACACCCAGGCCTGCCGGCAGCTCATGATGTCATCACTCAGAAGGGGCAGAGCTGGCGCGCTGCCAGAGTCTCCAAAAAACACAGAAATGATTCAAATGGAGAGAGGAAGAGAGAGAGACAGATAGGGGAGGGAGAGGTGCGCAGACCTGAGCATGGAAAAGAAAGCATGATCCAAATATTCAGAGCAGCACTAACTTCGTAGGGGGGGAGGTTAAAGGGGGGTTATTTGGGGTGGTGTAGTTGTAAGAACAGGTGCACCGAATGGCCGCGTGATCAAGAGGCTTTACAAGAACCGAATAGTCTGAGAAAGGAATTTAAAATTGATGTACCTGTGTGAGACAGCATGTGCATCCGTAGTCGCATGCTGTCCTGGAAGTGTTTGCCACAGTATTCACAGCCGTGGCCCTTCTCATCGGTGTGGAGCCTCCTGTGGAACGACAAACACTTAAGTGAGATCATTCCCGAAGAGGAAAAAAAACCAGAGAGGGAAAAACATTCTTGTGATAATAAATCAGTCTGATTTTTTGCTCCTTTTATTTTTTTAAAAGGTCTCCCAAACCCAGAAGCAGGATTGTCCCTGTAACAAGAAGAGGAGCATGTTTTAATGCCGGCACGAATCCCTCACTGAATGCAACATCATTAGTGAAAGGGGCCCTCGGAGTTGTGAATCACAACGCATGAATGCTAAAAGAACACAGACAATGGGATATCTGGCTAATTTCAGAGTGCAGACATACGCGTGCCTGCACCCGGCAGCACTGCAAGACATCGGGTCCGCACAAACACAAGCACACTCACGTCCCAGCACACACACACACACACACACACACACACACACACACACGCACGCGCACACACTTGTCCTGTAACTGCAATGAAAAGGAGAAAAGAAGATTCGCCGACGCTCCCTCCAGCAGCTAAATCATATCATATCACATACATCTGAGCATATGAGGCATCTGTACTGTTATCCTCACATCACCCCACTAAGAGCAGAGGAAATGGCCTCACAGGAGTCTGAGAAGATAAACCACAGTCAAAATAAACCCCAAGATGATGACATTCTGAACAAGTGAAATCAACATTAAGGTATTAAGGCAAGGTGATTACTTTGGAGATCAGAAGCACTGCTTTTATTTCGTGGTTGGTTTTTTTTGCATAGTACTAAGTTATAAAGCAAGATTTGACCAAATTCCAAAGAATATAATATAATATAATATAATATAATATAATATAATATAATATAATAGCAGCCGATCATGGACAGTTACAGATTTTGAAATCAAGATTTGCTGAAAAACATGACTGGAGTTGTGATAATTTTGTTGATTCTTGAGTTACCTTTAACATAACTCTGAATCACCGAGGATCTCATTTCTGTGATGTCACTCACACACTGGATGTCAATTGGAGTTACTGACATTTTATTTTGAAATCACTGTCTTTCTGTTTATTCAGTCAGCTGTGACTAAACCAATGCTGTTAAAAGTTTTCTGTTTGTTGTTTTTTCACGGTGAAACTGACTCAGGATTTAATGAAGACACAGAAAATGTCAACCTGCAGACCAGGTGTATGCTCAGTGACCTGGCTGCAGACCTACAGCAACTTCATTACATCCTCAAGCAGTAGCACCAATGCAACTCCTCCGACTTGCAGACATCCACCTGTCTCCATGTGTGAGGAACACGCATCACTAAATATCCCACAGGAAGCTCTGTTCTCTACCGAGGCACTCTGGTGTGGCACGAGGCTGAAATGTCAGGCGGGGGGGGGGGGGTTAAAGACACAGAAAGATTTTAGGATCACAGATTGCTTCATATCCGATGATTAGTGTTGAGCCATGCACACAAAAATTATTAAAATGTGCAATCGAGCTGCCGAGATTTGTCATTGAGCTGAACAGCAACTTTTTTGTGCACTGACATAATGTAGACGGACAAGCTTGTGCATAAAACAGTGAGTGTCGAGGCAGAAGCTGTCCGTCATTTAGCTGAAGAGTCCACCCTGATCCCTGCTGAGAGGCTCCTCTCTGCCGGTGCAAAGGAATGCATATCAAACAGTTTAAGAGACAGCCTGTTGTGTGAGGCACGCTCCTGCACAAATAATCAAACAGAATTTAGAACATCAAGCTTAGTAACAGCCCTGTGCAACACCAAGGCCTCTTTATATCAAACACCCAACAAAGGCCCAATTCAAAACTTTTCAAGACATCTCACTGTTAAGACACGAGAGCAGGTGTCCCTGAGAATAAATTAACACGTTTCTTATCGCTCCTTCCAGCTTTTATCTCTCACCATGATGGGGAACCCTGAAAACCTCCAGTTCAATACAAAAACACACTCACTTTTTTTTTCCTTAATGGGATAAATGAATGCTTAAATCCATCAAACTGCACCAGCACACATGCATAGCCTCACTTCTTTAACTAGACTTGAAAGGTCTGTCAGTAAACGCTGCGCATTGAGAGAAATTGTTTTTTAGCCCTAAGTGTCACCGATGCAAGAACTACATTCTTTAGTTTGTTTTAAGGTGATACATAAATTTTAGATTCTAGCTGGGAAGCTTTTTCTCTCTTTGAGATAGTAAAATAGATTTAAAATATACCACAATGTTGTAGGATGGATTAAAAAACGTGTTGATTGATAGGTTGTGAACGTTACCTGTGCTGCTCCATGGCCTGGCGGCTGTGCAGCTGCAGCCCACACTCGCCGCAGCACTGCTGGGCCTGAACGTGACCCTCGTGTCTCATCCCTGCTGCGAACTGGCCCAGCCTGCTGAAGAGCTCCCGGTGCAGCAGGCCTTGGTGCAGCAGGCCGCCGTAGGCCCGCGGGTCCAGTGGCACGCCCAGGGACGGGGTTACCGAAACGGACACCGGCAGCGTCCCGTCCCCTGTGTGGTTGGGGGCCACGGAGTATATGGAGGCCAGATGCTTCTCAGACATTCCTGGGAAACAATCAAGAGCGCTCCCGACCACTTGTCCTCCTCCGTCTTCTGGCCCTGAGTGCAGCTCACGGGCGCTGGTGATCACGCTGCCTCTCAGGGGCGTCCCTGGACCCTCGTCTCTGGGTTGGTCTGACGTACAGCTGCCCTCCCCAGTGCTGGAGGACCGACCCTCGCAGCCTTCGGCATCGTCCACCTGCATGTTCTCCGATTTGATGGCGGGATCCATGGAAGGAGACTGGGACAACTCGCTGTGGTGCTGAGGCTGCTGGGAACTTTCCATGTCGACCTCCGAGCTCAGATTGGGACTTAATTTAGGAGGAGCGTCAGCCTCCGGACCGGGGGGGCTCCTGTCCGTCACGTGGTACAGAGCCAGGTGGTGTAAAGCAGTAGGAGTTGTGCGGTTGGGTCCATCCTGTATGGAATGCTTCTTGGACATCAACATGTGTCTCCAGTGCCGGACCCGGCTGTGGTCATCGTGGTCTCCAGAGCTGTGATTCCTCACCGCCACCTCCTCGCTCTGCTCCGCCTGGATGGTCTCCAGCACCTTCAGGCACTGCTCCTCCAGGTACTCAATCTCCAGGATCTCGGCGGCGTACAGCAGGTCGTCCAGGTCCTCAGCCGTGGCCTGGAGCGAGGCGGTGTACGCGTACTCCAGGATCTGCTGGAAGGTTTTGGGGGACAGGAAGTCCAGAGCGTAGCGCAAGCTACTGCGGTGGAACAGAATCTCAAACATCTTACTGGTGCAGGCCAGGACAGTGCGGTGCGCCGGGAACTCCTGGCCGTCCACCGTGATGATGACATCACACAAGGTGCCGGTCAGACGCATCTGATTGGCCCGCTGCAGGAGCGTGCTGGGGTGAGTGGGATTGTAGAGCTGGAGCACACCCATGTTTGTCAGACCCGTATCCACTGAGCCCACGCATGAGGTGTGGCTGTCCCACCTGATGCACTTCCCCCCTCAGCTGTTTGTAGGCCTGCAGGGGGGAGAGAGAGAGAGGATCAATTAGACTCTGATGTCCACCCAGTCTATGGGAATATATTAAATTATTAAAATTATTAAAATGAAAAATTCTGTAAAACATTTACCACCTCACCCGGGCTTTAATTTCTAACATCAAACGTGTTCATTTGTTTTTATTAAGACCCACAGACAGACAACAAGTTGACAGCAGCACAGGTGATTAGTCTGAGGTCCCGGGGGGAGCGCTCACGTCGCGGTGGTGGCGTCTGCATACTGAGAGGTGACGGCTAAATCTATCAAGCTCCCTCACACACACACACACACACACACACACACACACACACACACACACACACACACACACACACACAGACACACACACACACCCTCAACAGGTAGGCCATTAAAACGCACCGGAGTGATGATTACTTCATTTACGCAGCTCACGTGTTTCATTAGATGGGGGGGGGGGGGGTTAAAGACAATTAAAGCGCTCTGCAAAAAAAAAAAAAAAATCCATAAATAAGTTATCAAACTGATTAAAAGCGAGAAAAAAAAAAGACACTTGAAAACGACTCCGGGTCGGATCCACGGCCATCACGTCCACACACCTACATGACAGCGTCACGGATGATGATGATGATGATGATGATGATGATGATGATGATGATGATGATGATGATGATGATGATGATGATGGAGCTGCGTGTGGACTGATCTGACACCGGCGGACCACAGCAACGCGTCGGATGGACGCATCAAGTAATCGCAACATCAGAGCGCATCAGGTGCAAAACGCACCTCTGTCGTTCACACATCGCGACATAACAAATTCTTTCCACGTTTATTTACGGTGTGTTTAAAGGAGCGCGTGAGGTGTAAATAATGTAATTATCCAGA
Source organism: Antennarius maculatus (assembly GCA_013358685.1). Taxonomy (NCBI): domain Eukaryota; kingdom Metazoa; phylum Chordata; class Actinopteri; order Lophiiformes; family Antennariidae; genus Antennarius; species Antennarius maculatus. Next base: position 9,638,951 of record CM023613.1, on the reverse strand, counting down.
ATAATGTCTGACTGCTATCGGGGGTTATTTAAGTTTAGAAACCCGCACAATCCGACTGGGGCAAAACTTGGCTCTATTTCCATATGTGTGCGGTAAAAAAAAAGAAAAGAAATGACAACAACCCCATACAAAACTGAAATTATTTAACAATATGAATTGTTAAAATGAGTCCAGACTGAAAAGTGATTGATCGAGATGAGCGGCAGGAATAAATAAAAAGTGTGTGGAGCCACAGTTGTTCTTACCTCCGTCTCCTAACGTCCGCCGCTGATTATCCAGGCAACATCATGCTTACACATTTCACAGTACCCGCTCCAAACTCAGTCCTGCTCCTAGTAAGCAAACCATCAGGCAGCCGCGACAGTCAAACCAGCAGCGGAAACTCCACACTTCCCAGTACGCCTTTCAAAATAAGAGCTGTAGTCGGAACCAGTAGTTGAAATGCGTCGGAAGGTGAGAAGCCAGAATAACTGGTGTTAAAGGATCAGCTGGAGAAGAGGGACGCCCTAATGGTAGATAATAATGTTACAACCAGACTTTCAAGTTTCCATTTATTTTGACATTGTACTCTGGGTCAAAGAAGTGACAGACAAAGATTTAAGTGAAATACAGTACTCATTACCTTTATGGAGAATGGATTACACCTTTGGTGGGCAGTCAGTGTCAGCAATTCCTTCTCTGCTGGCCTAGCATGACCAGAAATGGTAATATTTATGATAAAAGTTCATTGTATTTTAATGCACGGCCACCCACTGGGTGACACACTCACTGAAGTCAGAAATAAATGTTTTAACATGTTGTTTTAATGACATTCATGAAATTACTCTGTGACAGTCATTGTAGAAAATGGAATAAAACTAGAACAAATATTGTTCGACCAATAGTGTGGCATTTAGACATAATTTTAGAAATTAAGAGGATCCTGGTGACACATAGATGTCTGAAAACTGTCATCATTCATTTGACTGACTCCTCATCCATTTAATCCAGTTCTCTCTTTGGATGTTGTTAATTGCCTCTTACATGAATGAAACTATTTCTGTGTACAATTTGTTTCACAGCAATACTTGTAGTTATTTTTACTTTCTCATATACACAAAATATGATGTTGTTATCAAACATACAATAATTACATGTATACAGATTCAACTGCAGAAGATAGTTTCACATGGATCAGCATGCTTGACATGTTACTGCAGCATACTAACACAATAATTTAGTTATTACATACATGTAACAACTATTTCATCTACACATTTATCATATGACTTACCAGTCAAGTGTATGCAGATGATAGTAATTTAGTTCTTTGGTAGTGAATGAATAAGAGGTAACAGAATATAGAAAATTTCAAGAAAAATATCCCAAAATTACACATAAGTGTAGGACATTTTATCACTAGTGGTATTTCTATTTTTGCCTGAGTGACCTGAATACTTCTACAGCCACAAATGAATTAACTCCTTGAAATTACCGGTTACAATATATTTGAAATGACCTCAATAGTAAACTCAAGGGTTTTAAAAAATGCACTACATTATTTAGCCCAAAATGAAAAATCCTTTTCCTTTAAAAAAAAAATAAAAAATACTTGCACACGTGTTTGTAGGGCAGGTTTTATCCATGCAGAGTTTGGTCACTTGTGATTAATTTTTGTAAGAAGTTTTACTCTGAAATCAGTTTTTAGAAAAAATGACTGCAATTATTTCACTAACTACAGTCTAAAATGATGGCTCCTTTGTGAAACCAGTGAACTTGTGCGTGAAGGATGAAGATTTTGGAGAAAATTACATCCACAAAATACCACCGCTGGGGCATCCCGTCAGGGATCAGCCACTGACCTACTGGAGGCAGGGCAGTCTGCCAGACAAGTTGTCATAGTGAATGCTCACCATTCCACTATTAGGGCATCTTAACCAGTGTTTGATCACCAGAGGAGCGTGACAGACTTCTACGTCCTGTTAAACCACATGTATTGACCCAGAACCAGATCAACGACTGCAGCTACAGCAGAGTCCACAGGCACCTCTAATGGCCCAGTGGGATCTGATCTCATTCCTGTGTTCTGATCACTGATGATGTAAAATGTTGTATGCTCCCACGTGTCACCTGACACGACTGCAGGGTTTATGTTTTTTGTGATGTCTTGGTTTTGTTTGTATTTGCTTTTAATTAACTTAATATAATCATTAAACATTAATACAGAACAACACGCAGACATTTTATGGGGCACAAAAAACACAATGGTATGTTTTAAAATATTTTTTGTGTGAATACAGCTCTGGATGAAAACAACAAATCAATAATTTTCTGTAATTTCTACATAATGAAACCATACTTAGTTACCTTTTTCTCTTAATTTGGAATGCCACATCATCTTACTTCCTGTGTCGTCACGGCTACCTGCTGCTAACTTTACAGGCTGCGAAGCCTCTCCGAGCTGACGTCACGGCTGGAAACCGTCGGCCTTTGCTCCACCGTCGCACCACAAGGGCTGCTTCAGAGACATCTACAGGTCACCGGAATAACTGGCAGTTTGCGACCAGTTAAGACACAGAAACTGGTTTTCGTGGAAACATGAATCAAACTAATTAGAACTTTAAGGTCACACACAAAAAAATAGAATTAGAATAATGAAGAGGGAGAAAGTGAAACAGGATGCCCTGCGGGGTCACTGCCAGCCGTCGTGGTTGTTGACACCGCGCTGGTTTGAAGGCTCATGCCCCCCAGGGGCATCAACAAAGCAGAGGAGCTGAAACTTCGCGTCGTAAAGCTGTGACAGCCTAAACGAGCTCGGTGTAACCACTAATCCTGACTTCGTTTTGATAAAAAAAATAAAGAAAAAAATCAACACAAATTGTTTTATTCATTTTTGTTTGTAGGTTAAGCTGTTTTATGTATTGCGCTCCTCATTCAATGTTGCTAAACTGATTTTTTTTTTTTTATTATTTATTGATTTTATGATTTTTAATTTCATTTTTAGTATCAAATGATGCAAGAAGTTGGTCAAAAATGTTTACAGTTTAAATAAGGTTGTTGTTTTTTTTTTAACATTTCAGGCAAATTGATGCACTGAAAACTTTTGTGTTATAGACTAAAAAATAATGTCAATAAATTATTTTGTTATAAATTGAACAATATTTATTTTTTGTTTTCTTTAATGCTATGCCCAGGTGCACTTATAACAATTTTATAGACGATTGATATTAGTTATACACGCAGCAGAGAGAGGGGGGGGTGTGGGGTCACAAATTGTTTTCGTCTTGCTAGGGTTGGTAACAGAACTGCATAAGAGGAACCACAGGTGAAAATATCAGGCCCTCACCGCTACTCAGTATTTTGACATCCTATAGCCTAGGGGAATCTGCGGTACTCCTGCACAAACATGCATTGTGCAATTGATGTTTATTTGCTCCCTCATGTTTCTGGACAAGTAGCACGATTTATTTCCAGCCTCAACATGACCTGTTTGCACTGTAACCTTTCTGTAAGCCGCGTCCATGACACGGCGAAAGGAAGTCTGACGTGCGTTTACTGACACCTAGCGTCCAGATCGCGTCACTGCAGGCGGTGAATTTTAATACAGGACAAAGTTTCTTCAAAAAAAGGAAAACGAATGACAAAATGGGCCAAGACAAAATTAGATTTGGAAACCGTTTTTATTATGTAAATGGGTTAGCACCCAGACTGTACACAACAGATATTTTCTGAGCTGTACCCAATTAAAACCAAAGAAGGAGCACCCACAGACGAGGGAGCAAGGTGGTCTGGTAACAGCAGTGAAGTGCAAGGTCAGTAAAGCTCATCTTGATTTCCATATATAATTAAATCTGCATTCAGTTCATTTGACATTAGATCTATTATCTAAAACCTTTAAAAAAAAACATGATTTCCTGTTTCAGTTGGACCACCCTGCTTCCTGCCAGCAGCTTCCTAAACAGTCGCTCTTGGTGATTTTTGTACAAAAAGACAAAAACTGAAAAATAAATTCAAAGACCACATTACAGAACACTTTTAAAAACAAGCAGGGAAGGGAAATAAAAACAATGTGCAGTAATACCAGAACAAGCTCCAAAGGTAACACTCATTAAATCAACAGTATGGTATTTCCCCCCAAACATATATGGGCACATCTATCTGCCTTTTAGTTATACGTTATAAATTACAGACTGAATTCATGCCAAGGTTCAAAACACCTCCCTTCACTATAGCTGGCAATATATGGTGCTGTGACCAGACGGACAGTTTCATACACTACACGTGTTATAATGACCACATTAGTCCATTTATCACACTTTTCTTCTAATAATACAATATATTAAAGAAAAAGAAGAGGCTAAATCTCTCACGACAAAGCTATGCAGATTATCATAGAAACTGATGACGAGACAATCTACTGACACGTAGGCACAGTGCACAAGCTTGCAGGCAGGAAATGGAAGAAACTTTTTTTTTTTTTTTTAGTTTTGAAATAGCACTTTTTTTTTTTCTTGCTGACTTCAAAATCATTGTGAAGACAGACCCGCTTTAATGTGAGGAAGAAACGACAGCTATCGTAGCTGTTCCTCAAAAACGAATATGTTGTGCATATTCATAGAAGAATTATATTAGTTTGATTTGAGGTTCAATCCTTGGCTGGAAATGAGCAGATCGGTTTGCATTTTTTTCTGCTTTTGTGTTATTTTTTCCTAATCAGACACGTTTTATTAATGAGTACTTCTATCGATGGCTGTGGTCACAGACTGCATACATTTGATCCGAAAATGGGTCAGATATGATCTGTTGTTTGATTGAGTCTCTTTCGTCCTGCAGCTAGCTGTGGGTTAATCCTCTACTTTCATCACCATAGCAAAAAGTACGGTTCTTATCCGAAGGATTGAACTCAGGTCTATGTTTAATCAATGCGAGCGTTTCTGTGAGAGATGAATCATGCCTGTAACGGACGGAGTGAAATCATAAACCTCAGAAACAAAACTTCACAACCACTTTCTGGTCAGACATGCAGAACAAGCTATTTAATGAGTAGCCCATAAATAAAAACAAATGCAAGCAGTTTCACATTTGAACCGTTGAACATGAAAATAAAAAAAATAATTTCTATATATAGTCCGGTTTCTTTTGTGTGTGTGTTTTGTTTTTGTTTTTTTACAGTTCAGTTGATTATGTACTTGTGTGTGATTCTAACTAGAACTAGATGCACAAAAGAAAGTCGAGTCTGATTTCAGAAAAGTTATCCAAAGATCATGATGAGAAGATATTCCTCTGAATCGTTCCTTACTGGTTAAATAAAGTAACAATAAAAAAATAAAATAAATCTCTGGACCTATAGATAATCTCCTGGGTGAGGCGGTAGACGTTTGATGAATGAAGCACAAAGTGCGCTCTAACCGATCGACACATGCGTGTAGGACTTAAGGGCACTGGAAATAAAAAAATCTCTGTGGTATTTCTCATTTGATGCTGCAAGAAATGTTTCGGGCTGGGCTGGGGGAGTTTCCCATTTCCCATCATGCTTTGCTCTCAGTGGTATTTGTCTGTATGATTTTGTTGTGTTCTGCAGCGATCTCTGTCAGGGCGTTTGATACGTCTTCCTCCTCCGGTTTGCCTTTGTCCTCAGAAAAAATCTTCCTGCAATGGGAAAAAAAAAAAAAAGAAGAAAGCACAAAATTAGAAATCTGGAGATCTCCCGACGAGAAAAAGGAACATTTCTCAGCAAACAAACACCCAAGTTGAACAGAAATTTAACCATTTATTCTCAAAGACACCTTCACCCATATGTAAGAAGACGTTCTATTTGGTCTTTTTACATAATTCTTCACCACCTTAACAACACTTAATAAAACAAACGTATAATGATAGTCATATAATCCATCCTGCAAACTGTTTCAGGAGAATTAGCTCTTCTTCAGAGAGAATATGAATGCACAGTAAATCATCCCTGGGACTATGACACCCATGTTCATGTTCAAAGGAACAAATCACGGTATCTACATCCTGCCTACAGCTCCTTTCCCGCTGCTCCTCACACCGCTGCCTGGCCTCAGTTCTCCTTAGCAGAGCTGCAGAGTCGGTGAGGATTCAGGCAACATTCAGATGCACACATTTACTGCCTGAGACGACACGTTACGTGATTCACATACAGCCCCTTTCAGACAAACACGTAGCATCGCTGCGCTATCTGCTAGGATGATAGCGGTTTGTCAGGTGTTCCTCGTGGCTTTATTCAGACACGACAGGCTTGTTGAGGACAAGACCTCCTTCTCGTGAGACATAGATGATGCAGAGAAAGGAGAGACAGTGCTGCCATTGTGAGCAACGGAGTTAGTCAATAAATGCTCCTCATGTCACCATTTATTACAGAATTACAGTCAATATATAAACGTGGGGCTCTTGTTAAAGGGTTATTTGTTGGGGTTTAGTGTTTTCCGTGGTGTGAATGAAAATCAAAGTGACTACAGGTCTGCTTTTTACTGTGGCAGGAGGGTTTCCACCTCCACTGAGCCAGTGATGCTTTTATCAGCGTTTGTCTGTTGGCAGGATTACAACGGATTAAAAACTTATCAACGGATTTTGATGACATTTTTTTGGAGAGGTAGGTTTCTGACCTGAGGAGCATTCCATCTGATGCTGGCACATCTTTATCTGAACCCGGAATTGTCATTACACACATCAGTGTGTGATCTGGATATGAGTTATTTTCTAGATCCAGAATGTTTGGCTTTTATTTTAAGGCTTCATGGAAAATTCATGACTGAGTTGTAAATAATAATAATGCTGCAGATTTATGCTGCAGCTGAAGCTGTGCTGATTTCTTCAGAGTAAAATGTAATTTATCCTGAATAACCAAACAACTAATATTGAAAACAATGGATTCCAGATTCTAATGGATTTTAGAGGTTAAGAGTTGTGTTATGAGGATTATCAGACTATCCTGGGACTGTTGCTTTTAAACGCAAGGTCTTAATAGGGAAAAACAAGTTTCAACAACTTAGAACAGGTTTGTTCTCTGGGGAAAAGCTCACAAAACAATACTTCCATCATGAGCTGTTGCCTGGCAACATTGGTTAATTCATTAGTTAATTGCTGATGTGAAAAACAAGACCCAAAGGTGGGATGGAGTGCTGATTATAGATGGGTGGGGTGTGTGTGAATGTGTGTGTGTGTGTGTGTGGGGGGGTGGCGGCTTCCTCCGGGAGGTGTTTTTATTAATGTGAAGATTTGTAAACACAAAAAGTTTTGAATGAAGCTTGAGGATCTTACCTCTGCACCAATCAGAGCCCAGTGTATATGTGTAGGGTGTTACCTGAACACCAATAAACTCTTCTCAGGAAATGATAAATAATAATATTGAACAATGATTAATAATGAAAATAATGAAATGATTTCTCACCTGTCCTGTGTCGTCTTACATCTTACAGAAATATTTCTGGATCTGCTGGAATAATATTATCATTATGACTTCTATTCTAATTTATACACATGGCTGCCATGTTGAAATACCCTCACGGAGTGTGTGTCTGAAAGGGGCTCGGCTACTCTCATGGTCAACACCGCAAAACCCCACAATGGTTACACACAAGCTTCAAAAAACAGAACCATCATACTCCACTGTCACGAACATCTCACTACTAATTACTCAGAGCCATTACCAATTTACCATTACAATATTTCATATTGTGTGGTCAATGGTAAGATGCGGTGGTGAATGAATGGGCATACAAGTTACACACTCACACACACACGATCACACAGATAAACCTCTATAGGGAGCCGTACTCATCGTTGACAGGAGGAGCCGTCTTGGCCAGAGTCTCTGATGCCTCCAGTACTGGGCCTGAGGGGGGGCGGTCTGCTCCGTCTCCATTGGGCAGAGAGGGGGCGGAAGGCGGGCTGTCTAAGCTAATGAGGTCTGAAGGGGCCACGGAGGGTCTTTCTGTCCCATTTGTCAGCTCCAAATCTAAATCAGCACCCTCGGGTCCCGTGTCAGGTGTTAGTAAGTCATAGGTGTCTGACAGCGAAGAGAGGAGGTCGTTTGAGATGGGTGCCTCCTGACCGACGGGGGCCGGAGCAGAAGTAAGAGCAGTGATAGGTAAAGGAGAGGGGACGTCTGGGACTAGAGGAGCGGGTTCTTCAGCATCCAGGACTTTAGGAGCACTATGGATCACGGAGGGAGCATTAGCTGCAGCACCTTTGTTATCAAGCGATTGGTCGTCGGCTGGGTTCGGGTCGGGTTCTGCTTTTGGAGAGGCAGTGGTGGCGAGAGCGGAGGCAGTTTGCGCTGGCATCTGAGCGTGTGGCTGGGTGGAAAACTTGGCGACTGGCGGGCTTGGAGCAGGTTTCTTGGTGTCGACGGAGGGAGAGGATGGTGAGGAAGATGTCGCCAGGGGAGAAACAGGAGGGCTACGCTTAGCATTCAGAGCGGCCAGCTTAGGAGAGTGTCTACGCTTTGGAGGGATTGGCACCCCCGATTTCTGAGATTTAGTCGGTTCAGGGTCAGGAGGAGAAGGAGCGGGCATTTTCTCCTTCTCCTCCGGGGCGTTACCTCCTCTTTGTTCTACTAATGGGGCCATTTTAGCTTCGACGGCAGACGTGGAGATTGTGGGAGTCGGCGGGGCGGTGTTCGACTCCGGAGTCGGGGCTGGGGCCGGGACGGGGGTGGGTGAGGGGTCTGAGGGGTCGTTGGCAGGGGTGGACAGGCTACAAGTGAGGGTGGTGGTCTCGCTAGAGGGGCTGTCCTGAGCGGGGTCAATAGTTGCAGTGGCTGTGTCAGAGTTGGTGGCTACGGAGGAGAGGGTGTCCAGTGCCAGAGCAGCAGTGTAAGCCGCCAGCCTGAGAGCAGGGAGAGAACAGAGACACACAGACTAGACACCAGGGTGACTGTGACAGAGGGAGGGTGGTCCGGACGAAGGCATGCAGGGGTTAGTTGGCTTCAGAAAACCGACACAAACATAGACAAAGCAACTGAAATAAAAAAACAGCTAGTAAGCCTAGTGAGGAAAAGAAAAAGAGGGCGTCATGCTGTGAGTGGACATTAAAGGACTGTCCAATGCAAACACCAACATGGAGTACACTGACTAGCAGAGCTAATACACTCATTTAAACAAGCACCGGTCTTCCTGCAGTAAACTACAGCACCACATAGAAACCACCTAGAAGGGTTAAACAGTACCAGTGACAATCTCAAACTGTGTAATCTAATTTTTCCAGTCTTCTGATATGAGATGGGCTCGCTTGAGGTTGTCCAATGGCGTCATACGAGTTGACCACACGTCTGTGTCTTAAACTGGTATTGCTTCAGCCTTGACACAACGACACAGAAAAAAATCTCCAAAAGGCTGGAGAGGAGACACAAAGTGCAGTGCTGCCTCTCAAATAGAGTAAATAAACAGAAAAGCGACGAAGTTCAGTGGACTCCACTCAAGAATGACCCGGACGTCTGCATAATTTCAAGTGTCAAATTTTGTCCTGTTGAAGGAGACGTATTCTTTGAAGTGGAGTGCAGTGTACATCGGTTAGAAAGTCGTTTTCTACTCACTCTGGCTCCGTGAGAGGTGTGGTTTCGTTGGGTTCCGTCGGGCCTGCTGCGTTATGATTGGCTGTGCACTCGTCCTCGGTTCTGACCTCAACTATGGGCTCTTTCGACTCGTCCTTCCTGGAGACACGGAGTCACAAATGTTTTGCCAAAACAGCAGCAGAAGGCGACACAAAAAGAGAAAACACAGATGAGAATTAATTTGCTTCTTAACTCACAGCGTCAGTGTTCGAGTTGGCAAACCAACGTGAAGAAGTGTGCGCGGCTGTCTTTTAGCGAAAACAGAAGAATGAAAAGTGGCACGAATCAATGCGCGATGCAACCTCCCACTCAAATTGATTTAAAACTGCCTGACTGTACACATTAGAGTGTTTGTTGTACAATGCTCCACTTAACTCCAGCATCCTTCATATTTTCTCTGAAGGATAAAGCCGCTCTAAAAACGTCATCTCATTTATGGACCTGTTTTATTGATTTGTGTGTTTTTCCTCTTCCTGCAGATAGTGGCTGAACGGACCATAATGCACTGTTGTCACCAGATATGTTGATTTTCTCAAGAGGCAGTACTGTGCTTCTCTTAATGGAAAAGTTGTCCCCTGTTGCCTCTTCCTTCGTTCGCTTAAACTTAAAGCTGGAAGATAAAATTGTTGATTGTCCTCAGTGTCAGTCCTTGAGAGGCCTTATGGGGGATGTAGTGAGGCGTTCATTTAAGCACAAGCAGGGTAAATGGAGGCAAAATGTAAACAACACAAAGATAAATTGGATCATCTGCAACCAGAATTAAAAAAAAGGAAGAACGAGAAATCAAAAATTGATTTCCCATAACAGGATTACTGTTTCCTTTTAACTTTAAATTATTTCCTTACAAAATGAATCTAGTTTTAGTCATTCACCTTTAGAAGTGCAAATATTTAACTTGCATAAACGGACATAAAAGCTCACAGATGAAAATGAACTGAGTACAACCTCATTCACATCTTCATCATACGGCAACAAAAATCACCTCAAGATCAGCATCATCAATCAAATGAGCCTGTCGTGTCTTTACATATAACCATTTAAGTTGATTCTGATTTACCTTTCTGGTATCTGAACGCAGGTCACACTAGGTTAAAATATTTTCTTCTGTTAACTCATTCGCTCCCAGTGTTTTGTAGGAATTGATCTCCTTCGGTGGACTTTCTTCGACGCTCTGGATATTTATTGGTGTTTTCCTTCTGTTCTTGACCAATCGCAAGATGCTTCACTCAGAGCGACATCGTGTTTGCTTGCGGGAAGCTCTGACATACACAAACTTTGTTGCATTGTAAGCTGTCATAACATCTCTGTCTTCCTCTGATTAACCACCCTCTGTTCTGTGACTTGATCAGTCGTCATTACACTAAAGTCCATGATCAGAAGCCTCATTTTCACTGACAAGCTCTGCCAGACTGTCCCCCGGCCCTCCCTGTTGAAAAACGTAATCGACGTCTACAGACGTAATTTGCAGCTAGTGAGATAATGACTTTTTTAAAAAAACATCTTGATGCAACTGTACAGATGGGATTCATAATGTCATTTTTTTGTTCTTATCTGGCAATATATTTTTTTTTAAAATAGTGTAGAAATTCTAATTTTATGACCAAATTGATATTTTGTAAGGTAAGGCCCTGGATTTTCATGAATACATTTGTGTCCAGTCTTTATAAAAATTCCCCTCTTGTTTGAGGTCATATAACCCTTTACCCCCAAAATCTGATCAGTTTATCTTTGGGTAAAAGTTTACACTCAAGCATTTGAAGAGGTAATTCTTAAAGCTCGAATTTCAGTTTCCCAGCATGAAAGTCTGTGGAACGGCTGTCAGATTCGTCACTGACACTCACATGAAAGCTGCTTTTCCTTCCTCCAGGTTGTGTCCTTTAGTCCCGGAGCCAGATTTACCACAGAGGCACATGATGAGGCCACATTTGTTGACAAAGTAACAGGTGACATCCACGGCCAGCAGCAGGAGTATGAACACCACCACCAGGATCCCAGCCCACAGCATGATGCCCATGGAGAGCGCTGCCTCTTCACTCAGATCTGCCACACAGGAGAGGGAGACTTGTGAACCGCTGCAGCCTGACAGTTTTATAGCAGCAGCCGCTAAGAGCTAGATAAAATGCAGTTATTCTACTGTGACCACAAATAATCACACAAAACAAAAAACGACTCACCTGCTCCGAGCTGCAAAACATTCGAGTTGTCTCAGCGGGAATTTAGCTGCAAAGTTACGCAATTATGTAGAGTCTTGCATTCAGTTATTTACACCCAAATATCATGGGTGTTGAGGAATTTATACGCAAGCATTTATCAATCTGTTTATTTGGTATTAGAAAGAATAGCAAAACAAAGCTTACACTGCATTGCAAGTTACGTAAAGTGATCGAGGATAAAATGGACAGGAGGCTTTTTACAAAAGGCTGATGATATATTTTACACTGTTTGTGTGAAGTCCATTTCAATTATAGTTGCGGAAAAAGAGCCTTTCTCTTCATTCATTTAGCTCTTGGTACCAAAAATTAGCAATTAATGGAGATCTGCTTGAGAATTATACATGGCTGACTTAGCACAGATTAAAAGGAGCGTATAAAACCAGATATGTTGGAACATTTGATACAGAGAACGGCTTGTCCTAAGAAAAAACACAAAAAGTACATTTCCTTATAATTCTTTACGCATCTTGTCAATATTAGCGTTACAAAGATTTTCCAGTTGTGTTTTTGTTCAGTAATGTAAACATTAATGTTATAAACCTTCACAGTACATACGTATCATTTTGTGAGTGATTAAAGAATACACTGTTTGTGTAAACAGCCTTCATTCTATTTCAAACCCTATTTTTTAATTCTAACCTTACGTTATGACCTGCCACTCCTCTCTGTTCGCTGGTGCTAACGGCTAGCTGTGCTAATGCTGAGCAGAGTCTGTAGTAGCAGGAGGATTTCTATCACCTTTGGTTCAACACGTCTGTGGCGTGTTCTGGAGCTACACGGTGTTATTGTCTGACTCGTAACGGAAACGTGTCTGTCACGGAGGAAGTCTGTTTTATTTTACGAGTGTCCAGAGAGACAGCCAGGCCAGAGAAAGGCAAGCTCTCCTTCACAGTTATGGTGTGAATTCACCACAGAAACTATGAGAGCTGGAACACGACGATGAGGGACAAGATGACTGATGCCAGAGTGCATGAGACGGATGAACAGCCCTGAGTGGCTGACGGACGGGGCAGAACAACCCCGAACACACCAAAATGCACACAGGTCGGGACGGAAATGTTCATGTGATCCACCGCACCAATGTCCAGGACCAGGCATGAGAGCAGGACAACAGAGAGAAGGGAAACAGACAGAAAAGAAGAGAGTAAAGGAAGATGAAGGGAGAAATGAGGGGTAACCAACAGGGAAAAAGAGAAGGGTGGGAAAACAGAGGAAGAGAAAGTGAAAATGTGTCAGGTTTGAAAACCAAAAAAGTGAAAAAAAAAAAAAAAAAAATAAATAAATAAATGATGCTACTTTCTTGTATTGACAGAGGAAAAAATACACCAGCACATAAAAAACAAAAAGCACAGCACAAAGGAGAAAGCTAGAGCGAGGTGGCTGGATGGCGGCGCAGCAGTGGGTGAGGAAATGCTTAAGATTGGCAAATGAATTAGAAAGGAAGTGATATGAGGATGGTTTGCTGAGATGATTCAGCGAAGCACTGTTTAGTTCACAGGAATCCAAAAACCTGTTTAGTTTTGGTACAGCTGGTAAAAAAAAGCCTCTAGCTGCTTTGAAGAGCCAATCAGTGGTTATTAGGGGTAAAGTTAAAGGTTGTTTCCATACAGGGACAAAGAAGTCTAGCTTCTGTTTTAACAAAGCTATAGAAAAACTACATTAAGAGGAAATCATTTTGATCCACTGTGAATAGAGCCTGTCCCAGTTCTTGGAGCACAAACTCATCTCCTTCAGCAAGGGCTGTCACAGCATTAGAGTGGAAAAAATTCAGCAGGAAAATCACTTCTGTCTCAGCGCCGCCCAGGAAACTTTCTTTTATTGTGTCAATTTATTTAGTTGTCATTCAGCTTCCAGAACTAGGGTTAAAAATAGAGCATTGAGTTTGGCTCTGACTCTTTTCGTTGCTGAGGAAGGGTACCTGGGATGGCATCCGGCCGGACGGATGTCCTGAAGGACATGCTTGCTGGCGGGGACTTGCCCTTCTGATTCTCTGCCACCACGGTGACCTTGTACTCCGTGTCCCACTCCAACCCATTCAGGACCGCATAGTCGCTGTCGCTGGGAAGCCGGATCTCTGGTTTCCAATCTGATGCCCCTAACTGCAGACACATGGAGAGATGCACTGTAACCATTATTACTGCTGATTACTTTCATTACCAGATGAAATACAGTTTGCTTTCTTGATAAATGGCTTGATCGTTTGATCTGTAAAAAAGTTGGAAAATGATGGAAATGAAATGGTTATTCCTCAAGATGCCATCTTCAAATGTCCTTCTCAGGTTTCTCATACTGTCAGAAAACGGTTTTCTGACAGTCAGGAAAAAGCAGGAAATTCTCCCATTTGAGCAGCTTGAGCCGTCATTCTGAAGACGAGTCAGAATTATGGAGCTTCATTAGAATTGTCATTAAGTCTGCAACTTTCATGATATTCATCGGTGATTAATCTGCCAGTTAAGATCTTGATCGACTGATTAATTAATCCTTTGGTAGATAAAATGTCAGAGAAAACTTGAAGAATAGCTCAATTTTCCCTGAAATACAGAAATATCTATTCATTTAACTGTCATAAAGATTAAAAAAGCAAGAAATATGCGTAAGTGAAAAAAGAAGCTGCAAATTCCAGGCATGGTGCATAAAAAACACTTAAATGATCTATCATTTATCACATCCTCAGGTGACAGACACTAATCATTTCAGATGTGCGAGCCGTACTTACAGGTTTATAGTGGACGAGGTAATGCAGGATGGGTAAGCCGCCATCGTCCTGCTTGATCCAGCTGACTTTGAGGGAGTTGCCTTTGGGATGAAATGCCCCTTCCAGTTTGGGAGGATTCGGATTCCCTGCAGTACAAGAGCAGGAAGTTGTTCAAGATCTCATTTTGAGGGTGCAGAGAACTACAAGGTCATATTGCTATTGATCAACTAATGTCTTTACGATTATTGAGAAAATAAAATAAAACTTTGATTAGAAACAAATATTTTAAGTTTGAAATTAACATCTTTGTTGTTGTCTTTTTAAATCCCTTTCTATTCCTTAATCACGTCTCAAGTCAGACTAATCACCAAATGTCAAATCACATATTCATCTGATTCAGGCAGAGTTCCTGACATTCAATGAAACGCATCAAAATTCTGACTGACATTTCACCAGAGCCAGACAGGCTTCAGGAAATGTGTTACTTCTCACTATGTGTAGGATTCATCAACAGATTTATTTATAGATTTGCCAGTGAAGTAAAACACATTCTTATATATATTTTCCATTTTTCAATGCATTATAGATAAGTTTCTATGATAAATCTTAAGCACGAAAAAAAATGGATGAAAAACTACATCAGACAGATTTATTAAGCTATTTTTTGCCCTTTGTATTCATCACTGTTCTGTTGTTGTAATCTCTGTTGTCTATTAATCCAGGAGACCATGATAATTTTTCTTGAGACATATCATATTTCACACTGCTCCATCAGTGATGCCCAGCTGTCTGTATCCATAAAACCAAGGGAATTTTTACATTTGACTCCATAGTTATAATGAAACTGAAGTTCTGGTCTTTTCTATAAGTCAGACTTTTCCAAAACCATAAAGTATTTACTTTATACTTCTGACTTAAAGTTGATGTTCTGATATAATAAGAGAAAAAAAAAAAACAGCAGAAATGTTCTGCTTCAACTGTGTCATCTCCTTGAGTCTTAAATATTAGCCAAGAAACCACACATTTATAACTAGCTTAACATTCTGCTCATGACTGTAATTAAAACAGGTCCTGGCTTCCTGTCAAATTACAATTCCTGCCAAAAACACAGAGGGTGTTTTGCGATTTGGCTCCACCACATAATAGGTTACTGATCCACTGAATGTGCAGGTTGTTTCACGTTCAAAGTTGAAGGTGATCTAGCAGTTGCTGCTCTGATTCCAAAAGAAATCAGCCTGCAGGCCGGACAAGAAAAAACTTTTAAATATTATATCAAGACCAAATTGGTCTCCTAAAGATTTGCTATCACTCTCTGACAATTCTTGGTTTTCTTTTAAAAAAAATGTGCAAAGTGCTTCTTTGCAGCTGTAAAGCACACAGTACTGCATTACTGGCAGACAACAAGAAAGATTGTTAGTCTTCTAATTGATATTGCTTTCCTTTACTTGGTTACATCTGTTAGTTGATTTCAACTTTAAACTTAAGCTAATGGTAAACATGATGACATTGAGGACATGATGCACAGGTTATCTATTGCTCCTAGCATGAATACTAAAAGCTGCTCAGAATTAGGGCCTCATTTATAAAAACTTAACATTTCTTCTGAGAACCAAGCATATCTAAATTTCTAAATCCTTCCATGGAAATGACCTCATATCTATGCAAATTCTAGATTTTCTTCTCTTGGTTTTAAGGGAACACGTCTATCAGCTTTATTAAAATGTGGTAGGAACTTATTTTTGATCTCAGCCAAAGATTTGTGTTTACAATCCATCTTTTTTCACTGAAGCAGCAAAGTACAGTAAATATTTGGGCCAACCCACTGTTTATTCCAATCAATAATGTCACAGTGAAGTTTTCCCTGGCCTCGGTCTCTTGCCATCTGAAGTCTGATCTCCTCGTTTGGTCTAATCCTGGCTGAACCCTCATATGTGCTCTTACAGTACTGTAAAAATATGCAGTCTTCAAAGGATGATTTCATTTACAAAGGGAAAAAGTAATCAAAACCTTCCTGACCCCATGAGAAAAAGTAATTGTCCCCTCCTGTAAATCATGAAGTAACACCCAGCCCAGATTACTGCCAGAGCTGGTGAATCGAAAAATGACTTAAAAGTAATCTTGTCTGACAAAGTGAAGTAGGCTAAAGGATTTCAAAAAGCTACACATCAGCCCACGATCTAAAAAAATCTCATTGACACGTGTCAGTCTGGAAAAGATTACAAAGCCTTTTCTAAGGCTGTGAGACTCCCGGTGAGAGCCATTAGCCACAATGCGAGAGAACTTGGAACAGTAGAGAACCATCCCAGGAGTGTCTGGGCTACAAGAATTACTCAAAGAATACATCTATGACTTATCCTAAGGCAAATGAAAGAACCTGAGAAAACATCTGAAGAATTCACTCGCCTCAGTTCAGGTCAGTGTCAATGACTATTATAAGACAAAAATGGTATTCATGAGAGAGTTCCAAGATGAAAACCACGACTGCACAAAAAAGAACCCAAAAGCTTGTGTCACATTAGCTACAAAAAAAATCTTGATAATCCCTGAGATTTATGGTTAACATTCTGTGGATTATTGAGATTTTTGGGAAGGTGTACACCTTGTTCCATCTGGCGTAAAAACAGCATTCTTCAACATCATCATGCTAACATTTAAACATTGCTGGTAGTGTGATCATGAATCAAGAATCTGCTTTGCAGATTCATGATTCGGACTAGTTGCTGTAAATGATGGAACCATGAACTCTGTTCTCTACCAGAAAAACCTGGAGAATATAGAGCAATCAGTTTGTGACCTCAGGCTAAAGCACACTTGGGTTATGCTGAAGGACAATCTGAAACAAACCAGCAAGTCGACCTCTGAACGGATCAAAATGAAAAATTAAAAAAAACAAACACCTGGAGTCCGGACTTGTATTTGATTGAGATGCTGTGTTATGAGCTTAAACATCATGCAGGAAAACCCTCCATTGTGGTTTATTAAAAACAATCCTGCAAAGAGAAGTGGGCTGACGTTTTTCCACAGGGATAAATCACTGCCAGTTATGAAAAACATCTGATTCCAGCTATAATTGCCAAGGCAGGCAAAAGCAGTCATTTGATAGGGAGCAAATACTTTTTCACATGGGTAATAAAGATTTTGAATAAATTCTCAACTTTTTTCAATGGAATTATCATTTGAAAACTGCATGTGTTGACTTGCATTGTCTTTTTCCCAAATTAAAGGTTTAACAATCTGAAATGTTTAAATGTGAGAAACAAGTGAAAAGAGACAAAGTCTGTTATGGGACAAACACTTTTTTACAGTGCTGTATATACTGAACTGGGAATCTCAAAGCGTGTGCAGGAAACTCATATAAATAAGGGATTTATAAATCAAAGGCTAGCCGTTACAGATGTTACGGATGGGATTCTTGAAACCTGCCTCAGGAAGGTTTTTCATGTTGACCACCTTTTAAATGGAACATGAGCTTTGACACGAGTATTAATCTAAGAGCATTTTTATAAATGAGGCCCAAGAGTAAACACAGAATAAGCCGTTTGTGTGCAGGTAGGTCGGGAGGACATTGATTATATTTCTCCAGTGATTAGAGGAAACTATTTATTACACGCTTGATTTACAGTAACCCGTCCTCAGAGGAGGAGCGGTAACATCCCTTCAGGTAGTGGGCTATCAATACTATCTGAGTGTTGCTGATATTAAACACTCCAGACTGTTATATACTACTATTCTATTACCGTGACGACAGCTCTGACTCTCTCGTTTATCCTGCTGAAACACGTCTACATGACTGATTAACAGGACTGAGGGAAACAGACGTTACATGGCTGCATAAAAGCTTATTGTTAACTGGGACACTGTCCCGTTGCAGTTAGGGACCTTTTTCCAGACAGGGAGTTACCTTCTGCAGAGTGGAGCAGGATCATCAGAACCAAAGCCAATTAACAATTTCAGTCATGTGAAATGACACACGAGGGGGGAAAAAACACAAAATGTGAAAAAAAAACACACACACAAAACAGATATATCCAGAGGACAGTAACAATGACATGGAGTCACAATAAAGCAATTCTTCTCATTGGGGTCTAAATGTTAAAAGGAGTAGAAAATAAAGCTTTATTCTGTTGACTTTAGATAATTAAAATCTGTAAAGCACCTAATTAATCAGTGCTGATGGGCCTAATCCAAATGCAAACATTCCAAAATTACATCAATACCTGGAACCATAGATAATGATTTGGGAATAAAAAGATCTGAATATAATTCATAATACTGTCAGTAATCCAAACAAATCAGGGTTGATGAAAACTGCATGACAAGAGACATTAACATTCATTTTTGGATAACTTGGATGCTAACTGAAAGAATGAATTGCATAGAAGATTAAGCCAGACGAGGTCACAGTTCCTAGAGAAATGTACAGGTTTTGGCACTCTTTAAAGTTATCACAAATGCTGCTAATCAGCAGGGATGTCAGGTTATCATGTAGGGATGGGAAGAGCTAGGGCAATCTCAACTAATCATCTATTATCTTCACTACAGAACAAACCTGTGTCTTCAGAGAAAAAATGAAAAATGCCATCTAGAGACATAATATGGGAGATATCAGGTAATCAGAATAAGCTGTCTGCTCAATGACTGCCTGGATTTCTCTAATAACACTTCACTGAAGAGCACAGACTCATCTCACACCAGGAAAGGAAGAAGAAGCGTTTCTTTAATGACTGCTAGAAAATAACGGCAGCACATGTGAAACTGAAAGGTTTGTATGAAATGCTGCCAAAAAGGGGGCATGATCTGAAGAAAATTTTTTTAAGTGAATTTTGTGGTTATATTCCAGGAATTGTCCTCTGGTGATTTTAATAGACCGAAAAATGGTTGTGTGAAAATGTAAGAAAACATTTTGATGTGTCCTGCTGTCTGTATCCTTTTATCGAAAATACAAACAGTATGAAAAAAACAAAAACAAACACTAATTGATTGAGTTTTCTATTGAGAACGAATGAAGATAAAGGAAGTTGAATGCAGGGCTTCAGCAGGATAGGTAGTCATAATATTTTAAAGATCTTTCTTAATGCGTTTATTGGATTGGAATCAAATTAGTAACAGGAAAAAAAACACCTTAGACTCAGCAGGTGCATCTTAAAATAAGGTAAAGATGCAGCACTTACTTTTGTAAGTGTGACCTGAGGGACGCAACAGACAGATGAGCAAATATATAAAAATAATGGTTGCAATCAGATTAAAATTAATATTTGAAGTAATGATCAGAATGTGGACATGTCTGAGTCAAAGCTCAGAACAATTATGAGTCAAAAGACACATTCACACATTCATAGCAATTCTGAAGAGAAGGCATTGTTTCTCCTTCCTAAAACATGCATTCTAGCCAACAGAGGGGGCTAGAAACCAAGTAATGTGTCTAAGATTGCCAATAAGACAGCACTAAAAGAACAACTCTGTTTAATATTCTAAATCGTGGTTTCCAGGCTCAAATGTAGAACAAAATTCTGTCCAACTACAGATTTCAAATAGTTATTTAACTGATGCAAGTGTGTCTTATATGAAGAAGTCAGAGTGCAGTTTAAAGTGTCACAAAGCAAGAAGGTTTCAAGTGCTTGGATTAGATGACAAACATGTTTTTTCGATTGTGAATTCAGAGTCACTCCATGGAACAAGCACACAGTCCAAAAAGGAGGTTAATGAGTTACTTCCTGTTTTCAGTTTTACTCCCTCAAGTTTAAAAGAGGGTGACCGAGAATGAAAAGACACTTCGGGAAGCTTTTGTGAGGCTGTCTAAACAGACTCACTGCTGACTTTTGTATTCCTGTCCAAATGCTGCTTCTCAGTGAGTTTTTGTGGTTCGGTGAAGGAATGGACTTTGAGAAGAAAGGGTTGATGAAAACTGCACAACAAGAGCCACTTACGGACAGGTTGTGTCTTGAAGAACTCGGCGGAGCTGCTTTCTCCTTCCCCTTTTCCATTGATAGCTGACAGTTTCACTTCATAGTTGGTCTCTGGCTTCAGGCCTCTGATAGTCATTTCATTGATGGAGCCTGTTTCAATATATCAGAGGAGGTGAAACCCCCCGTTGAGAACACCTTGATAATGTTGATTAGCGGTGAAACAAACAGAGGCCCAGTATAATAAATTCTGTCACATGTAGACACTGATTAGCTTAATTATTTTTTCATTCAGACAATATTTGAACAACAAATAAATCTGTTTAAAGATTATTGAACAAAATGAAGACCAAAAATTTACGGAAACTGAACCGAATAACAACAAACTTATAGCACGAAACCTGGAAATGGAAATCGCATCGTAAATCATACAAGTGAAAACAAAGCTTTCAACTACAATCAGCTTTAAATCCTTCATGTTTTTAAGAATTTATTCTTCATCTTACTGTCTATGAGGTCGAGGACCTCCGTTCGCCAGCTGCCTCTGCCTCGAGCTCTCCACTCTGCCCTGTATTTCAGGACAGGAACCCCTCCGGTGGATTCGGGCTCCTCAAACTGGATGTGCGCTGTTGTGGAGAATGGTCTCACCTGACTGATGTTGGGAGCTGATGGCACCTCTGTTAAAGGGAGGAAACAGAAACCATAAGACTGCAGCATGCTGATGCTGTCAAGCTATAGTGTTCATCACACCAGCAAAGCAAAGTCCCAGCTGGTCGTGATATGAACATAACTCCTCAAGCTCTGAATGCTGCCTGCTCTTGACACATCAGAAAATAAAAATAAAGGCGTCCAAATGTTTCTCTAAGTACAAATTCATGCTAAACATTTTGACTGGCATAATCATTTCACTTTGGGTAAGTTTATTTTGGGTCCACTCAGCCATACCAAGCATTTGAAAATTATGATCAATATTTAATCCTGAATTAATAAATATATTATCCTTTAAATCAACATTTGTCACGTTTAAAGATCCCATTTTATGCAAAATACACACTAAATACTCTGCATACACCCTAGATGTAAGTAAAAATTCATCCTCTCTCTTTTGGTGGCTTCAGCTATCAGAAAATATTTCCTATGAAGCACCGTTAAGATTTGAAGCCAAATGTGATGTCATAGTTGGCTTTGCACCTTGCACCAGAGAGGAAGCACTACAAACACACGAACACACACACACACACACTGGAGCAGAGCACTGTCAGACCCAAGCCACACCCTCTTCCAGAAAGGGGCATGGTTATCTCCAACTCATGTTAAGACACAGGCACTGAAACAGAGGGGTACACGGACATCATATAACACGTGATCCCAGTGCTGCTTTAGGCTACAAACCTATTTTGGGGACTTCAAGCCACATATAAATTGATAGTAAAAAAAAAAAAATACTAGACACTTAAGGATCAGAACAACTAAATGATGGCTTGTCTCCACTCTATTTTACAACAGCAACATTATCAACTGTGATTGGCCATACACTGGTGTCGGTTCTGATTTCACATAGTAAACACGGTGGTGTATTTAACTGACTTTGATCTTTTGATGCAAAAAGCGAACTGTGATTACTGTGGTCGCTCATCTCCTGCTCTGTGGGAAGAATGAGCTGTTTTCTATTCATTTATCTCAGATTGTGGGTTAAGAGTGGTATTATCTCACCGCTCTCTATTCCATTTGTCTAATGTGGTATTATTGTTGGTGGTGGTTTTTAAGTGATAAATTATCTTTTCCTTCATAGTACAGTGCACAGAAACTACAACTTTGGATGTGTACAATAATAGAGTATTTAACTTTTCAGAAGAAACTCTTAATGTGCTTCTGTATTTTCTAACAAACAGAGAACAGGTGTGGAAATGAAGTGAAGTTAACACAGCCTTCATATAAATGTACCATCCATCACACTGTTGGGTAATCACACACCAAGGGAGATGGTGTGGTCTAATGTGTTTTGAACATAGGAGAATATTCTGATCCTGAAGCCTGGAGCCAGTCGTGTCCTTCACAATTTGATTTATGTGCTACGATGAAATTTATAACAACAATTGATTATTCATTTGCTATCCCAAAAATAAATGTCCCAAGTATAAAAATGAACAACCGGCATGAGCTGCATTCCAATCACAGATATTCCGTCAAATGTTGATTGTGTTTAAATTTCAGACACAAATAACAAAGCACCACTGACCGGCCTGAATGAGGAGGAACTCCTTGAACTCGGTGCCCATCTCGTTTGACGCGGTGCAGTTATAGCTCCCAAAGTCGTTTTCCGATTTGGGATTGATCTGGAGAAAAAGGGAAAAGAAAAAAAAAAGGAGGCAAATATATGAAAAGCAGCATACAAAACAGAACAAACTTGTGTGTCAAACACTATGAAGGTGACCTTTTGTTTGTACATTAGAGTAGTCTATTTTTATTTGTTGCTCTGAGCATTCCTGCTACTGAATTATTCATTGTATTTTTCCCACAATGAAGCTGAAAGAGGACCCTTCACTTCAAGTGTGTACTCATGAAATCTTGATAACATAAGGAGCTTGTGTGTGTTTATTATATAGACTGTATACCATGGTATGACATGTGTAAGTGTGTCGGGGGACGGGTGTTTGTGGGAGGGCAGGGGGTGTCACCTGAAGGTAGCTGGATAATGGACTTCTGAAGATCTTGATGTTGGTGGTGTTTGCGTTGGGGAGTTGCAGACCATCTCTCAGCCAGACAAGAGAAACATCATTTGGATGAGCCTTGACCTCACAGCTGATGTTGGCTGCATTTCCCTCCCAGGTATAAACGGCTACCGGGCCGTAGATTTTAGGGGGATCTGGTGGGAAAAATAAATTTAAAATGGAGATTCTTCATAAACAATGCTCTGAAGAAAAAAAGACCCCGTTCAGACCTGGTTTAGCACATGTTCATCGATCAATATATCTGGCATTAAAATGCACCTCCACCAACCCTACTAGTGACCCCTTGTGATCAGATATTACAGTGGTACCTCTACTTATAAATGTCTCTACATACGAAATTTTCTACTTACGAAACGCCTCAACAGGAAAAGGTTGCCTCTAGTTACCAAAGAAATTTCGAGTTACGAAAGGTAAAAAGTAGGGCTGTCACTTTAACGCGCTAATTAGATTAATTAATTACGCTGCAAATTAACGTGCTATAAAAATTAATGCAATTAATCGTGAGTGGCAGGTCAATGCACAAGCATTTTAAATTTGGCCCATTGAGGGACCCGTAGGCTGCAGTGATGTCACTTCATACCTGCGCCACTAGTCAAAAGCAGAGTGACTGACAACAGACATGGACGCGACACAGGAGATCGAGACAAGCCCACTCGGACCTTTGGGCAAAAAGTTTATTTATGAAAAGAAAGAACACAGGACTATTAGGGCGGCAGTGGCTCGTAGAGCAATCATCTAGCCATCGGTGGTTCGAGTCCCGCTTCCGCCAGGACATCCATCGGAGCGTGAAAAATCTTTTTTTCTTTGTGTATTCTAGATGATTCAGAAGACAGGGTTAGATGGGGGCAATTGATTCGCTGTGGCAACCCCTGAAGGGAAAAGCCGAAAGGAAAAGAAGAAAGAAGAAGATTCTATTGATTAGTCATGCACTACAATTTTGTAATGTCCTAGAATTCAAATTCTTTATTTGGGGGCCTTTAGCAGGTATGAGATTAAAATGCAGTTAATTAAATTAATTATAAATCCTGTAATTAATTAGATTATTTTTTTAATCGCCTGACAGCACGAGTAAAAATACAGTATGGGCTGCTACTCGCAGCTCCCAAAGGTTCCTGAACGCAACATTCATATAGCTGCTCTGCCATTGGCTATTACCTAGCATCTTCC
This sequence comes from Antennarius maculatus, assembly GCA_013358685.1. Lineage (NCBI taxonomy): Eukaryota > Metazoa > Chordata > Actinopteri > Lophiiformes > Antennariidae > Antennarius > Antennarius maculatus. Next base: position 9,614,688 of record CM023613.1, on the reverse strand, counting down.
TGGCATCCCATTGGCTAAGAGGGACCCTTTGTGTGTAGCTAGATACTGTAGGTGTCTATGCAGCGTCCTCGTCATTCAGCCCTCGACCCATGACGTGTTCTGATAGTTTTACGCAAATATATTAACTTTTTGAGTATTCCCTATGGACCCCAAGAAAGTGATGGAGAAAAGAGGAAAAGAAAAGACAAAGAAAAGAGTTTTTTTGTCCGTACAAACAAATCAAGAGATCATAGAAAAGCATGAAAAAGGGATGCGTTTGGTTGATCTCGCCAAAGAATATGGCCGAAATGCATCTACAATCACCACGTTATTAAAACAAAAGGAAGTTTAAGGAGTTTAAGGCATCACGTGGGTGATTGGAGAAGTTCAAAAGGAGGACTGGAATTCTCTGTTGTTCGGCATGGTGAGGCAAGAGCGCATGAACCAAAGAGGGCAAAAAACAATGAGGACAGCAGTTAAAAGGTAAATAACCATCATTTTTATTCTTTACTCTATTCTTTTGTTTTTTACGTTTTGCACAACTCTCATTTATTGTGTAATAATATAACTGTAACATGTATTTGTTACATGTTTTGATGCATTTTTATGCTTTACAAAACATATATGTCTGAATTTTGGGGGGCTTGGAACGGATTAGGGCATTTGCATGGTAAACACATATCTATTTACAAAATTTTCTACTTATAAAATTTCTTCCAGAACCAATTGATTTCGTAAGTAGAGGTACCACTGTACTTCCCTACACAATATGCAAAAGAACACGTACTCCACAAAAGGACCGAATGTTTTTACGGTCAACGAAGAGAGAAACAATTTTACAAGAAGGACCAAATATTTGTGGATGCATTCGTCAGTATAGAACAATGTTTTATTGTTTCTCCTAATTCAACAACTCACTAAACTATGTGCTTCTTTGAAGGGAGTCTGGGTACTTTCCACACCGGGTTACCGTCAAAATAATTCATGAAATTTGTGTAAATGCAAAAATCAAGTGAAACATTGTTCCAGCAGCTGCTAAATGGAAGAAACAAAATAAAAAGAAGGAAACAATTTAATGAGCAGCATTTATTGTCGAACTCAGAAGAAGGCACTGATGGTTTTGAATTTGCTGTAGCTGCAAACTTCACAAAGTTTCTCCTGACTCGACAACTCTTAAAACTGTGATTTTTAACGGTTGACTGGGAATAGTGCTGTTATAAAGCCTGCGATGAAGTCAGTCAGTGTGTAATCCATTATGCCTGTTGTTAAGGCTTCATGTTGTTCCACAGAGGACGTCACTTGAGGAGACAGTCCGTCAGTATGGTCCAGAACACAATAGGGTGAACTCACACTGCTGACAGAATATGAGTGCATGCAGCCTGGACCACCGTGTGGTCTGGATGATCGGATTTCAGATGTGTCCTCAATGAATCTTGTGTGCATTCAGACCTGCACCATTTGCAAGGGGATCACTTAGGATGCACAATACCAGATCTGAACAGAGACAATCTGAATGTAGCTCCATATGGCCAAAAATTGTGCATTTCATTAGAATCCACAACAGCATACTGTACAAATGTTGTGATCAAAAGCCCTTCATTGTTCAGTCATACTCACAGCGGACCTCCAGATACGCTGGCTGATCATCCTCTCCAATGGCGCTGCGTGCCGTGCAGAGGTAGCGCCCAGCGTCTGTATACCTGACATACTTCAGCGTGACAGAGGACACACGAGCATCACTCCTCACCACTACATTCCCATCCAGACTCTAAACGACAAGGGAAATCACCTTGGTTTAGTCACGTCATTCTCCATAGCAACATTTGTACATTTACATCTATGGGGAACAGTCTTGCAGAAAGATGTGTGACCTGAAGACACGAAAAGAAAGCCTGCTTTTAATAAACAAAACTGATATTACAATAATGAAAAAGGCAGGATATTCTGCTTTGAGAAGATATGGAAACAGAGACACAGCTGACAGGAAAGGGAAGTTTATCAATAATTGATGGCAGAAGGCACTAGAAGCCATCTAGGGATTTTCACACAGGGGGCTTAGCAACTTATGAAATAAGCTGACGAATGACACCAGACAGCAGCATTACATTAAAAGCCATGCTTACGTCTTCACCTTGAGAACACTTGGGGCTCAGTGTCATAACACACCATCCCATAGTTTTTAATAAAACAATGCTCTAACAGTGATTTGATGGTCAGCGCTAGTGAAACTTCAACTGAATGAAGTTATATAGCATTTGACAGCAGAAAAAAAATAACAGATGGCTAATGAGATGTTTGAATGGCCTTCCTGCACTGGAGGTACCTGCTTTCATTATCTCGCTATGCGGAGTTACCACGTCCGACCATAAGAAGCTTACTGACCTTCAGGGTTAACTACTCCTGGGTTGATGTGGGTGCTGATGTCATGTACGCTAAACTGTGGGTGCCTGCAATCTCCTTTTGCAGTGCGGTACTACCAATTTAAACATGACTTGGGCAGATCGTAAAAAACAACTTAATTCAAACTGAAGGTTTGGATGAACATTCGCACCTGATCGAAGCTTTACAAAATTTGCCTCTCAAACACTTTAGTCTTCAAATGCAGTCAAAAGGCTGGGTTCATTTTTTTGAATTTGGGATGTGCTGTTGCCTCTCAACAGGGCTCTGTTCTACCGACTCTTGTGTTTCTGTGAATCGTGCCTTTCACAAGGTGCTGCAGAAATGAATATCTCAGCCCATCCTATTGGTTGGCTTTGTGGCTTCGATCCAAGCTGCAGGCACAACAATGGCACGGATGCTTTTACACATATTGAATTAAGCCCAGTGTGGGTAGCCGTGTAAAAGAAACCCTTGTTAGTTTGTATTCAGATTCAATAGACAAAGCATGTCTGGGGCATTCATTATGCATAACGGGTAGCGGGACCAGACATACACTTACGTAACACACAACCCTTTTATTCTGACCCATGTGCAGAATGCATTCTGCCTCAACCCCTGCGGCGCTGCCTCTGACTCCTGTATCTGTGCAACACGCCACATGATATGCAGCCGTGTTATCAGAACGCTTCACTAATAAATTCTTCTTAATTTTATGCTCCTGCATTCGGTGAACACAGCATCAGAATGTTCCTCTGGCTTCAGAATGTCATCAGAGCCAGAGGAACATTTGTAACATTTCTCGGGGGCCACAATCAACTAAATGAAAAATATGATGAATAAGTACCAGAGGAACATGCGTGTTCACTGCAAGTTCATAGTGTGGTTCATTATCTTTTTATGGTGGTCTATTTTCAATATAAATACATTATGCATCAGAGTGTCTGTTGGAAACCTCCTTGATCATTATTAAGAAGCAGATACAAACCCTCCTTACATGTCTGAGTATGAAACACATGCAGAAGAAGGAAGAAAATGAAGACTAAGCTCCTATAATAGATCAAACCAAACTGACAGCAGAGAACTCTAACAGCTTCCACAGCTTTACCAGCAGAAGAAAAAGATGCTGCTGAGACATCAGAGCATAAAATTGAGAATACACTAAGGACATGTTAAACTCAAGTCTCACCAAATCTTAACTGGTCCAGCATACAAATGTGTCATCCCCTGAACGTGGCGTCCTTTCTGCTGCCTGCTTAAATGAACACTCAGCTGCCTACGCATTTGTAACAAATGCTCAGCATGCTCATATTCTTCCTCTGTGCTGTTCATTGTGGGATATCTCCCAGAGAATAACTGATTAAATCAGAGTGCAGGTAGACTATAAAGCCCTATCATTATAACAGAAAGTGTCAATTGTTCCCAAGCAAACCATTAATACAAAGGAATGTATGCACATGCTGGAAACAGAAAAACACAGCAAATATGCTGCTGAGACATAATTTAAGAAATAACTGCTGACAAATATATGGTTTATAAATAAAGTTGTTTGGCATGGCTCTGTTTTTAAGCTGTTTGCATTCTTGTTTAAAGAAAAGATGCACTTGTGTTGGATTATCTTGATCCTTTCTGAATAAGTGCACGGCTCGAGTAACTAGGATACATCTTCCACTGTTTGGAGTTGGCTCCTTTTTTATATAGCTGAAAAATAATCAGAGTAAGCACAATAATGCATTTTTCTCTCTCACTTGTGTATAGCACGTCCAAAAGAATGTCAGTGAGGAAATGCTACTTTAACAGGTCTTAAGTAGAAAGTGCCATTATGCGTTGATCAGCGTTATACACCCCTAGTAATTACTATCAGCACGCGTCTGATGAGGAAAGATCTTCCTCATCTCCTGCAGTGAGTAGTTTTATTAATGAATGGTATTAATGAATGTCAGTCAGATGTTTATTGAGTATTGGAAAAATCAGATGTAAAAAAATAAATAATCCCAGTGTGAAGTGTTTCCTCTGTCTGAGGAACTAAATAAAGTCTAAAGTACAGAGTAATAAAAGCAGCAAGGACAAAACTTCAATCTGATTGGCTCAACGTTGACAACACTTCCCGAAGCAGCGGATGACTTTCTGTTAATTTGACAGCCACAAAGACAAATCTGTACCTTTCTCATGTAATATGGTGCACTCAAGGCTAATCTTGGAGAAGGAAAAATGGTATTTCTCAACAAATTTCCCACATAAGTAAAGCACATGCAGTGTATTTCATAGTGCAGTAAGCTGCAGAACAGTTTATGTGTGTAGTTCTTTCTTCTGCCAATTTTCATCTTCTTTCAGGAACATTCTCGGGCTCAGACACTCTTCACATATTTTCGTTCCAATAGATTGAGCGTATAGATAACTACACCATGCCACAAATACCTTTCCAAGTTATGATCAAGAACTGCCAGCAAACCAAGTGAGACGTAATGAATAGGAGTTTTACCTCAACAAGAGAACAGGTTGAGAAATTACTATTACAGATGGTGTGAAAGTCCTAAATAATCCTGGTTGTTACCAAGAATTATAAAGATATTAATGAAGCAGGCAAAAATTTTGCAATGACTTACATTTTTGCAGCCTATATTAAAGTGAAGTGAGTTGCTTTATATAAAGTTTACAATGAGACAGCACAAGAAACAGAGACAGAAGGACGTCCACTAGCCGAATCGTTCTCAGTTTACACTCTTCCTGACCCTATTTGATCACCAAGTCCGATCTGCATCCATCCAGAATTGAATTAGACTCCCCTGACATGAAAGATGGATGGGTTGTAGGAAAAAGTCATGCATTTAGAATACCTTGTGCTGCTCAGGCCGAGTCCATGAAGCCTGTAGAGAACAGAGAAACAACAACAAACAAAAAGCAAAGCAATTCTCAGATGGTAATCCTCATTCAGGAAAAGCCAGGATTTTCACGCTGCATGCAAGAATTAAGGTCCAGTTTACATGCTTCACCAGTGCCTGACCTGCATATATGGAGTTTTGCTGAAAATCAGCAAATAGTTAGACTTTTGATTTCCATTCTGGAGAAGCCATGTGACAATATCACTTTTCTTTTAAAGCTGATTTAATTTGTTATTTTGCATAAAAGGTAAGTATATTAGGCTTAGCATTATGCATCATACTATGGGCCTAATGCTCAAAAATAAGAGAGAAATTGGTTTCATGAGGGAAAGGTGACTCCATTCTAGTGCAACATTGCAACATACAGTAGGTACTGTGTCTTGTTTGGTAGAAATTGCACCGCAATTACCAAATCACAATTTACTATTTCAAGCTTCAAGTAGCAATGAGAATATAAAAAACATGAAAATTTGGACTTATGCTGTTCTGTCTCTTACATGATGAAAAACATGGTCAATATCCAAGTATGATCCAGTTTAAAAAGCGCTACAAGCACATGGTTTTCACTGGGTACGGGGAAGGGGAGGGGGTCTAGCAATCAGGTGTTTGTTTTTTATATGAATTCTATTTGTTACTTACTTTTCTGTTTATTATCTTTCTTGTATAAATGTTTAAGACTTCATTTGTTTATTTATCTATTTTTGTACTATGCACTCTATAACTATATGTAGGGAATTCAAGCTAATAGAGAAGTGAAGAAGGGGTAGGATTAAATAAGCTTATGCTTCATCCTACTCCTTTTCGGGCATGTTTTGTGTATTATTATTATTTTTGTCTTGATCATTATTGTTATTCTGCACACATATTCGAAATAAAGCATTCATTCATTCATTCATTCATTCATTCATTCATTCATTCATTCATTCATTCATTCAAACACAGTAAACACCCAAGTCATTAAGTTATTGAGGAAAAACTGCTGCAGGAATTGAGGGATCTACGGATGATTTTGCTTCTCTTACGTGTCCGAACTGAAGATAAGTCATTGCCTTAAGATGGCCCATGTCACTGATGTAATCAGCTCTGAATGGGACGCTGATCATACTGCACTCACAAATTCAATATCTATTTTTTTATACCACATTGCTATTTTGATACAAACAAGAATGTATAATGAAGCATTGCAAACAAAATTGCAAATAGCTACAATTACTAATCATAGCTTTCATTTAATGTTTTAATTAACTGTGTCCTCATTTAGTGTACAAATTTTCCTGTTCAGACCTGCCCTCTGTTTTCATTTCAATTCATTTCATTTCTTCAACAAATTAAATGAAATATTATAGTACACTACTATATCATTTGAAATCCATGAGTAAATAAAATTTAATGCATCAAGATAAAGGAGTGATAATCATGATAATGTTTGTTTTATCTCCATCAATACTGAAGTCAGAAGTATTCAACATTGTGACAGAAATAAGCAAACCAATAAATAAACAAATACTGGACCAGACAAGCTGTCACGCAAAATCACAACAACACTAAGAAGCTGGACAAGACAAAAAAACAGCTTTTTGGAAAGCATGCTCTACAGCTGTCATGATGCCGAGGAGAAAATGTTAGGAATGATGATGGAAGGTGATAGCGCAGATAGAGAGAAGAGGATGATAAACAGCTATTTCATCAGGTGCAACAGCAAGAAAATGTCAGGCAAATTAAGGCCATCTGCAGGTATAATTACATTACAGAATAAAACAATCAATTAATTCATATCCAGCTTTGTCCCTTTATAATCCTCAATAAATCAATGACCCGTAGGTGGTTTGTATATAACAAAAACAATTAAGGTGGTCAGTCTTCTTATATCACACAGAAAGTTGCTTCAACATTTACAATGGCAGCAGGTCAAATGACACACTCGACAAATCAAATGCAAAGCTGAATGACGATAATTTCACCATCCTCTGTAACTGTAAAACATGCTGCTCAACAGTAGTCATCTGCACATCAACGTGACCATGAGAAGGAGCCCCAGTCCAATTAAAACAGACTATCTAATAGTCTGGAGCATTGCCACATCATCCACAATCTCCTGTGCAGAGCTGCTTCAGCAGTAAATGAACTGACAAGTACTGCAGTCATATCTGTGACAGGTGTTTGTTTAAGACAAAAGGACAATGAACAGCAGGAGATGCCTACAAAACAGACAATGCCAGAAGCACAATGTCTTCCTGGAGTGAATGCACAGAACAATGTTGTGACGGTTCCTTAGGGACTCATCATTTCTTCAGCCCACAGTTATTCCCTTCCATAGAGGATCGTCTTTCCTATTTATTTGGACATGAATTGTAATGTCAACGTAAGGAGGCTAATGAAGAGAGAGAGACAACATACTAGCACAAATACTCTAAACACATAAATGTACAGAATGCTGGCAGGGTTTCATTCACAGGGAGACGCTTTGCTGAAAGTGATGATGATGCTCTTTGTCATCACACTTTCCATTAAGTGAAGAGCCAGAACCTGCCGGTTCTTCATGGAGCACTCGGGTATTTTAGTGAATAAACCATTACATCACCTCATAGCAAAGCTATTTGGCTTTCTGGTAGAATTCAGCAGCCTTTTGTGTTTGGGGCATACTGTATACATTAAATATCAACCAATCAATTCAAAATGTTAATCAAATGTGCTTCTGCATTTTATAATTAGTCATATTTTAATATAATTCCTCCTGCTTTGTTCAAAGTAGATAATTAGGACTCTTAAACACAATAGATCAAGCAGAATGTTCAATATATATTCAAATAAGCAAACATTCATTATGTAGATAATGTACTAATCAAAATGATTCATTTACATTTTCAGTTATTAAATAGATGTATATCTGGAGTGATTTAAAGTGAATGCCTTCAGACACCACAAATATAATAGCAGCTTAATCAGGTGAAAGTTTTAATATCTAAATACTTAACTTTAAATGGAAAATAAATCTATCTCCAAAGACAGAAACTGACACATAGTTCTCAGCATTATTCACTCAAAAACGTTTGACAGAGTACTGCTTTTGTATAGCATGATACAGCATTTTCTCTCTTTGTGCACTCGTTCGACCTTTATCAGAGCGTTTGTCTGCTGACACTGATGATAGTGTGTAGGAGTTCAGCAGTTCAGTCACAATGTATTTGTTTCTCTATGTTAACCTTTTCACAACCAATGTTTACCTTTTTCCTTTCACACACCAGGTCACAGTGAAAAGGGGAATCACACTGAAAATCTTTGTATTAACTGATCGAGAAGGCTTAGCCTTCTCTCCAAACATCCGTTCCACCACTCAAATTACATTCCCGTAATTTCTGGATTTGGATTCTATCACATAAGATAAACAACCTCCTTCAGAATTTTCAGCATTTCCTGCTTGGCTGATTCTTCCCACATCTGTTCACCTATTCCCATCTCTGATTAAAGCTTCATGCAAATCTGTCTATAGCTTCTATTTTAAATGGCTTCCATTGGGATTCTACGTAACATTGATAATAAAGACAAAATGATCATGAATCCACACATAGATTTAAACTCTAGATTTAATATTTCCTTCCATGGCACAATGGTGTCTCCTCCATCAATTTTCATGGTAATCTTGTAATTTGAGTTTAACATATAAAACAGATCAGAAAAAATGTATTTTAGAGTTTTAAAAAAAAAAAAATCCTGAATCAACCTCCCACTTTGGGTCATGCAGTGCATGACCAGCCATTCTACTAAGTATAATCAAACTCCTTCAGGTGGTAGAAGTGTAACAGAATGAAATGAATAAAATGAATAAACTGAAAATGTTGATAAAAAGGAAAAGTCCGTTATTCTAAGCCACTTCCATATTTAATGGATTATTGATTTGCAAAACAGCAGCTGACTGACAGCTCGATAATTATAGAAGGTAGAAACGTTTCTCAAAGGACGCCCTGCGTCGCTTTAGAAATGTGGGTCCATATGTTGCCTGTGAATGAATGCGGATGAATACAATATGCCAATGCCAACTGCTTGCTAATTCACAGATTTAATAAACAGTACAGTAGCAGCAAGTTAACATTTGTTCTAACATTACATTATTATTATTATATCTCATCAATCAGTCGGTCTGTTGACATGCAGTAAACCATACAGATGAATCTGAATCTGAAAAAATTTAAAGTTTTAGTGATGTGCACTAATAGTAACCCATCATCATCAATTAAATTCCTTATTCAACAAATGTCAGACTTTTGTTGCAGTAACTGTCTCTGGGCCTGTTCAGTTCTAGGGATCCATAAAGAGGAACGTTTAGTTTGGTTAAAAGCTGATCAAAACTTTTTTCTTCTGCCCCTAAATTGACACTTCAATAGTTAAAATTGATGCATTATAAATTCTTGAATGTGAATATAACTAATTTTATCGCATAGAAGAAAATCAAATGCATAGTGCCATTTAATGAAATAATGAAAGTGGTCGACCAACTAGGAAGTAATACATATTTAATGAGACATTCAAATATACTTAATAATTATGGGCATTCATCACAACAACACAACTAAAGCAGCACAGTGTAGATCTGTACCAGCTCCCTAATACAGAACTCCTGCGTCAATACATTAATAACTAGAAAAAAACCTGCTTCTGACATCTTTTTGTTTGTTTAAAGATGAACTGTCAATTAAAGCCTTAATTTTTCCAAATCCCAGTGCCCACCCAAACAAATGATGTTTCATTTGTCACACCCAGTGCGGATGAAATACAGCTGTTGTGATGACTACAGAGCACATGACAGATGGACAGAAGAGGAACAAACAGACCAAGACAAATAAACAATTAGCAGCCATTTCCTCACACATTAATTAGAGGCCGACCTTGATAACACATCTATAAAGGGATATCTACAACGTTTCTCTCCTCCTTCTAACCGCAACAATCACTCAGGCTGCTAATTGTTTCTTTGAATACCAAAGATCATGAAGCTAACTGCTGACTGAGGTCCAAAACACGCTGCCACCACCCCTTGTATCATGACATGTGTCATGTGACATGACATAGTGCAGTATGTCAACATGTCCCTACAATGTAGAAAATGAGAGGTTCCCAGATTGTGGTTGTCAATACTGGCCAGATAATACATTTTATGAAGAATAATGGTGTGTTTGCATTGGGTTTGCTGTGGTCACTGTTTCATTGCAAAAACTTTTACTTCAGTTTCATTTCAAAAAGGTTCATCACTCTCTTACTCCTAGACTGTCCTAGACAGGTTGTGCAGTGAGGCGAGACAGAATATCACTGATCCCCCCACCAAAAGGAAATCAGTATCATGGGATCGGTGTCGTGGGGATACTTTAGGCATCTGAAAAACCCAGAAGGTTTTGTCCTCGAGGATGGATGCCGCATTGCTAAAAAAACATCAGCACTGATGTTTGTTGAAGGAGGGACCAGGTCCAACTTGTTCTCACAAACATCATCCATCTGCCAGATCACAGCACGAGTCCCATTAATGACTTTAAACCATAAAAAAGAAAACTGAGTGTTCAACAAAGAAAATTCATATGACCAGAGGGACTAAAACAATGAAAATTTCCCCCTTCATTTTCTGCTGGAACTACAGAGAAACACTCTTTTTCAACAGTTTTTGCAGTAATAGAGGTAAACAGGCACAAATGTGTATCTGCAGGATCCTTTCCATGTTGTCAAGACACTTAATAACATCATGAGCCTGTTAGTAGCAAATTTTTTCAGACAGTAATTTGGTCCAAAAAGTTTGTAATGTAGGGCTCACTCAAAATAATACTGGATTTTCTATTTAAATTGCAATCAGAGAAAGGTTATTGAAATAAAGCATTTTCTGTTCATTCAGACAACATTATCAATCAATCAGTCAATTTTAATTTATGAAGTGCTTAATAACATGGACAGACACTTTGAAGCGCTTTCACAGACAGAGATTAAATCCCACTTTCACATTAAAGATGTGATTTTTTTCTCCGGCTCTTGGCTCAGTTATATCTAATAGTTACATGACAGTTTTATCAACACCTGCCTGAAAAGACTTTTATTCTCCTTTTTATGATGTTCAGAGTAAGGAAGGCTTGATACATTTATTAATAAACATTATTTTTCTGTATTATTAATACATCTTACAACATTTGCTTTCTTTTGTCAAACTGATTCAATTACAAACAGGATATACAGATGTCTTATCTATTTAATAAAGTGTTTGCTCAGCTTCAAAACAGTTTTCTGTTTTCATCCATCCACTGCTATCATCATACCGTGGGCGCCACCCTAGATTGTCAGATGTAGTGTTTTGACTTTAGCCATCTGCTAAGTCTCTCATAATCCACTATGACAGCTTCAAGAACTAAACAAGGCAATTTGTCAGTGACAGGAAGTAGAGAAACATTAAGTCAGCTGGGAGGTGTGATGCAGCTCACATGGGATCTCAACACTTGACAACAGGATAAGGTGTAACCTCTTAATGTAGGTGTGTGGGTATAAACATGTGGTGATGTTCATCATGTGGCAGTAGCGTGTTTTGTTTTCGATGCTCCACTCAAATCTATTTTTGAGTATCAACCGCTCAGCCCTCTAGGCTTGGCAGGTTTATTGCTCCATTTTCATGGAGCACAGTATCTTTAGTATTACACTGCTTCAACAAGTGCTACAATAAAATGAAATTCAACAAAAAACACTTCTCATAGGTGAGAAAATGTTCAATAAACCTCCACTTGCAGCATCCACATCCCCACCTTGACGAACAGCATGTCCTCAAGACTCAGGAGCGCCTGACAGTCAAAAGATCGATTTTAAGTGGAGCATTTTTACCCTCAAGTTCCAAGTGACACTGATATAAAGATTAGATAATCTATAGTGCTATGGAGATGACAGACAAGGCCTTAATCCAGGCAACCTCATGCTGTGATGGAAAGTTTGAAATGATCAGGCAACAGCGACACAGAAATAAAAATTTTCATTTTATTCTAATACTGATCGTGTTTTCGTCTGATCTTCAAGTCTGAACGCTTTCCACGATAAGATCAGTAAAGTTTGCAGGCTATAATTGGGAAGCGTGCAACAGTCAAATTAAGTTCAAAAACTCCGAGTAGATCATTTCTGGGGATTTTTCAACAAACAGCTGGGAAATATTCAATAAGGGAGATTATTTTATTTCAGTGGGGTTGTTTGTAAAATCTGGAGGCATACGGTACTTTACTACTCTACTCCAGAACATTTCTGTGCCACACAGATTTCATACCTGATAGATCCTGTTTAGATGTGCCTGTAGGGAGAAAAAGTAGTGCATGTAATGGACTTGGTACAAAATACCACCATGAACTACAGTATCTCTTTGAAGCATTTTCCCCCTCATTAGCTCTCAGCTGTAGCGAGACACCAAGACTTTGAAAGCCTAGCCTATGTGGGCAGTAAATGTATAAGAACACTAAACAGGTATTCATTCATTTGATGGTTTGCACATCTCAGAATTTAATAGAGCAAAATTATAAAGAAATTAATGGTAAGTAAAAAGCTCGCTCTGAACCACTGGAGTAAAGCAAATTTACAAGAGATGGTGGCAGAATATCTATAAATAATAATCACAGTGAATTACAACTTTGCACTGTAAAACATTTCAATCACATGAGAATGAGAAGAATAATGATGATGGCTATTGAAAATGATAAACAAACACTTGACTGTTCAAGTGCTTATTCTAGCAAACACTCTACAATAAGAAGCAGACAGAGTTTAAGGGTTTCCTCAAATTACATGCTTATTTCTGGAATCTTATAATTGGGTTTCTGATGCACATTTTCTTGACATTTGGGAAAACTCAAGTCAAATCTGAGTGTGCTCGACATTAATGGCTCGCTGGCTGAGTTTCTTGGAGCTAATTACATCAGACCCGCTGTGGCCACTGAAGGAGCTGCTAATTAAGAGGAAATAATCAGTTGTACAGGAAATTCATCAAGGGTGTTTCTGCAGAAATCCCACAAGTTGTGCATGATCAATATACACAATATAGGTTAAAGGAATTAGAGACCGACTTTATCCTGCAGGTCAGTATTCATCCCTGGAGGTTGAAGGTGTCCCCGTTCCACAACATTTATAAAAGCACTATGAGGTAGTGTACAAGAACGTAAATTTAAATGTACTATTTCATAGAGAAGTAATGCATGAGATCAACTGATAACAGTCTGGTATCTGAAACTTGAGAGAAACATAAAAATAGACAAAAAACAATTTTTTAGCAACTGCAAAGTATTTAAGAATCTGTGCAACGTGGAAATTTATGTGGAGAGTACAACTGGGATGGCCAACCTCTGCAGGACTCAAGCTTTTGAGTATGTGGGACTTATATATTTAGCTTTTAATGTCCGCCATATTTCTTGGGCTATCATACCTGCTCTCCTTCAGTGAAGGTGTGCCCATCATAGCTCCAGCTAATGGAGGGAGTTGGATCTCCTGATGCTTCACAAGTCAGAGTTACCTGCTCCTCCATCTCTGTCGCACTCTGGTTTACGATGTATGTGATCCTAGGTTTGACTGTAAACACAAAAAATATCACAAAAAGTGACTAAAACTGCATTAGCATAACAAAATGGTCAATGGTTTGGAAGCACAACTAATCATGAAAGAGCAACGCTGTGAAGTTGGGATGAGCTCAGAGAGGCTGACGATCAGGGTCTTGACAGGCGAGTAGGCTTATTACTGCAACAAAAAAATATTTAATCTCTTCCGGTTCAGGCTGTGGCAAAGTTGTGATAACCTTGGGTGAACCGAAATGTAATTCATGTCATAATGTGTTTCTAAAAGAGAAAGTCTACAATTTTTGTTTACATTTGAGAGAATAGTCATTTGATGGGAAACCAAATGTTACCTAATACAACAGTGGGCTAGCACAAAGCACAAATGCGACATGACTAGGGCAAAGCAAATTGAAATGCTACCTCAGAAGCATGAGCATTTTTCAATTCCATGACAAGTGAGCACATGTATCAAGCAGTGTGTGTTTGCAAAATGCATCAAGCAGTGTATGTTTGCAAAATGCAAGTCGACTTAATATAGTATTTATTCAGTTTATAAGAAGGAAACTCTGTTATCTTAAGCCGTTATGACAACGGAATACCTTTGTTCTTCTATAATTTTTACATTAAAACCATTTAAATGACACTTCTACAGTTGAGGTGGTACAAACTGATCAGTAGGATTGGGAGCAAATTTATGTTTTACAATTATTTTATAAGATCGCACTGAAAGTGATAGGGTCACAAAACATGAATAATCTCAAGCAGTTTCAGTAAAAGAGTCCAGAATATGTGTCGACAAAAACCGTCCAAAAACCTGTTGCTGTGTAACATCTGAATTTAAACATTAGAATTAAGATTATTTAAAAGAAAAATCTCAATGCCACTAAAAAATGACACTTAATCAGACTTTTTGTTCTCCTGCAGAGATCTGTATTTTCTTTTGCTGAAGTGGTTCAGTTGATTAATTGGAGGAAAGTCTTGTCACATCCTTCCAAGCACCACGCCGCTGGCATTGTCAATCAAACTGATGAAACATTCCCACACAATGTGTGTTAAAGGCTTGACAAGTATAGTGCTCTATAATTTTAGACGCACAGATGGTGTTTTAGCCATCTGGACATTATAGGAGGTAGTCTGTAACAGACATGGACATTTTGTAGGGTATATCTAAAGCCTCACACGGGGCACAGAGGTGACAATCTGAGGCAAATATTACAAATGAGTCAAGTTGTTCTCTTGACTCAGACATGAAACATTTGTTTTCATTATAGCCTACAGACTGAGAGGATATCATTATCTCAGATGTGTCATAGGTAAATATTCTGAAAACATACAACCCTACATGCAGCACATTTTAATGTTTTCTTCAATATCAAATCATCTTATTATAATCAGTACATCAATGGTACTGCTAACAACTAACATACTCATGCGTACACGTCATGGTGCATTTAAAGTTTGATACACAACAAAACACCATTATTCCTTTCTTTTTTATATTAGTTACAAAATGTGCCAATATACTTGTGTTTCTGTGACTCCATTTTCATATGGTCACATCTCACACTGCTGGAAAAATAGCTCTTAATGCATGGAACAAAACAGATCTGCTCTGGACAGAACTTTAATTACACAGGGACCAATGTGCTCCCTGAAAAACATTAGCTAACTGTGGTTGTAATTATTGCTGGGGCCTCAACTGGGGCTAGAAGATTTTCCACATATGTACTCCAGATGGGACTAACATCATTGACGTAAAGGTGATGTTAACCTCTCCCCACCTCTGTGAGAGAAATAAATCCAGGCTAAATACAGTTTAAGTGCTTTTTTTTTATTATTGTAGGACTCATCTTTATTGGCTATCTATTGCACTGTGCACCTGCCATATGTAAGCAAAAATACCTATCCAATCAAACGATATAACAAATTGCATAAGGTCTGCAATTTACTTGTGCACAGCTTTTAAATTACGTAACAAAGGACTGATCTCAATAAATAAAGCAAATGAAGAAATCACAATTTTCGCAATTTTTTTTCTGCAAGACAATGTGGGAAGACTTTTCAAAAAGACTGAAAGTGTTGTTCCTGAAATGGAAGAAGCGTCAAAGGTTTTTTTTTTTTTGTTTTTTTTTTAATGTTTTCTTAGAAATAATAAAATGGGGATATAATGGGGCATTATATGATAGAGGAATTATATGATAGAGGAACATGGATGAAAATGGCACAGGAACCAACAACCACGACGGGCTTTTAATGCCCTTACACATACAGTTTATTTTCAAATGAGATACACATGGTCATTTAGAAATATTTATTTGCTGATAGCATAGTTTTACTCTTAATTGGTAACATGCATCTTGGTTATGACTATCCTGTGTATTTATCAGTGTGACCAGGGTCAAGAAAATAAATTTTCACAGGTTTTGAAGGATTGAATTTAGGTAGAATAAGTAACTTGTACTCAATGCATAAAACATAAACTTATTTTACAAACTGAGGAAGCCTTTGCAAAAATAGGTAAGAGCCACCTTCAGTGGTGAACTGAACGTTGACGGCTGCGCGGCTGAAATAATCCCCTTCATTTCGAAATCTTTTGGATTTGTTAAATTTATGATAGGTTGTTGATATGAGTGATGTCTTTGGAGTCAACATCCTGTTCACACATCACACTAGTGTACATGAATGACATATTTGATTGATGAAATATTACTGAGCAACTGCTACAAATGCTTGTGGAAGCAAGCAAAAAGGTTGCCATGAGGAACCAACTAAAATCAAAGCCATCCAACACTGAGTGCTGGATAGAAATAAAACAGGTTATAGAAACATTTTCTTGGTAGTATTGGGTACATTGAAACTTTAAGGTCAGACGTTATTGAACTATACAATTTTTTGACAATACAATGAGTTCTATCTATTCTATTATTTTATGGCAGCTAGCTGTGAGCTCATTCAATTTTCTTTTTTTTATTTGATTGCCTTTTACTCTCTGTAGCTTCTAAGATGAGAATGTCCCATGTTCAATTGTTAAAAAGACTGGTGTTAGAAAAGAAGGCCTCTGGAGGAACCAGACAGTAAAATGAGCATCGAATGGACTGAATTTTTTTGTATAAATTTGCAGAATGCTATGTGAATACACTTGCACTGATAATGTAAGTATGTACTGTGGTTGAATGTGAAATGAATTATCTTCCAAAATAAAAATGGGAGACAGGAGCGAGTCAGTATAAGAATGTAACCAGTATGGAGGAGTGGAGGGAGGAGAGTCGTGAACCGTTAGACATTGGACAGAGTGGCTGCCGGTGACAACACTATGTAAAACGGGGTAGAAAGAGTGTATGGAATATAAATTTACCTTGCTTGTTAAAAGTAGACTACCTGTATCCTTCCTAAACTTTATTACTTAAAATTCAAAACCTCCCATCAAATTCAGGAAAGCATCATGATCTTGTTAGCAACATGCTTTCCAAGTTGTATTCACTATAATGGTAATTGTTTACCCACTGAGCTTTGAAAAAGCAGACCACTCCATCTCCTGAGCTACAGCCACCCACTTATCAAGAGGTTGGTGGTTCGATCCCCGGACCAATCTAACTGCACTTGAGGGAGACAATGAAAGCCAATTTTCTCCCAGAAGCAGTTGCTTTGTTGTGTGAGTCGCTGTGTGAATGGTTATTGACCAGATGAGCAGTTTGTGATGTGCATGGTCGCCTCCGCCACCATCTCCCCACCTATATATTTGAATAAGCTCACTTGAAAACCTCACGGTGTCACGTTTTAACTTCACCCACTACCTGTCAATCAAGCACCCAACCAATCACGGCACATCTGCCAGAAGGAATCATGTGAAGAGCTCCTGAGAGCACCGTGGAATTAAATAAACAGTTGTCACAACAAAAATACTCTACGTTCTGTTTAATGTCCATTTACATATAATGCAAACACACTGTACACAAGAAAACAAACATTTCTTGTGTACAGTTTTGGCTGGCATCTACCCTGAAGTTCAGGCCGCCACCTAAGTTAGCTCCCGTTCATATTTGTCCATGTCTCTCACTTAGGGAGCCATTTTGGCTTTGTCAACCATAGCGGTTTATATTTGATTGTCATGGACCTCACATTGTCGTGTGGGGAACCCCGATGCTTTATTAATCAGGACCAAACTCACGAAGCCCGCGTCTACCCGAACCGTAATGCCGAAGCGGCCTTCATCTTCGCGTTCGTCAGTCCCACACAGCCGTTACGGCTTCATTGGACACAGCGGTTTGTTTTCTTGTGACGGGGAAGAAAAAAAAGAAAACAAACTAAGTCTGACATAATTTTTTTATCATGGAATTTCCACGGGTTCCCACTAGTTATATGTATAGTTGAATACTGGTTTGTGTGATAAAACAGTTTGAACAATCAGCCAAGACCTAAAAGGCGCCGCATAAAGTCCATTCACCATTTACCCCATGTTGTTTCGAAAAGTAAACTGCACTATCTTGTAAATTCAAATTTGACAGGACTACATGAACTGTTTGAAATTGTGATCATTTTTACATAAAAAGAAAACCAAAGACAATAAAACAGAAATGTGAATAAAAGGGAAAACATTCCACGCTCAGCTGAGCTTGTTCCACTTGGCCAATTTTCTAAATCCTTAAGCTCCAGCCTTACTTGAAACAAACACAACCCACACAGAAACAAGTCATCTCGCCTCCCTTGGAAAAAGGCATAACTATACTTTTGTTCTTCCTCATCCTACAGACTCTTACATCTCATTCCTACACACTCTGAACAATTCATATTGTCGCATTAGTTGATGCATGTATAAAGCCTTTTGAAACTTACCATACACTCTCAAGCTGAGCTCCTGCTCACTTTCTCCAGCCTTGTTCTTGGCAATGCAGGTGTAATCTCCCTCATCAAGCTTTGATACATCCATTATTGTTATTTCTGAGCCATCTTCATTGAAGTTGTACTTCTCACCTCCCTCCAGAACCACTTCATTCCTACAGAAAATGTGCATTTTGAACTTTATAGCCATCCATGCAAACACATTTCAAAGTTAATATTTAAACAGCACATCTTACAAGTAATTCCTTACAAATATCATGGTTTAATAGTTGTGACCTTTAAGTCTTTAAGTTTAAGATGTGTCTTTTAAGTTTAAGTTGTAATGTTCAATGACAAACTGTAGCAATTTAAAAAGATATACGAAGGCTTAATTCTTTATTGCTAAGTGTAGCCATTTGACATTTGAGCCCAGTTGTCAGGTTTATGTATTCCTAATGTTTTTGAGCATCTTGTGTAAAGTGTGATTTGGTGCCAATTTGTTGCCAAACATACAAACAAAACATCTGTTACTAATTATCTACAATTCCACAACAATGTGATTTTCGAAAAAAAAAAAAATCATTGGGTTTATAAAGTAAAAATTATCTATCATGCCAACACATAATGTTAGTAATACATTGCACATTAGATACAATTGCAACACATCTGAGCACAAAAGTATTCACAGAGACAGAAAAGTAGCACATGACTTCTGCACGATTTTCTCAGATATGTCCTTTGTACTTTTCTCCCCTTTGCTGCTATGACTCATTTGAAATGCGTCATGAATGATAAGACAGGACAGATATCATCTGCCAAAAGTCAAACACATTTGTCCAAAACACCATTTGAACCAGGTTTCAATCTTTTTAATTAAACCAGTCACTACACATTATTTTAAGTTTTCAGTCAAGATTTTAGCCCAATTCCACAGTTTAAATAATCATACAAAACTCTTAGAATGCAATGACTCCAGCTTTTATTGATACTAACATACTGACATAATGACCAAGAATGCAATGCTAGCACAGTGGGAAGCTCAGCATCTCTCTGGATAACTGCATTTCCTTCAGTGTGTTTTGGAACATGTACTCTGTGCAATAACTGCAAGCACCAACAACAATTTGCACTGTTGGTGGTGTAGATGGTGCTTCTACAGTATGGTAAATTATACTATTTCCAAGTCATGTTAGCAACATGGGTCTATGAATGACTGGTTGGTCTATTGGTCAATTTACCATTTTGATCAAAGACCTCAGCAGAATGCACAAAACTAAACACACAATTTAACTTGATCAAGTTAACTTAAGTTAACTTGATCTAAATGTTGGAAAAATAATAGCTCACTATGTTTAAGGAAGACAAAACGATTCTTGGATCTGAAGATCTTTTATTCAATGTCCTTTCATGTGACAAACAGTGACAAAATATTTAAAAATGTGTTCAACAATTACTGGATCAGCCTGTTCATGCAGATCCATTCCAAATTTCAAATTCTTAATCCTCCCACCAAGTTTCATGAAAATCTTCTGAGTAGAGTAACAGACCAACTGGTGCCAGTACAAACAGCATTTCTATGTTGGAGGTAAATATGAATAATTTGGTAGATTGCCATAAAATTTCACACAGACATCTTATATTGCCAAGGATGATTTCATTGACTCTGGCAATGCCTTGACTTTTTGTCTAATGCCTCCAGCTACCTGACATTTCTGGATCAGAATTAAATGTCTTGACAATTACTGATGTCTCCTGTGGATACACTGTAAAATTTCTGGGGATCCCTAATCATTTACTTTTCAGGTCAAAACTTTAATTTGTTCAATATTAATTGATGCGGTTTATACTTAACCATCTGAGCTAATGACACTCCAACCAAACTCATGAGTAACATATGATTATTAGCAATTTCAAGCATGCTAACATGTTAATACACGATGGTAAAGGCATTAAACATTCATTATACCCGAAATGCAGTTTCACAGTACCTCAAGAATGGTAGTCCTTTTTGAAAGAATAATTTCAAAAATCATAAAATGTTACAACTGTTTTCATTCCATGGTAGATAAAGTCTTTATTGTTTTGTTTTTATTGGGTTTGTTAAAAATTTAAAGATGTGTGGCTTATATTATTAGTGTAGTGTAACAAAAAGTTACAAGGTGCTACAAATATTGAAAGCATTTGTTTCCGTAGTCTCTAGCAGAGGTTTACCTTGTCCAGGTCACCATGGGCTCAGGATAGCCATCAACAGCACAAGTCAACATCGCAGGCTGCCCAACATCTGCTGTGGCATTGACCTCTGACTGCCAAACCCTGATGGTTGGGAGCACTGTGACAAAAGTAGTTAGATTAAAAATATGTAATAAATAGAAACAAAATAAAAGAGATGACAGATTAGTGCACTGCCAGATAGTCACATAGAGAGCAGAAGGGAAAACAGACAGCTGCAATGACAAATTGAGAACACTTATTTTAAGAACGCTCATTTGCTAGGCAGAGAAGTTGCAGTAAAAAGGCTTCATTAACATAGAGCATTCTCAATACACGGCTGCTCTGGGTAACCATTTCCATATTGATGCTCAAGCCGGTTGCCTCTTGGATGCTACAGCTTCTTCAAACATGGTGGGACACCTGCAGTGAAGGATAATGTACACAGGAACAAAGAGGTTGCTTACCATTTACAACGACTTTGATGACCCGAAGATCAATCTCGCCGCGAGCCATGAGGCGACCCTCACAGGTGTATGAGCCCTCGTCAGTCTTCTTTATGCCACGGATCTGAAGATGATTGTTGCCTAATACCTTAAAACGAACTGAAAAGAAGCAAAGAATAAAGCCTTTGGAGGTGCATCATTATGAGAAAAGTTTAAATCATATATACGTCAATCAGTCTTTAATGATAATCTGCATTTATATCATGCTAGGAGTACATACTGGTGAAAAGGAAAACAATACATCAAGAAAAATGTTGTATGGATTAGCCAACTATGGCAAATATTCCCTGCATTATATCTGGATGACATCTAATCAAAACTTTAACACACTTGTGTGATTCAGTCTCTAATATTTCTGCAATGTTATTACAAACATAATGTTAAATTCTGAATTTTCTTCAAGCTCCATTAGTCCAAGGAAAATGAAAAGAAATGTCTGTCTGGGAGACACTGTCAAATGGAAAAATACAACAGATTTATGTAATTTTCTTTTTTATCAAGTTCATATCAGTGAGCATGCCCAGCACTTCTTTCAGCAGTTCCAGAAAATGAGGAACATGGCTTTAGCCCACAAGAGCACCGTCAGTTTGAGATGAAATAAACAAATAAACATTAATATTCATCAAAATAGTATAAAACACGGAAGACCTCATATTATTGTTTTGCCATTGAGCAATAGCAACAATACATATTGCAATATTGTTCAGTGTCGGGGGTGAATAACACGAATGAATAACAAACTGTATTTTTAAATTGTACACCAAATTAATTTTGCCTTTCAAAGAATCCTGCAGGAAAACCAAAAATAGAGCATCAACATTTTTTTATTCTAAAACTGGTAACACAGTTGCATGTACAGATAGATAGATAGAAATATATTTTATTAATCCCGGAGTGCACAGCAATAATGAGTACACCTTCTTTGAAAAGTAACATTTAATACAATATGACAAGGAACACAAAAATATATTTCCTAAATGTTCACAGACTAAGTTAAACACAGGATCTGTTGAGCTTTTGAACTTAAAACTAAAATTAGTGTGGTGCAGAAATGAGTACACCCCACTGAAGGTCTCTGAGTAAAGCAACCTTTTAGGCTCTCAGTGTGGACCTGAACAAACAATTAACTACAGGTGAGTCTTAATAACTCATTACACTGTGTTAATTAGGCAGTTGGCTACAAAAGGCTGTTACCTAAAGCAAACCGCACTTTCCCATTTCCTGCTGTTAACAATGGCACCACATGGCAAGGAAATGTTTCTGGATCTGAGAAAGCAGATTATTGCTTTACACAAGAGAGGTGAGGGCTACAAGATCAGTAAAGCCTTACTTAGTAGTGCATGGAAGAAGAAGAGTTTTTTTGTCCATACAAACAAAGAGATCATAGAAAAGCATCAAAAAGGGATGCGTTTGGTTGATCTCGCCCAAGAATATGGCCGTTATGCATCTACAATCGCCATGTTATTAAAACAAAAGGAAGTTTAAGGAGTTTAAGGCACGTGGGTGGTTGGAGAAGTTCAAAAGGAGGACTGGAATTCACTCTGTTGTTCGGCATGGTGAGGCAAGAGCGCATGAACCAAAGAGGGCAAAAAACAATGAGGACAGCAGTTAAAAGGTAAATGACCATAATTTTATTGTTTTTTACATTATGCACAACTCTCATTCATTGTGCAATAAGCTAATCGTAACATGTATTTGTTACATGTTTTGATGCCTTTTATGCTTTATAAAACATTTATGTCTGAATTTTTGGGGGCTTGGAACGGATTAGGGCATTTGCATGGAAAACGCGTCTCTACTTGCGTAATTTTCTACTTAAGTAATTTCTTCCGGAACCAATTAATTTCATAAGTAGAGGTACCACTGTATATGCTTGAAAATGTGAAAAAGTAACAAGTAAGTAATAAGCTGGAAAAATCCAGAAATATCGCTTCCTGGGTAATGAATGTATTTTGAGATTCCCAGAAGTCATTAATCAAATCTGGAACTAAAATTGGGTAGAATATGAATGGGGGTTTGATATTTGATATTATTAACTTTGGAATGTATAAATAACTTTAAAAGTAATGAATATGATTTGAATACAACTTGGTAATAATGTGCCATAAATAAAAAGACAACATGAGGAAGTTTCCAAATCATATTAAGAAACCCCTCAGGATGTTGTGATAGTTCTTACCATCTTTTTCCATCTGTATTTTGACTCCTTTATATTTCCACAGGACGGTGGGTGGAGGCGAACTGATGACATCACAAATAATGTCGGCATTGTCTCCTTCAGTAAACTCTTGGGGTGAAGGTGCATTTGTGAATGTGATTTTTTCTGCAATAGAACAAGAAAAATCTGTTTTTTATTGACTGTATAAAAGTAAGAACCTTAAAAAAAACTCCTCTTATACTCTGTCTGTTGCAAAGTCAGACATCTAAATTGCAACGGCAATTTCTTTTCAATATTGCAATTTTCCTGTAAAATAGATGGTTAAACTAGAACAGTGGTTGGTAAATTCAACACACAGTCTTGCATTAAAAACAATTCTACACCATGACTAATAAAAGTGATAATGACAAAGACCTGCTTTCTATCTAACTTACTGTGCCAGGCTGTGCTGTACGTCATCCCAAGTTTATGATCACCCTGTCACCACTGGGACAATTTTGGCTTAAATCTCTTACATCTGTTCCAGCTGTTTCTTCATCCTCTTACCCAACTTCTCATGCTCCCTCTAAATGTTAATATCAGGTGAGATTGCCACATCTATCACAACTGCCCTCTTCTGCTCCTTGTCAACCACCACTATGTTCGCTTGGTTAGTCAGCAGGTGGAACTTGAAATCCGATTTGTTGGAATTGTCCTGCTTGTTAAACCAGCAGCTGCACAGTTAGAATCTTGGCTCTTTCTCAGTGCATCCCATCGAGACTTGAAGACACAGATGTGTCTGTATTACCCAAGGTACTTGATTATTCTCTCTCAGTGTACGCTGTCCCAGCTTGCAACTTAGGCCCTGCTACTGTGAGCTGGATTGTCTCAGAGGTCTTTTAGTGCAGCCTACAGCACTATGATAAAACCGCCCCTACATCTGGTTAGGGTCTGTTCTTCAGATTTTGCCAGTCCCTCGTATGATTCCTTGGTATGAGGAAAGCCTTTGTCTCCCACAGTACGTCATCTTCTTCATTGCCTTATCACCATCTGTAACCTGTTGCTTTCATATTTGAGGTACTTCATATCTTGATATCATTGGCCTTTCTGTCAGCCTTTTCTGATCTTGGCTCCTAACTCTCTTTTTGTTGCATGCCAGTCTCCTTGTTGAAGATGTATTCCATCAGCTCTATTTCCCAGTCCTTGCTATTTTTCTTGTTCTGAGGACGGGAACGTTGGGACCCTTGTAGGAGGCTCATCCAGACAAAGTATCGAAATACCATCCTACCGTTGACAAAGACATAATACTAGAGTATTGTCTTTGCCAAAAGCAGGATGGTACAGTATATACAGAACAGAATATCTTCATCTATAGATGATTTATGTCTTATCAATACTAACTTTCCATCTTAAAACCTCCTAATTTTCCCAACAGTAACTGAGCCAAGACGAATGCTCATCTCAACAAACCAAGGAGACAAAAAAAGGCGGCAAAATTATTTTCCATTTTGCACTGTATGCTGATTTTAATATGTCATGTACACATGGGTGAGCACTTCCAATAATAACCTAAAATATTAACTGAAATAAAACAGAAACCTGTGTTTGGACATTTGCTGATGCTTGGTGTTCGTGGAAAATAAAAGCCATTACTCACAACAACTGCACAACAGACAGGATCATTAAGCAGCCCTCTAATGGTCTTCCGACCATTTATTGAACTGATGAAAAATCCATCCTCACTTGAAAGGAAAAAAAGAGTAATGTGTTGCCCTTGAGCAGTCAATAAAATACTGAGTTCAATAAACAGGATTTGTTTCTTCTGTGGTCGTACCATTCAATAATTTGGTGGGTGAGGAAAACACTTACGGAAGATTTTTACTTTGATGGTTGACTCCGCTTGCTGGTCTCCGTTGGTAGCTATACACTTGTATGTCCCGGCATTTTCCTTCCCAGCTCTATACAGTGTAAGGATGGACGATGACTCATCATTGTGGGTTACTGTTATATCTTGTCTGTTGGGTTCTATCCTGACCCCGTCTGGTCCATACCAGTCTATCTGCTTGGCAACGCCGTCGACTATGAACACAGAAAAAAAAAAATATGAGTGCAGGTATAACTCAGTTTATGTTATTAATTAGTACCCGGAGATGCGATGTAAGTCGAAAAACGACATCAGTTGAATTAACTTGACTCCAGACTAAATCAAAAATAACCATTCCCAATTCTGTACTGTACTTTATTTATGAATCCATTTTCAATAAAACTGAGTTATACGAAACTATTTTAAGCTTACAAATATGTTTTATTTTTTAATATAGTACAAAAAACCCCGGCACTGTTTGGTCTTCAGCCACTTCTTCCACAATGTGGATAGCTGGGGTTGCGACAGGCAGACGGATGAAAAGTCAAGTAAAATGACATAAACTTGATTATTATTTTTCTGTGTATTTTTTTTTAAAACCAACACATAATCAAGAAAGACGCAACATGAAATGACGTGAGCAGAGGTACGCGTTTTTTCAGCAAAAATTTGAAAAAATATTTTGACACCATGGACACAATGCTCTGTCTCTGCTGTTTTTTTGTTCTCATTTCACACTTTACTCTGACTTCAGGTCATATCTTTAGAGGAATGTACAACTCTGGCAGAAACTTTGGTTTGACAGACACTTTGCTAGACTTACCTTCACACATGAAGAATTTGGACTCTCCAAGGCTAATCTCACCCTGACTTGGGGTGATCTGCACTTCAAGTGAGACTGAAACAGAATAAAGACAAAATATAAATCAGAAACTTTGTATCATAACAAATGAAGCAGAACTGCTCATACCTGTCTGAACATTAAAGTTATATGTCACAGTTGTTTTTGTGCCACTATTTTTGCATGCTGATATTTCTTCTGGAGCCATTTGTCATACTTACACACACTCAGGGAATACTACATTGTCAAAATACAGCATTATTTATTATCAATCCGTACCATCTACAATCAAACACAGACATAACTGCTATATCTATTTTGTTTTTTCATGTATTATATTTCATGACTTCAGATTTTCTTTCCCATTACTATAAGTGATAAGGTTTCATTCTAAATTTTTGGCTGTCAGGAATAACAATAACCAGTTAATTTCACACGAAGAATTACCTTTCTATTTTCAAAAGCTATTGATTGTTCATATTTTCTTTATTTATCTGTTGCTAAATGTGTAACCCTTTGAGCACATAATCAAAGAAAAGACTGCGAGAAGTTAAAAATAATCTTATTTCAAAAAAGCAGTCCAAATTACTGCAGGTGATGTTTTCTTGTGACATTCACATGCCAGCATGTATAACATTATCTTTGCTTTGACTGAAAAAGCAGGTAGGTGCAGACAGTCTGCAGAAACTACAACCACGATTATAACACTCACACATAAGACCATTAAATGTAGACACATTTAATTCACACATTAAATCTGCTACATTTGCAATGAATTCAAATTCTTTTTTTTTTTAAATCAGGCTTGCTTTTTCATTCACATTGTAACAATGACTGGCAGTTCACCTCTGGCAAACCTTATAGCATGAATATTCCTTGTCTTTCATTACATACAATCTTCCTGTTCTTTGAGGAAATACAGTATCCAGTCAGTAGTTATGTCATGCAGTTAACATTCAATGCTGTGCTATCAATGTACTGACAGAGGTATTCTATTTTAGATCCATTAGTATAATTCCAAAATCGTACTGTTTGTCTGGAAGGAAAATTGCACTGAACCAATCAAAAATGAACACTGGCAGAAAAAGACAGACTTCTGTTATTTATAGACAGAAATGTGGCCTGAAACACGTCATTGCTTAATTAGAGCAAAACGTCACTAGTTTCTTGAAGAATATCCCAAAGGAGAAGTCAAGGGCCCCTGTGGTTGACTAAGGAGTGTGACTAAATAGGCCCAAAATCCAGAAAACAAGACAGATTTCTACTGACAGTGGGACGCAGAGTGTGTCGACTGACTTGTGTAACACCAATAAATTTGTAAATAATGACTGATTGATTTTTGTCACATTTTTTCAATGAAATCCTCAAATCTGAAAAGTTGAAGATAATTTAACCTTAGAACTGTCAAAAAAACATTAGCAGATCCTATAATATCATCTTCAAAAAATGAATAAAAAATTCAAAAGAAAAATCTTATGGTGGTTGGAGTCTTCATCTCCAGCCAACGTCCCAAAATTTAATATTGTGTTTACTATCATGGAAAAAAGGAATGGATTTTTACTTTTAAAGGGGACCTATTATGAAAATCACACCTTTTCAGGTCTCTACATATACATTGTGGTCCTCCCTAACCCAACCAACTTCTAGAATCTGGTAAACAAACGCTCCCTGCATCAATAAATACTTGGAGTTTTAGGAAGTCATGGCTCTGAACGACTCAAATCAATTATATTGCGGTAGATTAGCCGTTCTTGACGTCAGACTATGGACTGAGCAATTGGACAGAATATTGGACGATATGGATTGGTTGACATGCCCAAGGGCGTGGCCATCCCCAAGACAGAGTTCTTTGTGTCGGACGTGAAGAAGCAGTCTGTTGAAATGGCGTCAGTGAGAGGGAGACATGAAAGTTGCTCAGTTGTTGATTGTACAAATCAACACCAGTGTTTATTTTTCATCCCATCCAAAAAGGAACAGAAGAGACCGTGGTTGCAATTCATTTTTAATGGCAATGTGCTGGCTACATCACCTGCACGTTTGTTTGTGTGTGGAACCACTTCATTCCAGCCTGTTTTAGCAACGAGGGTCAGTACAGACGGGGCTTTGTCTGAGACTGATCCTCATTCAAGGATCACTCCCAACCATACCAGACCAAGGAACTGCACCCTGGCCACAGGTAAGTCTCACCACCTTTATCTTTTTTGCAGTTGTCTGTTAGCATGAGTGATCGAGTTCTATTTGAACTAATTAGGTAGTACTGCTTTGTTTCTCGTTTGTGTGTGCGCGCTCCAACACGTGTGTGTGCTGGACCTACAGTATCTAGGTACAACACACATAAGTTGGGCTCACTTTTTATCTTTTTTCATGTTGTCTGTTAGAATGAATGAAGTCATGTTATACTAGGCTATGTAGGGAGGTCTCCTTTGTTTCGCATTTGTGTATTGCGTGTGTAAGTAAAAAATATATAATATGGGACCTTTAAAAAAAATACCTGCTTGAAAAACCTGCCATGTACAGTAAATGCAGTAATAATCAACCTAATTTTTTATCAAATTTTACCAAATTTTAAAATTCAAACAAATTTAAAAAAAAACACCTATTCTATGTGAGGAGGATCTCTTTTGAGGATCTGTTTACTAATGGAGAGGAAAGAAACTTCATTATGATCAAGGATAGTTACCAGACAAACTAAATTGATAGCTAGTGGTGAATGATGTTAAATGGATAGGTTTGATCACTAACACTAATCAGCAGGATTAGGTAATGCAACTCGGTGCAGTTCGTACTTTTTTCTGCCATCAGACTGTCATTTTAGAATGTCGTTAAGTCAACTTGCATCAGTGCAAAGCACAATTAACTATAATCGATTACAAACATGACAGCTGCTTTGTGATGTTTTACTTTTAAATTAGCCAAATTAGTCAAACAGGATTGATGTTCACAGTGAAGGAACATGAAAAACAGTCATCTGAAACCAATTTTATTTTCATCCCAACTACAAACTTAAACAGAGTTGTGACAATTTTATGGATGAGGATTTGTGTTTAAATTACACTGAGGAAACAAGTATAGCTGGTATTGCTTTAGTCAAGCAATTCATTTGCAAAAGAAAAATGATGAGAATTACTCAGGTCTCGTGAAGCTTGTTTCTCCAGTTCATTGTCACATTTAAGGTCTAAACACACTTTTCATGTGGAGTCTTTCCCAATTAGCTGTCCAAGCGCACAAAGAAAAAAAACAAGAATCCCGAGCAACATGCCAGCAACTTAATAACGTCACAGAGTGTGATCGTAGAGATTCAAAAGGACACAAAAATTAAACAAGTCCATAGCTTCCATATGACAGTTTCGGACCAATGTGTCCAACAGAATGAGAGGGTTAAGGTTAGCCCAGATGCCAATGAAAAGTTGATGAGTCATGGTGTTGCAGTGCTGAGCTTATTGGCAGATGGTGCTTTCACACTTGACATGATTGGTTTACTTAAAGGTCCCATATTATGTATTTTTAACTTAAATGTCATTCAGCTGCCAGATGTCCAACTAGACTGTATTCCAAATATTTTGACCTAAAGTGATCTGTGGTCCTTAATATCAGCTTTTCAAAATCGCTCATCTGAGCTACTCACAAAACGCTTCGTTTCAGGCCTCTGGCTGTAGTATGTTAATGAGCTCCGCTGGTCAACGTCTCCTTCACCTGGGTCACGCCCCTCTGACGGAGAGCGTTAGGCTAACGGGACACTGACCGGCATATTTGTTATCATTATGGCGTTTGGAGGCCCCATCATGTCGCCGTACATTTATGACCCTGTGTCGTACCCAGAAGCGGGGCTCCTGAAGAAACACCGACTGTGCGGCTGCAGCAGGACGTTTCTGAATGGTTACTATGTGTGAACGTTACTTAGTTGGTTTGGTGTTTTGTTTTGTAACCTACGTCATCACAGGACCAGAGCATCATCTGGTAGCTACTTTTTTTTCTACTCCCGCCTCTTATCGCACATTATATCGCACGTTATAATGTCATATCTGTCTTATTATGTATTTTGTATATATTAGGACGTTTTGACTGCTAAAATGTTCCTGTACTTCGATAAGTGACAGTAAAGTCTGATGGTGGTTCTGATAGTTATGACCATGTGGCTAATGCTTGCCTCTGCTCACGGCAAAGTTACTTTATTTTTCTGTCACATTGATTTAACACGTTACTAAGCTGCAAAATGTTTGAGGCATTCCTCTGTGACAAGACAAACGGAGCTAACACTTGCCACCATCACACCAGGTTAATGGTGAATTGATGTAGCCATATTGCAGTGATGCCTTTATCTACTCTATTTTGAGATGTTTTCACCTTCTGTTTATTGTACAGGTGTTCCTGTGGACACTGAACGGATGCCAACAGAAGTGGAAAACATCTGCTGTTTGGAGATACCACAAGTAGCAAGCTCACAGCTAAACCACAAAGTTATGTCTCTTTTTGGCTACTTTTACAATTATAAATTCAAACGACCTTTACCATTTTTTTCACTGTAGGTTAGGAGCCGTCTGCAGGAGGTTGATGAGGTTCCGTGCATGACTCAACATCCTGGGTGTACACACACACGTGTACACACGTGTACACCCTACAAATGGCCGGTCACGTACTGAGGGCTTAGTATGGCCCTTCACGTCTGAGATAAATACATCGGTAAGTCGTTCTTTGAAAAATGTCACAGAATAAAAACTACACTTATGTCTTATTTTGCTTCATCAGGTATACCTTCATTAATGCAGTAACACATGACAAATATAGGTACAACAAAGTCTAATATATTGTATTTGCGACAGCTTGATTTATGTCTTATTAAAAGCCACGTTGAACATTTTTTTGGTATTCACAATCCATTTCTGTTGACATATACAAGCATTTATTTACATAAAACATTACATCCAATAACAATAATGAGAGCACAGGGCCATCCTATCAGGAAATCAACAACAGTTGTAATACTCAGGATTGAAAACATTGTGAAATAAACAATTTTGTGTCCTTTTTCTGTAGACGGTGCAGACATCTGGCCTATCGCACCTTTGTTGGCTGGTGCTGGGGCTGGGGCTACTTAGGACGCAGAATCTGGGTCGTCATTCTAGCCTGTGTGGTGCTTCGCATACGCCGAGAATTTCTTGAAGACGAAGGCCACTACGTTGGATTTAGACCGAGTCTCTGTTGAACCTGGTCATGTAGCTGGCAATGACCTCCTCCTTGTCCGGACGCTCATACTGGGCAGACAGATTCTTGGGGACAGGAATGGCCAAAATCTCATTTGTGTATGGCATGGGGTCCACCAAGACTTTGTCAAATATGAGGTCCATCATGTCTGCTACAAAACCTGTTCAAAAAAACACAAAGATATATCTTTACTGTTGTTGATATTGTTTGATTCATTTCTTTGTTAAGAGAAATTGTGTTCAAAATACATCCTGGTACTTGCTACCAATTTATTTATTTGTATGGTTACTTTTTACTGTGTTTTGTTGTGAGAAATTACCAACAGAATTTCAAAACATGTTTGTTTGAAATATTAAAATATTGCAACACGAACAGAATGTTTGTTCTGTCTTGTGAGGTTTGACTCTGCATTGTCCCTTCAAAAGCCTTCGGAAATTGGATCTTGTAGAGGGGTACACCAAACGTAACGAAATAAGGAGCCAAAACATTATCATATGACATACATGAATCTATCTCAAAATTTTTTATACTAAACTCTTCACTTCACTTACTGTCTTGCTGGAATATTCTAATACACAACACTATTATTTTTTACTGAACTACTATCAACACATGTGCACTCACTAACACCTATAGACAACAATATTTAGAAAATTAGTCTATTTAACCAATTTTATTAAAACGTATTGTATGGAATATGACTTGTACATACCTTTACTTCTGTAGTGGGAATGAAGAGTCCTGAAGGACAGCTGTGTACCAACAGTATGAGTGTCCACTGGGTCAGTTTGGCGCCACATCCTTTGAAGCTGGTGGCTGAATGGATGCACAAGGAAGAGGGACACTAATTTCAGGACACCAATGTTCTGATTTTGGATAAGGAGGACAGACCTATGTGAGCTGTAGCTATAACGCCGAACAAACAATCAACTCTAACACGTGCGCACGCACACACAATACGAAACAAAGCACAACTCCCTACTTAGCCTAGCATAAATTGCCTTTATTTATGCTGACAGATAATAGGAAAGAAAATATGAGACCAGCTCTATACTGTAGGCCAGCACGCACTCACGTGTTGGAGCGTGCGCGCACACGCAATACACAAATGCGAAAAAAGCACATTGGCCTACATAGCCTAGCATAACATGACTTCATTCATGCTAACAGACAACATGAAAAAAGATAAAACGTGAGCCCAACTTATGTGTGTTGTAGCTAGATACTGTAGGTCCAGCACACACACATGTTGGAGCGCGCATGCAAATGCAAAACAAAGAAGTACTACCTATTTAGACAAATAGCACTTGATCACTCATGCTAACAGACAACTGCAAAAATGATAAATGTGGTGAGACTTACCTGTGGCCAGGGTGCAGTTCCTTGGTCTGGTATGGTTGGAAGTGATCCTTGAATGAGGATCAGCCTCATGCAATGCCACTTCTGTACTGACCCTCAATGCTAAAACAGGCTGGAGTGAAGTGGTTCCACACACAAACAAACGTTCAGGCGATGTAGCCGCACATTGCCATTAAAAATGAATTGCAACCACGGTCTCTTCTGTTCCTTTTTGGATGGGATGAAAAATAAACACTGGTGTTGATTTGTACAATCAACAACTGAGCAACTTTCATGTCTCCCTCTCACTGACGCCATTTCAACAGACTGCTGCCTCACGTCCGACACAAAGAACTCCGTCTTGGGGATGGCCACGCCCTTGGGCATGTCAACCGATCCATCTCGATCCATATCGTCCAATATTCTGTCAGTAGCATAGAGTGTCTAGTCTGACGTCAAGAACGGCTAATCTAGCGCAATATGATCGATTTGAGTTCAGAGACATGACTTCCTAAAACTCCAAATATCTATTGATGCAGGGAGCGTTTGTTTACCAGATTCTAGGAGTTGGCCGGGTTAGGGAGGACCACTATGTATATATAGGGACCTGAAAAAGTGTGATTTTCATAATAGGGCCCCTTTAAGGGGGAAACTGGTTCCTTTGCCTGGATGGTGCAGACAGTGTGGCTCATTTCTGATGTGAAAGCAACCAACTGTTATTTTTGGCAAAGCATACGCAATTTTAGCACAATTACATAAACTTAAAGGATCCATGTTATGCTTGTTGGTTTCCCAACAAAAACATCTGTCCGTTGCCTCTAAAGATGCCCCAGATACAAGATAAAACATCCTCTCTTTCTTTTGCTTGCTCCACCTACCAGAAAATAGTTCCTGTGAAGCACCGTTCCAATTGATGATGTCACAGTCACAATAGCCTTTGCAGCCCCCTCAGGGACGAAGACACACACACACACACACACACACACACACACACACACACACACACACACACACACACACACACACACACAGAGATCAAAGCAATGGCAAGTCCAGCCCACATCCACTGATGTGAAGTGGTGTGGCCAGCTTCAACTGCATTTTAAGGCACAGAAAGACAATCAATGACCAGAGTCCTCAAAACCCAAAGCTTTGACGTATTTTGGGAATTTCCAGCCTATAGATATAATTATTCACTTCTTCTTCTTCTTCTTTTCCTTTCGGCTTTTCCCTTCAGGGGTCGCCACAGCGAATCAATTGCCTCCATTTAACCCTGTCCTTTGCATCCTCTTCTCTATTCACTATAGGATAATAATGTACCTTTAACTACCTACCAATACATCAAGCAGATCATGACACTATGAGTCTGGATAAGCCACCGGAATACTTTTATTAAAAAAAACAGATTTGGTAACTGCCTTGTTTTTGTCCAACTCTATGTACTTAGTCACTTCGTTAAGTCCATTAAAGTGTTTGGCAATGATCACATATCAACAAGAATCTTTACTTCACCCAATGTTTCATTTTAGTCCTCCCCTACCTGTTAGGTATTATTTATCACACGGTAGACCAGCAGCCTAATGGCATTAATAATGATTAGAATAGTTTTTCAGACCATGGCTCTGAATAAAAATTCCCTGTTTGTTTCAACAAAACTGGTCATTAACCTTCAGGAAACCTATCAGACTGCAATAGGTTGGACTGGATGTACCTCAAACGTGACAAAGGATACTAAACAAATAATGGGAGAAAACTGTGTAGAGTGAATTGCTGATCAAAATCTGTCAACTGACAGGGTCAGTTTGTGACTTCAATTCATTTCACAAAATCAGAGATTGTAAAAGCTGTCAGTTTACTTCACAACCACCATTCCTATATTAAATCTAATGCAAAACCGGCCTCATATCTGCCAAGAAACATTCAGGGATGTGATGGTCACATAGGGAATTTTCATCATATATTGATGAGGGCCTACTATCTTTAATGCCTTTCAATAAGTGCTATTTTGTTCTTGTAATATGTAGAATGTTATAATGCAGGAAAAAAGCACACAAAAAAAGCAAAAAAACAAACACTTGCACTGTTTGGAAGGTTTCCAAAATATACTTCTCTGTAGCTCAAAAACTGATGGTTTCTCTGAGATTGAAGGTAGTCGTGGCTCCTCAAAGAAACAAGAACGGTTTTGCTCTCCAACCAACAACCAACAGTTGACTTCTCATAATTTAAGAGGCTTACAAGGGACTGTACCTCAAGCCCCATTAGAGTGCAGAGAGAGGATGGCAAAATTACAAAAAGCAGATTTAATCTGTATTTGAGTCCCTGGTGACCAATTCATTTTAAACCCAAGTTGTGCTGAGACAGCATGGGGATCGAAGTTAGAGGTTAAAGGATCACAGGCTGTAGATAAGAGGATAATTCATTGATTTGAGCATCTAAAAAAGGACTTTCAGTTTTTGTCTCAAGTCCTCTGGCCTCCCTGCTTTTTTCTTCAAATAAGAAAATAAATTGTTAAATATAATGCAAATATAAAATTGACATCTTCTTCTTCTTCTTCTTTTCCTTTCGGCTTTTCCCTTCAGGGGTCGCCACAGCGAATCAATTGCCTCCATCTAACCCTGTCCTTTGCATCCTCTTCTCTCACACCAACTATCTTCATGTCCCCTTTCACTACATCCATAAACCTCCTCTTTGGTCTTCCTCTAGGCCTCCTGCCTGGCAGTTCAAAACTCAGCATCCTTCTACCAATATATTCACTATCTCTCCTCTGGACATGTCCAAACCATCTCAGTCTGGCCTCTCTGACTTTTTCTCCAAAACCTCTAACATGTGCTGTCCCTCTGATGTACTCATTCCTGACCCTATCCTTCCTGGTCACTCCCAAAGAGAACCTCAGCATCTTCATCTCTGCTACCTCCAGCTCTGCCTCCTGTCTTTTCCTCAGTGACACTGTCTCGAGACCGAACAACATCGCTGGTCTCACCACAGTTTTGTACACCTTTCCTTTCATTTTAGCTGAAACTCTTCTATCACACATCACACCTGACACTTTTCTCCACCCGTTCCATCCTGCCTGTACACGTTTCTTCACCTCTTTTCCCCACTCTCCATTGCTCTGGACTGTTGACCCTAAGCACTTAAAGTCCTCCACCTTCTTGATCTCTTCTCCCTGTAACCTCACTCTTCCACTTGGGTCCCTCTCATTCACACACATGTACTCTGTCTTACTGCGGCTAACCTTCATCCCTCTCCTTTCCAGGACAAACCTCCACCTCTCTAGCTTCTCCTCCACCTCGTCCCTACTCTCACTGCAGATCACAATGTCATCTGCAAACATCATAGTCCATGGAGATTCCTGTCTAACCTCGTCTGTCAGCCTGTCCATCACCATAGCGAACAAGAAGGGGCTCAGAGCTGATCCCTGATGCAGTCCCACCTCCACCTTGAACTCCTCTGTCACACCTACAGCACACCTCACCACTGTCTTACAGTCCTCATACATGTCCTGCACCGCTCTAACATACTTCTCTGCCACTCCAGACTTCCTCATACAATACCACAGTTCCTCTCTGGGCACCCTGTCATAAGCTTTCTCCAGATCTACAAAAACACAATGCAGCTCCCTCTGGCCTTCTCTGTACTTCTCTATCAACATCCTCAAAGCAAATACTGCATCTGTAGTACTCTTTATACTGCATCTGTGACATATTTGACATATTATGGTTTATAATAAAAAACAGAGTGGCATTTGGAAAGCCAAAAATACCGCTTTGCATAACAACGTGCCTATTTTCAATTCAAAAATAAAAGGTGCTGCCGCATATATGTGTATGGATTTCTATGCTAAGTATTTTCTGGTCATTGTCATTACATTGAATTGTCAGGTGCTTCATGTACTGGTATTTAATAGCACAAGCTCTTGAAGCTACTCCAAACTTACTTTGCAGTTCGAGGCCATGTTTCATGAAAGAATATTCAAATGCTGTTTGTTAAAATTTGAACAAGGAAATAAAGATGAGTAGAAAGGTAGAAAGTTCCAACATCATGATGCGGTGCTATCTGTAATTAATCAGCAAGCACAGCCTCACACTTACAGAAACACGAGTAAATCCCCCCAACCCCTCTTAATTACTGTAATTTTCCCAGTTGTTAATGCCTTCAACAATAAATTAAGAAAAAAAAGTTGAGAAATGTACAATTTCAATTGACATGTGAGACCTCGTTCTGGGTAAAACCCAGTAGAAAAACTTGACATTTTGCATTGCACTGAATCTTAAGATCATGAGTCTTTTACAAAAATTGGTTACAGAAAAACTGAATTAGTGCAAAAAAGTTCAATCCAACATCATCATCATTATCATTATATTCAGCCTTTGATAACATGGCTAATATGATACACTGAACTAAGTGTCATGGAAAGGCTTCTTGCAGGACATGATCAAAAGACCAACTGGAACACCCCATTACCATGACAATATTAGGTCATGAACATAACGGGATTCAAATCTAAGTCTGAAAAGCATTAGATTAAAAAATTTAATAAACTGGATTTCGTAAGTTTAGTCTCATGGTTGAAATAATATAAAATACGTACAAAAATCATGGAGGGCATTTACATGTATTAAATTTTGAATATGTTTGGAAAACAAAGATCAGATTAAACAAGTGGACGAGGAACTTAGATCTGACCAAATTTCTCAACAGCCAACAAAGTATAATTTAAAACAGATTTTTGCGTTCAAACTGACAAACGACACATGAACAGACAGCCATGGTCTCAGTCCAATCACAATACTGAGATAAATATTGCAAAATATCCTCATTAAATCTAACTGTTGTATGAATTGTATGAAAATCCCAATTTATCATCATCCGACATCAGCGGTTATAATATGTAATGTAAAATTTACAATGGCAGGTCATGAGAATGGGGTGCAGATTGTACAGTTAATAATTCACATCTATGTAGGTCATCAACAATGCTTCTGCAATCTTATGATTACTGGGCTTGCGCTAGCCATTCGCCAATTCACCATAGGCGAAGTAAATTCGATATGGCTACAAGGTTTTTAGTTTGTGTAGCCACAGTGGCGTTCTTATTTTTAGGAAAAAAAGTCTAAAACTTACAACTTTCTTTGACTCGCGAAAATCCCCGAGCGATAACATAACAATAGCATGCTGCTATTTCCACATGCCGATGGAAATGGCCGAAGTGACCCGATAGCTCCCGATCATTATATATACACTCGGTTCATGACCGCCTCTCGCCCCATTAAAAAAAACCTAGGGCTGTCACTTTAACACGTTAATTAGATTAATTAATTACGCTGCAAATTAAAGTGCAATAAAAATTAAACCAATTAATCGTGAGTGGCAAGTCAATGCACAAGCATTTTAAATTTTGCCCATTGAGTGACCCATAGGCTGCAGCGGCACGTCACTTCCTACCTGCACCACAAGTCAAAAGCAGGGTGACTGACAACCAAGATGGACGCGACACAGGAGAGCAAGGCAAACCCACTCGGGCCTTTGGGCAGAAAGTTTATTTATAAAAAGAACAAAGACGGGACTATCAACAAAAACGCAGTGATTCTGCGCTGCCAATCTGCGCTGTAGACGCCTCCGTCAGTCTGCTCCAGGGCAGCTGTGGCTACACAAGTAGCTTACTATCACCAAGTATGAATGAGGAGTGAATGAATAATGGATCCGATGTAAAGCGTCTCTGAGTGTCCAGAAAAGCACTATATAAATCTAATCTATTATTATTATTATTATTATTTGCACCTTTTGGAAAGAGAATTTCCATATTACCGAAGCAGCTCCAGCCCAACGTATCATTTAAATGCAAAACATGCCAAGGACACAGAGTTGAACGTTAGCTTACCCTTTTAAAGGAAAAGCCTGTTGGCATCTTGCTATTTAGTTGCCTTATTTAGAGGCATGTTATACTATTCATTTTGAATTGCTGTATTGAGTCAGCTTTAGTATTCATTTTGATTGAGAGTCTGCTTATTTGCCTCTTTGAGACTCAGCCTCATTTTATTTCTGAATTTTATTCATTTTATTTAACTGTATTCATATAGCATTTTTGAGAAATGCACCTGGCCTAATTGGTTTGCTGATGTGCTTGACCTTTTTCCTTTTGAATTTCATTTATAAAGCACACTTAACCAATAAAAAATGTGGATTTCAAATCTTTTCTTCTCGGTGCATTCTATTGATTAGTCATGCACTACAATTTTGTAATGTCCTAGAATTCAAATTCTTTATTTGGGGCCTTTAACAGGTATGAGATTAAAATGCGATTAATTAATTAGATTAATTTTTTAAAATGCCTGACAGCACTAAAAAAAAAAAACAGGATTCTTTTTTTACAAGCTAAACCCGCGAATTGGTGTACAACAAGGTGAGGACGATCGATTGAAAGAAAATGAGAATAGTGTTTTATAGTAGATTTTGCGTTAAAATTCTAATTGAACAACAAATGGTGAATGCTGAGAGGGGGGAGGAGTGGTGACAGACCGATCAGAAGGTAATTGAAAGATATTATCAATACTTTTTTGTAGTCTTAGACTTTTGATCTCTATGACCAGCAGGAATAACCAGCGATGCATGTAAATGTGCATTCACCTCGTTTGCCATTTTTCATGCCTTTTTAAATTGAAATGAAAAATCATATTATCGAATTTAAAAAAAAAACAAACTAAACTATGGCATACCAATGGTGTTGTCTGAAATGTATGCTAG
Source organism: Antennarius maculatus (assembly GCA_013358685.1). Lineage (NCBI taxonomy): Eukaryota > Metazoa > Chordata > Actinopteri > Lophiiformes > Antennariidae > Antennarius > Antennarius maculatus. The sequence goes on along the minus strand of CM023613.1, from coordinate 9,575,247 downwards.
TCCAAGTAAAACTTACAAGTAAACATCAAGTAATATTTTGTATGACTGTATCTTCACATAGTGAATGCAAGTTTTCAATTGTTGAATCTCACATTTATACCTGCATAAAGTAGGATAGAAATAAAGATAGTTAAGCTTGAACTATTGACTGTAGTGTATTTTTGTAGGTAAACTGAACAGAAGATTTTGTCCTCAGAATGCACCAGAATGCAGGAAAACCCCATTTTCTAAAAAATTTCCCCCGGACCCCCCCGTGGGGGGATATCCCCCCCCCACACACACCCCTACGACGAGTGTGGTTTTACACCCCCAACAACTGAAAACTTGTATTCACTATGTGAGGACACAGTCATTCAAAATATGACTCAATGTTTAATTCTAAGTTTTACTTGGACTACAAGACATTTTAACTTTGACTTAGACTTGATTTTAATAAATTTGATTCTTATTCTTGGTATTATTCAATGTTTACTTGTAAGTTTTACTTGCTATTATAGCAAGCCGCTGTCTTGAACACAGAATGTGGCTTTTTGTGGCTTACTCAATTCTTTTACACTGAGCCACAGTGCAAGCCCAGGATTACATTAAATTTATAGCAACATTGAGTAAAACACCATTATTGTATCTGTCAAGAGCTTCTCTCGGTGCTGTTTGTAAATGCAGGTCACAGCTTGATGCAACATGATGCAGATTATTTCTATGAATACAACTGTAGTTAGCGAGAAGACAATCCATTCATTCAAACTATATTTCTCTATCACGATCATGTTTATTTCTGCTGCTGTTTTCCTTCACTACAGCCATGAGGCATTGTACTGTTTAATACCACTGAACACACATGCTCACATGTATATCGGTCTATTTCTGGCTTACTGTGAAGTGATGGTGGTGGAAGAGGTTTGTTACTGAATGGAAATGATGTACATTGATGTCCTTGAGCAACAGCAATCAGCAGTTGCAGTAAGAGATTGCTGAATAGCCTGAAGTAGCTGAAGCCCATCCTCTCAAACTTGGGTTGTACCTTAATTTCAAGTTCCCTACAGTAATGTGCTAACCTTTTCACAGCTATGTAGCAAGCAACTGATAAGATATGAGGAGCAAGGAAACCACATATTTCGGAAATTATACAGAGCTTGAGAGTTATCTTGAAACAACACCTCTGGTGTTACTGCCTGGGTTATTGGGTGTTGTAGTAAGCCCCGACCCGAGCAATGACTCGCTTCACTTGCCGTTTGAGATTATCCTCATTATCTATCCTGCTTGTGCAAAACCTACAAATGCAGACTCTTAAACTTTAAGCTGTCCAAAGTGACAATTATAAGCCTATGCTTAACTAGTAAAAGGAAAAAAATGGAAGAAATTGGGCTTCGAATGGATGGAATTCTAGACATTACGGCTGGGAATAGGCCACTGATTGTCAACACTGAATAATACCAAGACTTCTACAGTATATTGTATATATTTACTGAGGCAGTGGTTTTATGGTAGGGGCAGGCATGAGACGCAGATGGTGGTGGTTTTATTAGTGACTATCTGACTACACAGAAATGCTGTGATGAGATCCAGATCCACTACCTTTTCAGCCTGCTGCCATCAGGGAGGAGACTGCAGAGTCTGCGGGCCAAAACCAGCAGGCTCAAGGACAGTTTCTTTCACCAGGCAGTCAGGAGGCTCAACTCCCTCCCTGCTCTGCCCCCTGCCACAGCCTTGAACTCTACTTTCACCCTGCCCTGCGCCCCCCCACAGCACCTGATTACCTTTCTCTTGCTCTCCTTCTGTCAAGTCAGGGACTGCGCACACGTCACTTCCCATATGGTATTAGAGACTTTATAGATGTTTATCTTCCCTTCGTGTTTGTTCCTATACTTTGTGTTGTACTGCCTGTGTTGTACTGCCTGTGTTGTACTGCCTGTTGTACTGCCTGTGTTGTACTGCCTGTGTTGTACTGCCTGTTGTACTGCCTGTTGTACTGCCTGTTGTACTGCCTGTTGTACTGCCTGTTGTACTGCCTGTTGTACTGCCTGTGTTGTACTGCCTGTGTTGTACTGCCTGTTGTACTGCCTGTTGTACTGCCTGTTGTACTGCCTGTTGTACTGCCTGTTGTACTGCCTGTTGTACTGCCTGTTGTCCATGGGTCAGAGAGGAATGCAATTTCATCTGTGCTGTATGTCGTGCATATATGGTACATTTGACAATAAAGCTGACTTTGACTTTGACAGAGACCCATTACTGTGTCATTCAATCATCATCATCAACATAATTTCAGCATGGCAGTGCATGGTCTTGGACATGTACCTTTATAAGCCCTCTACAACAGAACCCAGCAGAAACGAATTTCCACTAGTGAATTAAAGTGGCACAATCATTATATCTCTAATGCCTGGTTTTCCTAATAACTGGAGGTCAAATTTATAACTTAAAATAGAATTCAGTTCGACTACAAGAATGCAGAAATCGATAAATTTAAACCAAATTCGGCATTGGACTATGTCCAAGGTGGTCATAGTCGTAACTCATAACTTTTAAGGAACAAGTGAGTGTTCACTTGCTGCTCTATGCCTCTCAACGAGTCATACTCATTTTTACCAGTTGCTATGGAAACATTTCTCCCCTCTCCCTGTTTTTGACTCTTCCTCTCCTTTCTGATTGGATGAGGGGCTATTTACATTAAAGAGGTTTTCAGAACAGTGTAGAACTTAACCTGATCACAGTGACTGGGTTCAGCCCTTGGGCCAATTGTTGTATAATGTTCCGATCGTCTGCCCCGGTTATGTTTAAAGAGTGCATTTTAACAATTCATTTGATGCTCTGTTGGGGCTTCCGTTATTATAGTCCCGAGCTGAGGCATCATTATATGCCAGGCTCTGAACTCTTGGGGTATTTTATTTGTGCATTGCCTTCAAAACATGTTAGACCCACACAACAGATGGTCAGGCATTCACAGTAAATCTTTGTGCATTAGATTTAAAAGAAACAAAACGGTGATGTTCCAGCCCGGAGGGAACAACTAATGCAGAGATGCAGCATGACTCTTAATTTTATCCATCTCAGTCCAAACTAAACTTGAAAATTGAAATCTTGATTTTTAAATCTTTTCAATCCATCAATACCACACAAGGAGCTGGATGATTTAACTGTAATTAAAGTACTGCTATAAAACAAATGATTAATTACATTTCAACATTAATATAGTCTTCAATAACAGTAAACAGATAGCAGAATTGGATCGGTGCCAGCAGAATTGTACATTTCAAAGACAGGGGTCTAAAATATCACTTGAAATACTGACGTAATGGCCATATTTATGGGTTATATAATAGGGCAGCGCACATTAGGAAAAGAGGCCGAGGCAGCACAAGCTGAGCTGCTGATGAGTCAAACATATATCAGCTTTTGAAGAATGGCCTGGCTTGGATATCGAGTTTCATAAAACATTTCGCATTGAATACCTTGTCAGACAGAGAAGAAAAACAAGTGCTTCCAAAAAAGTTGTCATTTCGGTCAGGTCTTGAAAGTAATGTTAGGTACAAACTTACACGTTCAGAACAGGTTGCACTTTCAAAAAATACTGATCATGCCAGGACTGCAAGCCAGTCAGAACACTAAATAAACAGTACTATCCGAGTATACATTCAGAATCATTCAATGAAAATTAAACATACGTCAGATATGATGCTTTTCTTGTTAATAAAGAAAAAAATAGCAGCACATTTAATTTTGAACATACAAGGATTCTGTGAAGCGACTTCTTGCAGGAGTAGCTTACACGAAATGCTAGAATTACAACCAACATGCTGGTGGTCCTTATAACGTCACCATATCAACACAACAGCAACACAAATTAATTGAATGATTAATCACAAATAATAAATGCAAATTCCAGAATGTGGAATAATTTACTGTATTATTTATAACATAATGATTTAAATACTACGTTAATAAATGTTCATTTGGCTTATTTATAACCTCATTTTGAAGTGCTACTTAACCACGTTATTTAAAAATATTGGCTTTTTTCAATTGTTCATCAAATCTGCTGTACGTTAACCATGTATAAGGAAAGCATTCTCAAAACGTGCCACGGTGGTAGGGTTAGAAGGTTGGCTGGATTATTGACAAAAACAAAACAAAACAAAAACAAAGCAACCGAGCAAGCAAGAAGGATAGATCCAGTCTAAGTACTGAAATGCAAAAAATAGCAGCACATTTAATTTTGAACATACAGATTAATCTGGTGGCAGGTCAGATGGTTAGCACAGTATTTTGTCTTTAAGACCCAACTTACCAACCAACAGTCCAAGGATAGATCCCATCTATCTTTTGAATACCAGACCAAATTTTCAGTAGGTGATTATTGCCAGTGGAAAATCATTGAGAATGTTTTCCTACTGCTCACTGCCAATTCTGCAGACTAAAGAACAGACTGATTAACAGTAAAATAATTAGGTGGATCAGCATTAAAAGAATACATAAAGACGAGCAATAAAGTATTAAGTTGGATTGCTTAAGGTTGGTTAAAGACATTTCATCTCTCATCCAAGAGACTTCTACAGTTCTGTATTTTTTAACAAGTCGGAGCAAGGCAAGAGATGATTTGAAGAGGAAATATATACAAATAAATAAAAATTTGCCCTGTAATAAGTGTTTTGGTAGAGCCTCTCCTTTGAAAAACACTGCCATTGTACCATATCGACTTTGCGGCAACATGATGACTCAAACCAAAATAGGAGTCAGAGTGAACTCTCCCTGATGGGTATGCTTCTCTGAGCTGCATTCCTCCTCCATACTGATGGAGGAGGAATGGAGGAGGATCATCTGGAACTAAATGAGTTACGGTGCACTCCACTTCAGTGGGCAACAGAATTCACCCTCATTCATGCTATTTAGTGTGAGTGCCCTTCAGCGTCTGCCTCAGCTGTGCACCACACACCAGAAGCCTGGGGAGGCGCGGAGGCGGGGTGCTGGGTGTGTTGGCCTATCAGGCCACGCTGTGCACTCCTGTAATGAGTCAGTGTTTAGAAGGATGAAAATGTAGACAATATCCTGTCAGGGACTCCAAACAGGGGAGGAAAATAAGCTTCTGAATGAAACAACAAAAATTTTTTTTACCCTTTTAAATAATTATGATAATTTATTTGAACACAAGCCAAAGTTATCACAGTCCTGGATAAATATGTTTCGTAAAAGGCAAGAAACAGATATTTGATGCTGTGAAATAATAATAATTATGTTGGATTTGTTCCAGCTCAGAAATCTAATAGAGCTGTGCATCCTGTGCACGGACTGATAAAAGCGGTCTGTCACCACTTCCAAGAGAGACATGTATAGTTTGTGAAACGGACAGATTCTCTGGAAAGAAAGCAACGATTTCGATTTTCTATTTGAATCTTGTATGGCAACTAAGTACAAGAAGAAGTCTGTGTGGCATGAACAATGACTGAGACCACAATGAATCACCGCAGACTGTCACAAAATAACGCTATTTCTTCCAGATTAAATCCTGACAGTGGTTCTCAAGTGGCTTCCCTGTTAGTGCTAGTCACGACACACTCCGTGAAAAAGTCCACAAAGCACCTGCCTCCTCGCAAACGTCGAGACAGCCATTAAGGTTCAGGAGGATATAATACTCCACTGTGTAGAATTTCATGCTCATCTAATTATTACTGTAATGACCAAGAGGCAAAAAAGGGGGATGCAGGGAGAACAGGAAGGAAGAATGATGAGCAAATGTATTGCAGTTGTTAAGAAAGGTGACAGCCGAAGGGGGGAAAGCTGTTGTCCTCCCTCAACAGACTCCTTCATTTTACTTGTGACATCTTTATATTGCACTTGGGTTATAATTTTATTAATATTTTGCTTGGTTGCTCATCCCTGTGGGGTGGGAGGGCAGGAGGGAAAGAGCCACAATGACCACTCAGCCACAATCTGCCTTGGACCACGCTGAACCCCAAAGCCTGGCACACGTCCACAGCTCTCTGTGTGTCCATTCAAACAGCATGCAAGTTGGGAGGAGCCGGATAAGCCTGTGACTCCACCAGGAAGAGGATCAATAAGAGGGAATGCACCATTTCAGATACAGCCAGACAGAGCCAGGGGGCAGAGCAGCACTGGAGTATTCATTATGTTGTGTGGGATGTCACAGCGTGCACAACCTCTTCTGGAGCCGTCTATGAATGGAGGAAGATGACACAGACCCATTAGAGATTACTGCAGACCACACAGTAATTGGATTGAAGTACTAATGAAAATAAAGACGGGAAAATGAGCCTCGCTAATTCAGGGTTAGAGAGCTGATGGATAATTGCACGAAGGCTGATAGCTGGTAAGGAAATTGGCCACCAGGTGAACAAACCTATTGCATGGAAAAAAAGTTCAACAGTGTTCACCAGAGCTATCCCTTTTCCTTTTGCTCACTGGTACGGTGGCAGTTGGGTGCAGAAGAGCATTTGGAAATCATCCACAAGCAGTCAATCACATACCGATGCCCCCAACTGCCATACTGACAGAGTTTGAAATGACCAACTGTCAAGCAACAAATACTGGGAAATTTTGCCAGCAGATAAATGAGGGTTGCCCGCAGTGGCAGAGATGATGATGATGCCTCAGCTGGTCTTTTCTTGCCCACACATAATGTTCCTGCTGACAAGTAGACACACAACACAAGAGTCGATCAAACCAAAGCAAAACTTACTGTATTGCTTTGGTTTTCTTTTTCTTTTTTAAAATTCTCAATCCAGCATGGCCTCTTGGGAAATGTAGGCAGTCACAATTTCAGCTTTCATCAAACTTTCTACAAAAAGAGATATGTGTGTGTGTGTGTGTGTGTGTGTGTGTGTGTGTGTGTGTGTGTGTGTGTGTGTGTGTGTGTGTGTGTGTGTGTGTCTGTGTGTGTGTGTGTGTGTATTCGTTTTCATGTGTGTGTGCGTACTGAATGTAGGGACAACAACACGTTAGTTGGGTTAGTGAAAATCAATGTAGGCAAAGCCAACTGCTGCTCATCACTTCAATCAGTCCCTCAATTAGCACAAGTTTAGAGATATTACAGTGAGTCCAACACTCACTGACATACAACATGAAACTTGAATGACATTTGAAATCCTGCTACATGATTAAAGCGCAGTAGCAGGTGAGCACACACTGTCAAGGAAATGCACCAAACACAAGGTTTTTACAAGTATCTAATAGTGACATAACCAAATTGATCAATTGTGATGTTTGCAGTGATAAATAACTTGATAATTCTGCCTATTTGAGAAATAACCTCATCAAGTTTTTAAGCAGCACCCCACAATGAGCTGGCATTTCATCTAGCTGGCATTGTCCCTAGTCAGCTGGGATAGGCTCCAGCAGACCCATGTCCAGCAAGGTGGACATGCAGCTGAAGTCAAGATGATCGTAATTGTCTCATGTACAAGAAATTGGATGGACGAATGGAGGTTCTTAAGTGCAATTCAGCACATATTTACTAAAATAAGGCAAAAAGAAGACATATGGTAACATTTGTTCATTGCCTTCGAAAGTTGTGTCGTGCTTTTTGTCAACAGTATTCTCAGTGTTGGACGACAACACCAGTTTACTTTGGACATTTTGGTCCAGGTCTGGAATAAGACAAGTAGCAAGTTACTCCAGGCTGAGCAGCTGAAGAATTGCGTCTTTGCAGTTGTGAGTCTGGCTTGTTCAGAGGCGCTTCAATCATGCTGTCGCCATTTTATTACATTAATGGATAACAAGCATGGTCGTCACCGAGGACAGTAAAACACTATTATCTTCCCTGTGCAGCTCTCAGCTGCCCTCCTGTGCCTGCATGTGAGCTTAGAGTCCTCCAATCCCCCAATCTTTTCTTTTTATATATTTAAGAGGTAGCCGAATTCTGGTGTCGGGGGGCCAGCTGCAATTCAGAGGCTACTGGTGGTGCAAGAGTGGAACAATCTTAATGACTAATGTGCATGTCTGTGGTGTTGGAAACCCAGAGCAGCCTCAGGAGATCCAAATGCAAACACAAAGAGAACATGAAAATTGTGCAGAGTTGACGCAGAAATGCTAATATCCACTGAAAGAAAAGACCAAATAGAATGTCATTGATTGTACAAATAAATCAGGACGTTAAACCAGAATTTTTTGCCAATCGGTTTGTTCCGAACAGAAACAGAATTATAACGTTTCCGATTTTGCGTTCCACTCATAAACTGACGTTCCTGAACTGGTTAGAACAAAAAAATATAGTTCCTGAACCAATTAATAACGTTCCTTGTAAATATAAAAATGTAAATACCGGCAGATCGGCCATTTTCCACCGACATGAGACGTAATACGTCACTACGTAGGATGGCTGCGATGGACCAATTAGAGAACATGACGCAAGGCTACTTCCGGCACACCTCCGGTAGGTACCACTATACTGTACATGCCGGTACTGTACCACAGGTACGCTGTTAACCACATCTGTTTGGCTAAAGACGACCGATATGGCGTCAGGGAAGAGACACATACAACATCCTGAGAGGATTAACGGAAGAACTCCAACCACTGGACATTGGTGTGATGGGAGCGATGGATGAGAGATGGTGAACACACGTTTACCAGGACTGGGAGGCAGTGCCAAGCGAGTTACACCACAATATGTGGTGGATTATGAGATGTCTGGACTAACGGATTAGCTTTGACTTTTGTCCGATGTTTCGCAAAAGCCGGCATCATTACCGGACAGCCACCCGGAAACCGGACGGTCAGCGATTGTGAAATTGTCGAGCTATTCAATGCAGATAGAAGGTAAAGGATTCGAAGGACTTAGCACAGATTTATCAAAAAATAAAGAAATAAAAATATATTTAAAAATAATGTCGGTGTATTTTTTAAATATGTAGTACAGCACAGTTCAACCACAGTCACCTTTTTGCTATCGTTAGCAAGCATGCACCGAACAATAATGTGCGCCGTGTATCCAGTTAAAGTACAGAAATAAACTCAATTATTTAGACTGCACCTAATGTAGCCACACCTAATGCACCTAATGTATCCACAAGAGGACACAAGCCAGTGTCTTATTGTTCCGGTCCCAAGCCAGGAAAAAACAGAGGGTTGCAGGAAAGAAGGGCATCCGGCGTAAAACTTTGCCAAATCAAACATGCGAATCAAACCTATGACTTCGGTACCGGATCGGTCAAGGCCCGGGTTAACAACGACCGCCATCAGTGCCATTGACCTACAGGGTGCCGGTGGAAATTGGACTACCGTTCGTCGAAGAAAGAGAGGAGGAAAGTGTGATCTTAGGAAGAGAGAGAAGAGGAACGCCAAGAGTATAGGACTGAGAGTAGGGACGTTGAATGTTGGAAATATGACAGGAAAAGGTAGAGAGTTGGTTAACATGATGCAGAGAAGGAAGGTAGACATACTGTGTGTCCAGGAGACCAGGTGGAAAGGTTGCAAGGCTAGAAGTTTAGGAGCAGGGTTCAAGTTGTTCTATCATGGTGTAGATAGGAAGAGAAATGAAGTAGGAGTTATCTTGAAGGAGGAGTTTGTTAGGAATGTCCTGGAGGTAAAAAGAGTGTCAGATAGAGTGATGAGTCTGAAGCTAGAAATCGAAGGTGTGATGTTCAACGTTGTTAGCATGTATGCTCCACAGGTAGGATGTGAGCTGGAGAACAAGGAGAAATTCTGGTTGGACTTTGAGACGTAATGTAGAGCATAACTAGAAGTGAGAGTTATCATAAGTGCAGACTTCAATGGACATGTTGGTTCAGGAAACAGAGGTGATGAGGAGATGATGGGCAGGTTTGGTATCCAGGAGAGGAACGCAGATGGACAGATGGTGGTTGACTTTGCAAAAAGGATGGAAATAGCTATAGTGAATACTTTCTTCCAGAAGAGTAAGGAACATAGGGTGACCTATAAGAGAGGTGGTAGGAGCACATAGGTAGACTACACCTTGTGTAGACGGTGTAATCTGAAGGAGATCAGTGACTGCAAAGTAGTTGTAGGCGAGAGTGTAGCCAAACAGCATAGGATGGTGGTATGTAGGATGACTCTGGTGGTGAGGAAGATGAAGAGGGCAAAGGCAGAGCAGAAGACGAAATGGCGGAACCTAAAAAAGGAAGAGTGTTGCATGACTTTTAGGAAGGAGTTAAGACAGGCTCTGGGTGGTCAGGAGGTGCTTCCAGATGACCGGACAATTATAGCTGAAGTGATCAGGGATACAGGTAGGAGAGTACTTGGTGTGTCATCTGAAAGGAAAGGTAGATAAGGAGACTTGGTGGTGGAATAAGGAGGTACAGGAGTGTATACAGAGAAAGAGCTTAGCTAAAAAGAAGTGGGACACTGAGAGGACTGAGGAGAGTAGACAGGAGTACAGGGAGATGCAGCATAAGGTGAAGGTAGAGGTAGCAAAAGCCAAACAAGGGGCTTATGATGACTTGTATGCTAGGTTGGACAGTAAGGAGGGAGAGACTGATCTATACAGGTTGGCAAGACAGAGAGACAGAGATGGGAAGGACGTGCAGCAGGTTAGGCCGATTAAGGATAGGGATGGAAGTCTATTGACAGGTGCCAGTAGTGTGATGGGAAGATGGAAAGAGTACTTTGAAGAGTTGATGAATGTGGAAAACGAGAGAGAACAAAGACTAGAAGAGATGACTGCTGTGGACCAGGAAGTAGCAAAGATTAGTCAGAATGAAGTGAGGAGGGCATTGAAGAGGATGAAGAGTGGAAAGACAGTCGGTCCTGATGATATACTTGTAGAGGTTTGGAAGTGCCTAGGAGAGGTGGCAGTAGAGTTTCTTAATGGGTTGTTCAACAGGATCTTAGATAGTGAGAAGATGCCCGAGGAATGGAGGAGAAGTGTGCTGGTGCCCATTTTTAAGAACAAGGGAGACGTGCAGAGTTGTGGCAACTACAGAGGAATAAAGCTGATGAGCCATACAATGAAGTTATGGGAAAGAGTAGTTGAAGCTAGACTAAGGGCAGAAGTGAGCATTTGTGAGCAGCAGTATGGTTTCAAGCCAAAAAAAGAGTACTACAGATGCAGTATTTGCTTTGAGGATGTTGATAGAGAAGTACAGAGAAGATCAAACGGAGCTGCATTGTGTTTTTGTTGATCTGGAGAAAGCTTATGACAGGGTGCCCAGAGAGGAACTGTGGTATTATATGAGGAAGTCTGGAGTGGCAAAAAAGTATGTTAGAGTGGTTCAGGACATCTATGAGGACTGTAAGACAGTGGTGAGGTGTGCTGTAGGTGTGACAGAGGAGTTCAAGGTGGAGGTGGGACTGCATCAGGGATCAGCTCTGAGCCCCTTCTTGTTTGCTATAGTGATGGACAGGCTGACAGACGAGGTTAGACAGGAATCTCCATGGACTATGATGTTTGCAGATGACATTTTGATCTGCAGTGGGAGCAGGGAAGAGGTGGAGGAGAAGCTAGAGAGGTGGAGATTTGTCCTGGAAAGGAGAGGAATGAAGGTTAGCCGCAGTAAGACAGAGTACATGTGTGTGAATGAGAGGGACCCAAGTGGAAGAGTGAGGTTACAGTGAGAAGAGATCAAGAAGGTGGAGGATTTTAAGTACTTAGGGTCAACAGTCCAGAGCAATGGAGAGTGTGGAAAAGAGGTGAAGACGCGTGTACAGGCAGGATGGAACGGGTGGAGAAAAGTGTCAGGTGTGATGTGTGATAGAAGAGTTTCAGCCAAAATGAAAGGAAAGGTGTACAAAACTGTGGTGAGACCAGTGATGTTGTTTGGTCTAGAGACAGTGTCACTGAGGAGAAGACAGGAGGCAGAGCTGGAGGTAGCAGAGATGAAGATGCTGAGGTTCTCTTTGGGAGTGACAAGGAAGGATAGGATCAGGAATGAGTACATCAGAGGGACAGCACATGTTAGAGGTTTTGGGGATAAAGTCAGAGAGGCCAGACTGAGATGGTTTAGACATGTCCAGAGGAGAGATAGTGAATATATTGGTAGAAGTATGCTGAGTTTTAAACTGCCAGGCAGGAGGCCTAGGGGAAGACCAAAGAGGAGGTTTATGGATGTAGTGAAAGATAACATGAAGATAGTTGGTGTGAGAGAAGAGGATGTAGAAGACAGGGTTAGATGGAGGCAATTGATTTGCTGTGGCGACCCCTGAAGGGAAAAGCCAAAAGGAAAAGAAAAAGATTTAGACTGCACCTCTTTATACAATACGCTGAATGGTGCGCAAAATACCGTAACTGAAGGACTTTTAAATTTGCAATTAAAGCAATTAGTTTGCATACTATAGACAAGCGGTTCCCAAACTTTTCAGGCCACTCACCCACTTCTACCTCCCGACTTAGCTGACGCACGTCCAATGGCCGAAACATGAAAAAAAAGAAAGAAAAGGCGTAGTCTCTATAGCCATATAGGTATCAAGTTTAATAATATAGGCTCCTGCTAACACAGAATAGATTGTGCAATAATGGGCCTAATGATCTCTCACTTTAGAAACGGTGGGGAGAATAATAGTAACAATATAAAAATGACAATAATAATATTTTAAGTCAAAATGGTCGCCGAGCGAGCCGACTACAGATGAGTGATGAACAGCAGTTATTACTATGTAACAAATAGGCCTATTTAACAAACTAACAGTTATTAAATGGTAACAAATATGCTACTCCGCCACAAAGAATCAAAATAACATAGGCCCAAGTTCAACATCATATTTTCTCTTTCGAGTACGAGTCTCATCGTGTTCTTTACCCCCTTCTCCCGATGGAGTGTCCGGGTGAGTTTTCTGTGTTCTGTGCTCCTCATTTTCAGTTTCTCTTGTCTCGTCATCATCACACTCTTTTTCCTGCTCGATTTCTTCAGCCTGGTAGACTGCACAGCTCTCAGTTGTGGCCAATGTATCCTGTCCTCTTTCATTTCTCCCAGATTTAATACCGGACAGACTGCCCGTTTTCAACCAGTTATGCATTTCGGCATATTACTGTTGCTGCTATCACAACAAGCTAGCACATAGCTAGGAGAAAGCCAAGTGCATTTTGGGTATTTTTTTTTATTTAAAATTTTCCCAAAACGTTTTTTAATAGAAAATTACAAATTATTTCCGTGAATGAATTTAAATATTTAAACTGTCAATCCTCCATTAAAAAGTATTTAAATTATTTATTTAAATTATTTATGTATTTCAAGGTGCTCAGCTGCCATTACACTCGCGCACCCCCTAGCAGCAGCTCGCGCACCACAGGGGGTGTGCGCACCACACTTTGGGAATCCCTGCTATAGACTATAATTATAGATGTGTCCCTACCATACAGTAAACAGTACCACAGCACTACACCTCTGCTTTATGCAAGTTGCATCACTGTAGTTAAGGCTTATGCCTCCTACTTAGACACTACATGAAATAAGACAAGAATAATTTCCGCCATGTCATTTACTGCTGAACAACAGATCTTCATTGTGCTTCTCCCATAGCGCAATATTGCTACACAGTGCTGGTAGTGCAGGGACACACTGCACTGAAAATGACTGCAGCCAATGAGTTAATGTCTAAATCATACATTTTAAGATTGACAATGCTCCAGTGTTTACCTGTTATGAATAAATAGCGACTGGGAGACTGCCTTTTCCTAACTGCTGCTGATAGCCGCTGCTTCTCTCTGCTCTCATTCCGCGTCAAGTGAATGACAGGAAGTGTACCATGTACCAAATATTTTCTTCAAGAATGAAAAAAAACCCGGTATTAATGGTTTGCACGTATTTTCTGTTCCAATTCTGTTCCGGAACATTAAAAAATATAAAGTTTTCGGTTTCGTTTTCGTCCCTGCCAAAATACCAAACATTTCTGGTTTTCGTTTTCGTTCCATGAACCGGTTCAAAGCCCTGAAACAAACTGAGATCAAAACATTCTTTTTTCTTATAAATGAGGACTTAAGAAACATTCAATGGTTGAGGCATCATTCTTACTCAGGTAGCATGTTTCTTATTCCAGGCCACCGCTAATGTCACCATTAATCCATGCCAGATCTAACTGCTAATCCATAACAGCAGGCCGTTCTTAAGGGTTACACTAACAACACTGTACACATTGCGATACATTTGCATGCTCAATGAAGGTGGTAACACTATAGCTTCTACACAAACCTGTGATGTGTGCAAAAAATTCATTATTGTTGACATAAGATGCTTGAGTTATCCAACGTTCATAAGAAGGACAAGCATTGTTCAGTCTTCACTACGTCTTTCCATCATTAAAAACAAAGAAAGGTCTGGTTCCAGTCCGTCAGTGAGTTACCACAGTCAGATGTGTACTCAACCACGCACATTTCCAATTCAGAGGTTCTGAATTGTAAAGCAAGAAACCACAAGATCCCAGTGAGTGGGTTGTTAAATGTCTGACTCTAAAGAATTGAATGCAATAAACATGATGCTTTAAGTAGGTATACATGGAAAGCAGTTAAGGTAAAACTAGGACTATTTCATCCTTAATTCAGCTGAATGTTGTGATTCAATCATTTTCACAATTTTAGTGATATAACATGTTCATATTGTGAGCAGCCAAGCCCTGACTCATGGACCAACTGTTCCTAGCCCTGGTAATGTTAATGTTTACATGTTTAATGCCAAATATTTCTTTATCCACAAATCGACTGTAAATTCAGGCCACATCCGTCATTAAAATCCATTGCACTAGATCATATCACAGACAGTTATCTCCTTGAAACAACAACCTGAAAGGTCTAGTTCATTTGGGAAAGACTTCATACAAGGTAATTAAAAGGACTCATTTTGAAGCTCGAGGAAAGGGGAGGACAAGTCCTCTCATTTTCTTCATAAAGCTTCTGGTTTAAAAAAAAGAGCAAGGAAAGCCCAAGGTTGTGTTTTTCATTCTCTGAGACGGATCAACGAGGTGTGTTCTGTCTTCACAACGGCTCCACTGAGGGCGACAGATGGCATAGAGGTACCTCATGACACAAAATGAGATTCCACACGCGCGCGCACACACACACACACACACACACACACACACACACACACACACACACACACACACACACACACACACACACACACACACACACACACACAGTTGGCCAATCAGAGGCTGGACTACAAAAATAAACAGTGGGATGTGGACAACCTGCAGAGACTTGGCTACTGTATTCCTCAGGATTAAGAATATGTTGAGCAGAGCCCCTCGCATTAAACCAGACACTTAAAATAGGGTTGAGGTGAATTTAAGGGACTTTATGCCTTTTTATCTGATTTTATGGCTGCTTGTTATACATGTCATGGGGCGTACCGCTTTCAGCTAAGAGGCCGGTGATACTTTCATTACATGTGGACTCAAATGGATTTGAAGGTTATATTTAGTTTGAGTGGCTTTCACATACTTATATTTGATTGATCTCAGGTCAGGTAATAGTTAGCAGTCAGGTCAGTCTATAATTATAAATTTACATTCTGTAAAGGCTGGTTACAGGTAGTGTAAACTGCATGTCTGCAATGGGGACGATAACATCTTTTCAGGAAACACTGCCTGAATTTCTGGCTACTCACCTCTCACTCACAATCTGGATTTTCTTCTGCCTTTTTAGTGAGCAGCACGACAGGTGACATTTTCCATTTAAAATGCAGGACTTTTATTTCACCCCACTCAAATTTCTCAAAGGGTGACAGGAACCTCTACTAAAAGTAATCCCTGAAAAGTCATTGCAACTTAGCAAAATGTCTGATGTAATTCTCTGTTTCACCTTTACATGATAGAATGTCACTGACCAACATCTATCTTCTATCATCCATTAACACACCTGCAATTATAATGTATAAATTGCTTTGATTTATAGCCATCATGTTCCATTTGTGGAGTCTCTGCATATAAAGGTTTCGTGCTTACTTATCTGTTGGTGGACGGTTTACATGTTTCACTTTACTAATTGCGATGGAGACGCTGACTGTAAAACAAGTGCTTTTCCCTAAGAGTTGGCTGCCAGCCTAACAGCCACCTCCTTGTTTCAGTACAGGGAACTTTATTATATGCAAGTTGATATTAATAAAACTGTTTTGACAAACCAGTTTCCAGTTGCAATGCATGTAGAATTACAACCACTTTCCTCTGCTTTAGAACAGTTTGAAGCAGAGGATGACAGAAAATAGGGGCTTGGGATACATGTTTGAGCTCCCATCATAGTAAAGTCAAGACCCTTTCGAAAATGAACTTTTTAAGCCCAGTGCATATGATGACGATAAATTCTAACCATATGCTGAAACTTTCCAATGAATGAAAAATGTGTCGCACAATGAGCTCATGAAGTAATATTGTGACTGTGATGAATGGTAATATTAGTAACCATCAGGCTAGTATCAATAATTATAGAAGGAACAGTAATGGCAGCACTGTCACCAATATAAAGGGACCATGACTTCAAATCAACCTGTTAAAAGTGAGGGCTGTTGTTATTTCAGAGGAGTCACAAAGATTTAGCTGGTATAAACGTGAAAAATATGAAGGTACGGAAAATGTAAATTACTGTCTCCATTTCCATCCATTTTCTTCCGCTGTATCCGCCGCAGCGGGTCACAGGGAGCTGGAGCCTATCCCAGCTGGCATGGGGCATGAGGCAGGGGACACTCCAGGCACGACGCCAGTGCACCGCGGAGCCACACACAAATGCAGACAACCATGCACACACACACACACACACACACACACACACACACACACACACACACACACACACACACACACACACACACACACACACACACACACACACTCACTCCTACAGGAAATTTGGGATAGGCCAATTAACCTGAAGCGCATATCTTTGGAGATGGGAGGAAGCCGGAGAACCCGGAGGGAACCCACGCAGACACGGGGAGAACAGGCAAACTCCGCACAGAGACGGACTCGAACCGGGACCATGCCGCCCAAAATACTGTCTAATAATTGTTATTTAAAACAAAACAACCAGAAGAAGAAATACCAGACACCAAAATATCAGAAGTTTTGAAAATACTGTACACCACTAAAACAGAAATATTCAGACATATTCTATGTAGTACTAGTGAAAGTAATAGTAGTAAATAGTAGATAGTAAATGATATTAAAAAATAGAGAACACCCATGAAGATTTTCATTGTTGCTCTAAAAGAAAACATCCTTATCAGCACCAGAAGGTCTACAACATGTGCTGCATTTTCATATCAAGGCTCCAGTGCACAATGGTGCCACTGGTGCGCTCAATTCAGGTGCACCAATTACACATTAATCATCTCTTATCTCATGTTAACGAATGTAAGTGGGAATTAAGGTGTAGATAAAGGCTGTTTTTATTTAAACCACAGCATAGTTTACGTTGGATAACCTTTAATAGTTAGAGAAAGAAAAATTTTTTAATGAAATATGTGATAAAAGGCTTTTTTTATTTAAACCACAGCATAGTTTACGTTACATAACCTTTGATAGTTATAGAAAAATAAATCTTTAAATGAAATAAAATATGTGATAAAAGAAAAGTTTTAAATCGATACAATTCCCCATTCTTGCCAGGTTATTGGATTTAACTGTAATGTACAAGTATTTGTGGATTTCCTCTATCCTCCTCCCCTTCAGGAAAAAAAAGGGAAGGGGTGAAAGGATGGGGGAGCATACAAAATAGTGTATGATATAAAACCTTCCTAAAGCCAGCATTAACATTTATGATGTTAGTACAGTAGTACCACGAGATATGATTTTAATCCATTCCGTGACTGAGCTCGGACGTCAAACTACTTGTAAGTCAGACTACTCATAAGTCAACCAAATTTTCCCTCTTTAAAGTAACTACAATTTTAATCTGTTCCAATCTTGTGAAAGAGCCCTAAACTTGAAAACAGAAAAACAATTATCAACCAATAGAGATCCATACGTTGCCTGTGCATAATTGATTATATATGTTACGTAAACAATCAAAGTATGAAAAAACACATGAGGTCTTTAGAATGAGATACAGTCTCAGCTGATGTATCCATCCACCAAATTGCGGCATTGTCCGAAGCACGACTCGTATCTCGGATTTTGCTCGTATGTCAAAGAAAAATATAGGCAGTGAGACGGCTTGTTTCTCAAAAAACTTGTTGAGCAGCTATATAGATATATAAAAAGGGGGAAAAAATGAATGAAGATTTAAGGGAAACCGAGATGTGCTGGAACACCATGGCGTGGTCACCGCTCTGGACTGACATTGAGCTCCAGACAAAACCCAACTGAACCCTGTGGGGTGACAATCACCAGCATCAACGTCCTCCACCGACTCAGCTGCAGCTCTGAGCAACTCTGACGAAGGAGTGGGCTGGGGAGGAGGATTACTGCCGTAATCAATGCTGGAGGGGACACACTAATTACCGTCTGTATAAAATGTTGTACACTACAGTTGTATCAACTAAAAAAAAAAAAGGATGTTTGTTTCTTAAAGAAGAAGCTCGGTGTAGTGGAAATGAGCAAATTAAAAAAGGAAAAAGGGTCAGTCAGCTGATCGAGTAGTTTATGATAAATACAGGGCTAATTCATGTTTTGACATTAAATTTTACTGTTGTCAAAAACTACGCTAATACTTCAAGAGCCGACACATTTTTACTGTTGGCTGTAGACTTTACATCTTTCTGAATAGACGTGTCAGAGGTGCAAATAAACACTTCACTCCCAATTATTTGTCACTTGTTTAGAACACCAACTTTGTTCTGGTAATTTAAACCATATATCTCTGGGATACTAGCAAATAAACAGTGGTTGTTTTGGATGACAGCATATTGGTACTGGTGGAAAAATAAGTACCCAAAAAGTGGTTAAATGTTCATAAACTAAGACAAAACAGCCGCTCCAAGACAGAGCCCTCCAATGACGACGTCTCGTGTTGCAAGATCAGCTTGAAAACAGGCTTGTGTATTTTATGAAGCATGTCACGACGCTGTGATTTAGAAGTGCTAAAAATAAAACAGCCCAGCTGAAATTAAAATGTGTATTTTGTACAACAGGTGTGCCATGATAGATCTGCTAGATCTGGCCTTGTGATATTGTTTGAGAAGACAAATCAATACCAAAAGGCAAGTCTCTGATAGTATGAGGGTGCTCTTTCAAGGCTTGATCACAGAGAGCATCATCACTGCAGATGCAGCTGCTTAAAAATGCCTTTAAACAGAAGAACAGCAGAAAAACTACCTGGTCCTGCTTTAATAATGGCACAACCAACAGATAGGAACAATCAGCTATTTGCCGTAAGTCTGATATTTCTTGATCCAAATTGTCATCATTTTATCATCAAATTCCCTCTACTTACTGGGAATTATTGGTGGTCTTACTGGTGCTGGCCAATAGAAACACATCATTAGCAATCAGTATTGGATGACAGTCAATGTTGAGTTGCCAATTAGTACTGATGAATCGATCATCAGATATGTTTCGTCAGAACGTGCAGAAATGTGTCCAGATAATTGATAAAACTGAGATCACTAACTAAGAGCGTCACAGACAGAAATTACATGAAAATAATTCTGGATAACTTAATAATTGAATAAACACTCTCACCTAAAACCAAGACAGAGAGATGACAGGAGGATACTACATGTTCCGGCTTCCATCTCCGGTCAAACCCAAATGCAGTTATACTCCGGCTTACGTCATTTCGAGTTACATCAATCTGGACTGTACATTGTTTTTAAAAAAAAATACACTGAAGAATTAAAATTAACTTTACACATCAATTTATTCCACTTTACATTTGTCTGCCACAAATTTCGGAATTGTAAATCACCAGTAAATAAGAATAAAAGCATATAATATTATATCATTAGCACATAGCAGCCCCCATAACTCACAATGTGAAAGAAGAGGCTGAAGCCAGCAACATTTTTTCTGTACTTTACGCCTGTCCGCCACAAATATTGGAATTGTAAAATCCCTAATAACTATTAAAAGCACTTAATATTATGTTACTTTGTGATAAACAACAATAAAAACATATAATTTCATATATTACCCTGAAGCAACCCATTACCCGCAATGTGGAAGAAGCAGCTGAAGATGGGATGGCGACTTTTTTCTGTACTATATTAAGAAATAACATTTGATTGTAAACTCAAAATCAATTCATATTAACCAAATATTATTGAAAATGTATTCATCAATAAAGTACAGTAGAGTACTGCAAATTTTCAGGTAAGCCTGGAGACAAGTCAATTCAACTTAAGTCGCATCTCCCGGAACCAACTAATGACATGAGCCGAGGTATACCTTTTCGTTCAGACTATGTTTAAACCGCATGTTACCCGAACCATTCAGGCAGAAGAAGTAGCACTGAGCCATCATGAGGCAGAAAACAGCATTTCAAAGTCTATTCCTTCTCTTAAAGTGATCGATGTCAAGCCATCGCCTCTGGGAGATCAGAAGTCTCCTGTATCCCATTGTTAAAAAAGCTGATGATTATTGTTTACTAACAGCAAACAACACTTTTCTTTTCACATCAGAAGGATTTGGGATTCACATAACTTCACTTTCCCTCACAGGCCATTCAGTTTGACAGATTTCCCAGTCTGAATAATGAATGTAATAAATAGACAACTATACAGTGTAACGGCAACATGTGAGCATCAACATGTCAACAATACCTCAAAAATATTTCTGACATGAGTTCCAGAATGCCCACAATACTTTAGAAAATGTTTTACTTTCACAACACCTCCCTACTTCTGCAGTTTCAAAAGAGAAAACATACTAAAGTCAAGCAGTAAAATATATGGTGTTAGGCACAACCACTACAGGCTGAGAAAACACAAAGCATTGCAGCAATGACTAAATAATGAAGTATCAATGAAGGTAATTGCAGCTATTCCCAAAGGCAGGTTCTCCAGATGTTGTGTTACCATATCAAACATTTTCAGGGTGCTCAGATACGCCATCATCTCTGCACCTTCTTATCACTATTACTGCCAATGAATTTGTAATTTCCATTTGCTTCAGGGAGGCTGTCATCCAGCTTTCCACTCTGTGACAAGCATGGAAAAGATGTACAATGGGGTTCATGACACATCCGGCCTCTGCTGGCAGAGAGCTTTCAGGCGGTGGAAGTCAGTGTGTTATATGGAGCAGAGGCTCCAGGGAGGAGCGTGAGCAATATGCTAAAAAAGGGCAGGGAATATCCCAAACAACAAGTGTACACAAAAACAAGTTACAAAAATATGGCACAATACTTTATGCAAAGACAAACCGAGAATAAATACCATTATCTATTAAGTTCTCTTGTCCTTCCTCCCCTTTTATCATCTCATTCTCCAAAACATGTTAACTCCCGATGGACGGCTAGTGGTCAATACTTAAAAGCATGATTATAAATAACAATACTTGATGAACATTCATTGTATTAAGTGATTGTCACAAAAGCATGCCCATAATTCTGGCAAAGCTGCAGTGATCTGTTTTAGGCTATACTGCCACTACAGTAATGAAAAAGTTAAAAATTCTTTAAAATTTAGCAACTGCATCAAAACACATAGCAATGCATTATAATAAAAATTGAATGAATTTTAGTCATGACCTGACAAGCACAAAAACTCTTAACAGACTCTTTGTCAGCTCAGAGCTTCAGGATCCTCCGATCCTCGGTTCAGAGAACAACTTTCTGCTTTCAGCTGAAAATATTTACTGTTTAGCATCTAACTCTTTGCGTCACACTATCGCAACTCTGCGGTTGTAATGAAATGATTGATTACGTAACACAATCCAATTAATTCCCATAAAATTGAGCCTGCATCTTGCCAGCCGTCTGATTCACCACTGCATACGCCACTGATGAAACGCATTGCATCATCTTAGCAACACAAATTATGGACTAATAGCTGGACGTCCACTCTTGGTTAACAACAACACTAACTTTCTTCTACACTGACGCATTCATCCTTCCTATCATGCATTCACAATCAACACAATAATGTCTGACATGAGGCTTTTAGTCTAGCTTCAGCCTGCTGTTGGAATCAAATGAAACAAAATCCAGACAGTCTGAAGTCAACTGCCTCAAGATTCATTACTTTAATACCTCCTTTTATTGATTCTTTTTTTGGGGGGAGGGGGTCATTGCGTGCCAGACTAAAATGGTGAATGGCAGGTTGAAGCCCTTGGGCTGCATTGTGTCCACGTATATATTGATAGAGGAAGAAGAAGGTCATTGCCCATACCATCATCAATATCATCAATAAAATGACAATGATCTACTCCCTGGGAAGATGAAGATACAAGACATTCTACGTTGTGTTAATAAATATAACTATATATTGGTGTTTAAAACTATTATCTGCAGCAAAATTATTGTCTTAACATATAATTACACTGATGTAAGCAACAGTATCACTGCCAAAATACAATCATGTCGAGCATTAGAGAAGCTTCACAAGTTATTCATCACAAATGTCATTTGATTTTTGACATTATTTATGGATAGTCAGATTTTGAGAACTTGTGAATTTGATTAATACTTTGTCCACTGCATGAGCTCAAAATAAATAATACGAAGTCATGTTCAGTGTGAGGTCTCCACCTGTTTTAGCTATTTAGATTGCGATCAAACAATCATGCATGCAATGTGGCAGGGATGAAAGGAGTGAAAACACAGGGATGAAAAATAGGTCTGAAATAGAGGCAAAATTTCCACAATACACATTTTGCACCCTGAATCATTTATAGCCAGGATGAATTTGGTGACACCTTTAATAGATCACACATTCCAATCCAGATATTCTCAGAGAAGCAGGGTCAACTAACAAATTAAAATTTAAAAGAAGTGTATTGACAGCAATCAAGATAAATGTTTGAAAAAATCATCATATTGATCAGAAAACATATTGCCCAAAATTTGGCCTCAGGAATGCTTTTCAGTGGTCACATCTGTTGGTTACTGTAGCTAATTGTGTAATGTGTTTACCATGCGGGATGGCAGTCTCGACGATCTGTCATTCAAAGCTAAGTCATTCTGTTTATTCACGATATCACACAGAGTAAAGGTGACAAGTCAGTCCATGCCAGATCTCCAATACCAGCACAGCTTTATGCCCAAAATAGAAAGTATACAGAACACAAAGATAGGCAAAAGCATATTCACAGGAAATTAGTAAATACACGCTGGTCAGAAAACAAAGCAAAAGGGGGGGAGTTGTGTTCCACTCCAAGGTCTGTTAACAAGCAAAACATTATTCAAACAGCCTTCAGCGTTTCAGAACCAATCTTGTCCACCGCCAGCGCTCTACTACAGAGGAGATAACTACAGTAGTCAAGTGACCTCTGACTCAGAGATGGACTCTAATCCGCTCCAATCCTGCAGAGGCACCTCCTGTCTGCTTGGGTTCAGCAATTGTGCTACTCGCTCCGGTTAACTCATGACAAAATTACCTGTTAGTGATGACAATCTGCTCCTTTCAATGAAAATACCTTCACATTATCTTTCATAGCCCGCCAATAAATATCTTCCACATCCCGGCTTCGGCAGGTACATCTGGCTGATTGTGGTAATCAGTGGAGGATGTGTGATGTGTGACACTTTATTGAAACTACTCCACTGAAACAAATGCCCATGTACCACATGTTTTCGAGGAAATACATGACTAAATACATATTCTCATGATCTTGTACATACAATTACAGAAACATTAATTTAACAATGCCATCTATTCATGAACAAAAGCGGTATTTGCTCTCATACTGAAGAGGCAAAGTTGCTACAAGATGGCATAACGCCTTCAGTTATTCATTCATTATTGATTGGGATCAATCACCACAGTTCTGCATGCGCTGTTCACATAAAAATAAAGATCAATGTAGTTGCTAAGCTCTCAAATTGCAACATGCCCCAACGATCACCTTTGAATGATATTCAAAATTGAATGGATTTCAATGAAAAATAAATCGAACACCTAAATATTATAACCGACTAGTTTTGACAGCAATATTTCTGTGTAGGTTCTTAGTTATCCAGGTCATGGTTATCCAAAGCTGTTTAAATCAATCCACTGGACTTTGAGAAAGTTTCATGAAAACATTTCACTTCTCATCCAAGAGGATTCGTCAGTTCTGAAGGTGGCTGGTCTTGCCCCAGCTTATGAACCCTGTGGGGTGTGGTCAGTGCTATTCACATTTCAACAACCGTATAGTTGAAACCTGTCTGGCTCCTCAATGATGGTTGATGGTGGTGCCAGGGGGTGTCAAAGGGGGTCGTTGAAATGCAAGTTTCACCGAGCCTTAGTATACTAATAAGGGTCATTAGCATGAGACACATCACCAGGGTTAATATGCTGAGACATTCTTTTTGGAAGTTTCAAAAGGACCTGATTGTAAATGGGTGAAAGGTAATGTCACAGACCACCCCCCCGTTCAGAGATGGCTTCTCCACCCGACATGGATAGCTTTTTTCACTCCTCTCTAAAACCATCGGTCCTTCCTGTTCCAAGATCTGAACATCAGTATCCTGAAATGAGTGTCCCTCTTCCTGGAGGTGAAGGAAGACTGCCGAGTTCGGACCTGATGAGTTGGCTCTTTTGTGTTGGGCCATGTGCTTGTGTAGTGGTTGTTAGGTTTCCCCTATGTAGACATCTGAGCTTTCCTCGCTGCATTTGATATACCAGATTCCTCTTCTGACTGTGTGGTGTGGGGTCTTTCGGGTGGACCAGTCTTTGTCTGAGGGTGTTGCCTGGCTTGAAATACAGGGTAAACCGGGCATGTCTAAGCAGAGAAGCCATCTCTTAACAGGGGGACTGGTCTGCAACATCAACTTTCGCCCATTTACAATCAGCAACCTTCAGAACTGCAAAGCCTTTTGGATGAGAGGTGAAACATTCACAAAACTTTCTCAAAGTTTCGTGAACCTTTCTTTGGATTTGACAACAGTAGTTTAGAAAACCACAGCTTACACAAAATCAAATGCAACTGGTCGATTTTGAATCACTAACTAGCAACAATAAAACAAATGATCCCTTGCTCTGGAGGGTTCTGTTGGGTTTGTTTCCCTGTAAAAGCGCTTTGAAATGTCTGTTGATTTGACTAAGCGCTTTATAAATTAAAAGCTAATTGATTGATTGGAACTATTTCTACTCATCTCACATAACACGTACATTGGCCCAAGCCCTTGTATTCAATGGACATAGTTAGTGCTGCCATATTATTACAAGACGTGCCATCTTGGTCTCTATTTTTGGAAATGACTATTACGTAATTTTAGATTAGACTGCATGACTGAAAATGAAATGAGTCTCATTCCCATCCCCAGTGTTATGACTTTCTAAGTATTCCTAATCCTTGTAGTACCTAAAAATCCCAATACTGAGATGTGCATCTATTAAATAAAATCAAATTCTGAGTAATGCAACACTTAAGTGATCCATGCAGCTATAGGTTACTAAATTAATTTAAAGGGTTTTTTCCATCCATCCATCCATCTATCTTCTGATTTGCTTCTTCCACTTTTTGCAGGTCACAGTGGGTTGCTGGATTCCATCCTAGCTGACTTATGGGTGAGAGGCGGGGGACACTCCGAGTGTAATGCCGGTGAACTGCGGAGTCGCATAAAAGACAATCACTCATGCACACACAGAGGAGGAGGTGAGAGGAAGCTGAAGAACCTGCAGAGAGCTCAGGCGGACATGGGGAGAACATGCAAACTCTGCACAGGCCAGGACTCGAACCCAGTGCCTTCTAGCTGTGAGGCGACAGCGATACCCACTGCGCCACCGTACCACCCTTAAAGGGCTTTAATTATACTACATATTTTCATGAGCAAGCAAGTTTTCTATGGATAGCTTTTGTAGCTTCTAAAGAGTTTGCAGCTTCTGTGAAAGATTCCTCAATGAATATTAAAGAGTGATTTCACTGCGGTGAACATATAACAAAGCTGATCTATGTACGGTTGTTGAAAGGGTTAAAATATACTTAAGGGGCTGTTAAAATGCTCCTGCAAGCTGCTAAAGTACATCCTGTCTTTGTGAGTCACTGACACCATTTCAAAGTAGATCCCGTACATTGAATGGATCTAAAACGACTATATCTGCTATCGCTCCCTAGGAGCTTTGCCTTCCTACTGTGATCTAATTAGAGATTAAAATAAGCTTTTTTGCAGAACGAAGTGTCACTTGACTACTTTGATTTTTCTTCTTCTTTTTTAGAATAACGTGTCCTGACTTTTTATAGGCTGTCTAAATTTCCACTCTATATAGATGAACAAGGAATAATAAGAGAGTGAATGTATTAAAAGAAATCCTATAGCCTAGCAATCAAGTGTTTCTTCTCTGTGAATGGTGATGTATCCTATAGCATTTCAATAATGAATGCACCATGATGAGCATGGATGAACACACACAATGCTTCTTTTTTTTTACACCATGTGAAAGGAAGGGTGAGCTAAATTACAGCCAGCGGCGTAATGCTTTAGCCTAGTAAGTTGAGACACAGACTTATGTTCTAAAATCAGACTTATTGTCACCTTGCTGTCAGCTTGCTGTGCTGTTTGAGTCAAGAAAAATTGCTAGTATTTCTATTAATGTGGGCTGCAGCATGACCGTGAGCTCATTTCCTGTTCCAGTGACTGTATAGTCTACCGACTAGGGTCAATGAGTCCAGTTTTCCCTGCATCTATACAAAACAGATAAATAAAACACAAATAAAGCAGAGTGCAGAATTCATAATAACTTATTTGAAAGGAGAAAAGGGATTTTATTTAAAAGTGAATAGCCTTGAGTGAATAGGTGATATATTTTGCAGAATGCCGCAACCATTTATGGCTGAAAGTGACTGGTCACGGGACAAGAGTCAAAGAAGAATAGTCACACGGGATCAACTCACAGATATATTCACTATTATAGAAAAGTAATTGTGGCCTAATGGATATATGTTTTTGCCGAAGCTAAACTGAAGCATTAACTTGATTGCCTAAAGGTACAGTTCAATCCCAAATCTAATAGATGTTCTTCACTCTAACCCATAATGTTATAGGGGCCTTCAATTATTGACCTCGAACATGGGGCTGTTTTCAAATTTCTTCTTTGTTCAAACTCCCTTTTCTAGTTCTACAGTAATCCCTCGCTTGTTCGCACTTCAAGATGCACAGCTTCACTACATTAAAGATTTTTAGTGGGTAGTCACGTGATAACGTACGTGCATGCTATTGGGTGAAAGTATCTGGAAGTGCACTGCGTTCCAACACTCACGGAACGCAGCTCACTTCCGTGAAACACAAAGGTGCTTTAAACAGTCTATAAGAGTGTGGGAAAAGGTAATACAGATATAAGGGGGTTTAATATTAGTGTGAGGAGGGTTCAGGAACGTCTAAATTACCGTAAATAAAAAAATAAACAGTTTGTCGCTATATCATTGAATTTCATTTTTCGCGAATAGTCCTGGAACGCATTAACCGCGAGTAACAAGGAATGACTGTATTTCAAACTCTGTTGCTTACAGGTGCAGACAGCCAGCACTGCCGGGACTGAGGTAAACAATGATATTTAAAGTGATCATACCTATGAATGTTTGTCATCTGGGTTTTCAAGCCATCAAAAAAAAAAATCAAGTCAAGTCGACCAGATTCTCAATCAAAGTGTGCCCATGTCCACTGAGACCGCCTGCTCTGCCCCAGTTAGTTCATTGTTAACAAAACCTCGCACGAGTGACATTGCTTGTACTTTAAAATCTGTGCACTGGCTGTGTACTGATTATTTTCTCTTTGCATACCTCTCCCAACCTTACCCATATGGAATCTGAAATATTCGGTCTCATATCTCGAAGCTCAATCAGTCAGCAAAACACGGTCACTCCTGGCCCATCCGCTGACAACTTTCCACTCCTGGGTGTCTATAGTGAGGACAGGCCAAAGAATTTCTCTTTCTCTGTTCTCTCCAGACAGAGATGACAACTCTGTCCGACTTTCAAATTACTTTGCTCCACTTGAGACGCTAACTAAGCTAGTGGCTACGGATTCACACTTTTCCCAGTCTGCTCCAACATGAAGAGAAAGTGTCAAATGCTCCCTATGACCCCATTATCCCATGGAAAGCATCACTGTCACCCTTCCCCTCCAGCGATACTCCCTGCAGCCTGAAACTATCCTCG
The DNA here is from genome assembly GCA_013358685.1 of Antennarius maculatus. NCBI lineage: Eukaryota > Metazoa > Chordata > Actinopteri > Lophiiformes > Antennariidae > Antennarius > Antennarius maculatus. The sequence goes on along the minus strand of CM023613.1, from coordinate 9,547,179 downwards.
CAAAGCAGAACAGTGGACACTGCTGTGTGTTGTATTGATGTCCTCTCTACAGTCAATTGCTTATTTTTCTTGTCAGATGATTAGACAATGTCAAATGGTGGGTACCTTCATGTCCATCCAAACGCTATGGTCAAGAGCAATTCCATTTTAACATTTCTTAAACTGCCTTTATGCATAACCTCCTATTTTTATTAATTTTAGCTTTAGATTCCTTCATTCCTTCCTTCCTTCCTTCCTTCCTTCCTTCCTTCCTTCCTTCCTTCCTTCCTACCTACCTACCTTAATTCATTCATACATTAATTCATGCATTCAAGCACATACAGTATATTTTCTATCATGGTTCAGCAGCACATCAAACTGAGGATATAATTAAGTCAAATTAACATTTGTAAACCTACTACTCTATTTAGATCATTATTGCACAAACAATACACAGAACTAGTCCACGAGCCAGAATTTGCATTTCCTATTTGTAATTAATTAATCAGTCCATTTGTCTTTTTGTTGTGTGCGCTGTGGTGATGTAACTCGGAAATAATGCACTGCTACTAGAATTTATTTAGTGTTTGCCTTGCTGTCCTGTCATAATCAACTTTATTTTAACATAGAAAATCTAAGTTTGTACAAATCAGTATTTACGAAAAAAATGGACAAAATCCTAGCCTTTGTCAGAAGTACTTGCTACGACACTTTTACTTTATTCTGATTGAACAACTCTGAATTTCAGTCTCTGTTCTGGGTGTATGTATGTATTTTGCCTTTCGGTAATTTGGCAGCAATTTCCACTCTCTCAACCCTACTGTTCATTCAAGTCTGATTCAAAACCAAATAAACCAAAATACCATGAGCAATATGTTTGCCTGGTTACTGTTTATGAATGGATGGTACTCAATTTCCTCCTATATCTACAGATCTAGAAGTGCTCCTACAAATTGCTTCACATATTAACACATGTCAAGTCATCATTCTGTCTCAAGAAAGCTGCGACTTCACTTCCATCATTCCCTGGGGCTAAGAATCATAAATTCTAGAAAGATACATTTTCTAAAAGTTAATTAAAGTGACACTGATTGTTGTTCGATGAAGGTAAAGGATCTCCTGAATGTCATCGTAAAATTAATATTTAAAAGTGCTTCAAGAGATGCAAAAGAAGTAACAATATACTGTAGGGGAACCTTCTACAGCAATACCCACAGAATAACATTAATGGAGCAGCAATAAACAGGAATGACTGACCAACACACAAGTTAAACCAACTCTTTAAGGAGGAGAATACAGCAGTGTTCAGTCTGGGTCTGTGCCCATTCAGCACCTTGGACAACGACAAATTTCCCCGGAGCCAACAAGGGCAGAGAGGCTGCTCTCCACGCCTGAAGATGTCACATTAATAACACAACAGAGCATTCTGCCTTCTCCTCATTTGTTATTCTAAAACAGGCTTTCAACATAATTAATTGATCAATACAGTTAACTGTAAAAAAGAAAAGAAAAAAAAACAGATTGTTAATCTCATCTGCCAGGCATGCTATTATATTGTATTTCAGTAGAGTGAAGATGAAACTAGTGTCCTTGTCTGGGTTTGGAAACAATAATGGATCAAAAAGACATCTGGAGATTGGGACTACTATATATCAAATCATGAAATAAGCATTGTATTTGAGGCCTAATCCTCATTTATACACGACAGGTAGTGACAAAGGACATAGATGACCCCGCTGCTAGACAAAAAATATGTTTGATATGGATAGACCAAACTGGCCTCATAGGTGTACTTGAGCAAACTGAAAGGAAAATGTGCTTAAAAAACAATTATGAGATGCACACCTTTAAGGCCCCTTCAAAGCATGACATTCAGTTGAAGTGTGTCCAGCAGTTTTTGAAGAAGGATATGTGAGTAGACAATTCCCTGTTAAGTACAGATTGTCAAGGGTAACATTATATGTCCCCAGAGGCATGATAAAAAGACACCCATCTGGGCTGCCAGTCCTGGTCAAATGATTTCCAGCCCTGAAGACTTTTCAAACACAACCCTAGTATTCAGATCCCTACATCCTTTCACTGACAACTCATAAAGTAGAAAATCTACATCAAGATAGAGTTTATCACAAATAAACACATTCATTGTTTCCCCGGTCAAACAAACCAAGGACGACCAAAATGTGATTGTACTTTTGCACCCATCACGCCCCATCACTTAAATCTACCCATTCTGTAATCCTCTCATTCATTAGTAGACACCCTTTTTGTCTTTGAAACAAAAAGAAAATAGTTCATGCAAGCCAATGACAAGAGCTATGGATTATCTTGAGCAACAGGGTCATGATTTCTGAAAGAGATATGATTTTTTTTTCTTTTGGCATCTAGTTGTCTTCCATTCAAGAGAAAGTACTTTGATATCTCCGAAACAGTAGAGGAAAAAAGGTGTATTTTCGATTTCCTGGTGAACTATCCCTGTGTGAAGTACAAGCAGTGTGTAGAGCAGTCTCCCTGACATCTAGCATTTAATTTATAGTAGAAAATCTAGTCAGGCATTGACTTTGTCTCATAGAGAAAATGATGCAGATAGGGGACCATGAATAGTAAATACTCCAGAATTCCTCACAGTGTGGGCCTGTACGTTCAGGTTGATGAATGACAAGTCGACACTGTTTTAATTTCATGATTACACTAAGACCTTAGCCTGTTTACTTTGTGGTATTAGGTCAGGAGGACTGCAGTATTTAGCTATAAAAAAATGTCTATGAAACAGGTCACAAAACTAGTCTTGTCTCCCAGGCATCTTTGTTCAGTGCTGTATCTAACTATTTTGGTTCTCTTCAATTAAACCATATTAATATTAATCCCTAATACACACATTCAAACCTCAAAGGAAAGACATAAGGTTTCTCCCACATGGAGGCTAAGCACTGAAAAAACTAACAACTCCTAACACAGATCTGTGCCTCCTTTGTCAGCAACCCTTTGGAGAGGATGCTTACTTTCCTCCCCACAGCGTTTCATGGGGTCACATGCAAGTGAAATGTCATCATTTTTTTGTCTTAGGCAACGTATATCCTCTCATCTCATCCAGACCTGGATCTGTCTGATCTACTCCTCATCACTTAAGAGTCACGTCCTCACTGGGCCCAAATCACAACCTCTCCCCTGCTTCTGCCATTACTGGATAAAAACTTTGACATACGTCAGATTCAAGTTATATGATGTGCAAGATATACTTTAAAACTCCATCAAGTCCACAGTCTGATTCATAGGAAAAGAGTATTTCACTGTCAGTATCATGGTTAAAATAACATGAATTTGTTGAAATTACTGGTCTGAATCAATACAATACCCCAAACATGCATGGCTACGATTTCCCAGAAATTGACTCGCAAGCCAGCGGTTGTCGTTTTCAATCATCAGCTCCATTCTGAAACACATTCTGATAAAATAAAAAAAAATCCTCTAAAGCTGTGCAGTGGCCTGTAGTAGATGAGGAAAAAAAAAAACAGGAAATGGATGTGAAATGATTCATGGGCTTGTCTATCTGGCTTTAAGGTCGACTGGCAAAGCACTGCTCGACAGTCCAAGGCTCTGTTTAGTTTGCAGGTTTAGCTAAAACCAGGATTTAAAAAGCAGATTTCTAATCCTAGCAGCCAGTTTACTGCTGCTAACCCAGTGGCAGTGAGCCCATGAGTGGATGAGATCATATACCTAAGACGTTCATTATAATTATATTTTTCAGAATAGTTATCTTTTTCTCCAGTGATATAAGATTTTGGTCTGCTTTTATTCTTCCCTACAAAGAACAAGAACTGAATTACAAAACACAGGAACCATAAAGCAGAACCCGAATCAAAGTGAGAATCATCATAATCCAAACATGCCTACTATAATATGGAACCTGTTTCCAAACGTTATTTTCAAGGCCTCAAAACGCTGTTGTCACGTAAACAAAAAGACAAACTGCAAAAATATCGACAATTTTATGTTGTGTTATTGACCCCTGAGTCTTAAGTTTGCAAGTGAACATGGCCGACTTACTACAACTGCTGCTTTAATTTTAATGATACAACAAAACCCTTCCCTTATATGATGGTTATAATCAAATGTCAGATTCTATTTGCCGTTTATTAACTCCTTTAGGACCACCATTCAATCAATCAACTTTTACTGGGCTTGCACCAGGAGCTAGTATGACGAAGCCACTGTGGCTCAGTGTAAACGAATTGAGTAAGCCACAAAAAGGCACATTCTGTGTCCAAGACAGCGGCTTGCTATAATAGCAAGTAAAACTTACAAGTAAACATTGAGTAATATTTTGTATGCCTATATCTTCGCATAGTGAATGCAAGTTTTCAATTGTTGTGGGGTGTGTGGGGGGGGGATACCCACCACAGGGGGGTTCCGGGGGGCCACCCCCGGTGAAATTTTTTAGAAAATGGGGTTGTTTTCCTGCATTCTGGTGTATTCTGAGGGCAAAATCTTCTGTTCAGTTTACCTACAAAAATACACTAAAGTCAACAGTTCAAGCTGAACTATCTTTATTTCTATCCTACTTTATGCAGGTATAAATGTGAGATTCAACAACTGAAAACTTGCATTCACGATGTGAAGATACAGTCATACAAAATATTACTCAACGTTTACTTGTAAGTTTTACTTGGACTAGAAGACATTTTAACTTTGACACTTTGATTTTAATAAATTTGATTCTTGGTATTGCTCAATGTTTACTTGTAAGTTTTACTTGCTATTATAGCAAGCGAGGTGATTACACATTTACATGCATCGCTGGTAATTCCTGCCAGTCATAGGGATCAAAAGGCTAAGACTAAAAAAAAAGTATTGATATCTTTCATTTACCTTCTGATCGGTCTGTCGCCACTCCTACCCCCTCTCAGCATTCACAATATGTGATCCAATTAGAGTTTTAATGCAAAATCTACTATAAAACACTCTATTCTCATTTTCTTTCGATCGATCGTCCTCGCCTTGTCGTACACCAATTCGCGGCTTTAGCTTGTAAAAATAGAATCCTTGTTTTTTCTTTGGACGAGTGGAGGTCATGACTCGAGTGCATATTTAATGATCAGGAGCTTTCGAGTCACTTTGGCTATTTCCGTCGGCATGCGCGCCGACGAAGAAGAAGACGAAGAAGATGCACACCGCCTAGCAAGAGAAAAAGTTTGTTTTCTTATGTTATCGCTCGGGGATTTTCGCGAGTCCAAAAAAGTTATAAGTTTTAGCCTTTTTTTTCCTAAAAATAAGAACGCCACTGTGACTACACAGGCTAAAAACTTTGTAGCCACCCTGGAATTTACTTCGCCTATGGCGAAGTGGCGAATGGCTAGCGCAAGCCCAGTTTTATTTATAAAGCGTTTAATCACATCAACAGACATTTCGAAGTACTTTTGTGTCCTAACCCATGAAGTATGTAGTGAAGTAATAATATGACAAGAACACAACTGACAATAATACGACAATTACATACGTCCTTTATCCCATGACAAAAAAAGAAAGGTGCAGATTTCTTATGTGTTTAATTTTAATTTTAATTTTAATTTTACACTGAAAAGCTGTTTGGTTGCTAGGTGCCAAAAAAGCAATTTGGGGAACTCGACTGGTGTGAATGGACATTGTGTTATTTTTTTTCTTTTTAGGGGCTAAATGATCAACTAACTCTAAAAGAAAACCCCAAAAATACCAACCACCAAACTTTACAACCAGCACTAAACAACTGTGTATTTCCATAGCAGCCTCCCTGCAAGTCATGATTATTATGAAATGAGACAATGATCTCATTAGGCTGGGCATTCACTGTAGAGGTCTGAGCTTGTAATTGTGTACACTGTAAATTAATTGCATGTGGTCATGCAGATGATTGGAGGTTGGGGACAAACAGGCTTTTCTTTGAAAGATTTAACAACTATATCCAGCCCAGCAGATATATAATCCATAATAGAACCTGTTAACAACCGTCATAACAAGATCATTGAGGTCCACCTTTACTTTTACAGCTTCGGATGCTCTGAAAAGATTACAATTATGCAAAACATGTCCCTCCAACAGAGCAGAGGATCTTTACATGCAGGCCATGGCTGCTCAATATTTTTTTTCCTCAAATCTCATTTATTGCTTTCAAATATGATTTTGTTAAAAGGTTCACCAGTTGTAAACTTACTAGTGTCAAATTTGTGAAATTCATTTCAGCATGCATGAGCAATGACTGAATTCTACATTAAAATTTTCAATTAAATAAAGAAAAAAATCATGCAACAAGGGCTACACTCCCTCTGTGCTTTCTTTTCCTCCATGAGGAACACCCCTGCATACACTGGATTGTACATAAAGGATTAAAAGGCGATCCCACGTAAACACTGATCCTGAGTGGAGCTGGAAGTACCACTGCAACCCATCACATTACTGAATTCAATTTTAAAAATGCAAAGGCTATTAACCATATCATTTCACACAAAATTGGACTTACATAACACATTTTACCAAGTTAGTGGATCTCATTTCAAAGCCTTTATTGTAGCATCAGATTACATAACACATGATTCAGGGTAGAAGTTGCTCTTGCTCTGCATGAGTGTGCCAGAGCCCAGATGAACCAATGCATCCCCTGAAGGACCCTCGCTGCCCTGTCTGCATGGGGACATCTATTATCAATACCTGTCCTCCATTTCCATCACACCTGGACGCACTGACGGCTGTATTTGAAAAAAAAAATTTTTTAATTTATTTGTTCATTTTATTTTGCACAACATATCTTTAACTGAGAGAACGTGACTCAACCCACAAAGATACACACGCGCGCGCGCGTGTGTGTGTGTGTGTGTGTGTGTGTGTGTGTGTGTGTGTGTGTGTGTGTGTGTGTGTGTGTAAATACAGGGAGCCCAGCGTCACTCTCCATTAACAACAAACATGTCCCATCCAGGACAAGACCAGTACCCAAGATAACTGAAAGGAATATAAATAAATAAATACATATGTCACATTTCCACTCATAAAACATCCCCACTCATTGTTGAGCAATTTTTAAAAACCTGTCCTCGTTGAGCATCGCGTCTTACTCAATGCACAATAAGGCTTTGTCAGCGCACAGGCTGGTCACGCAAAGACCATCGTTATTATCGTTATATACCCCCCACACTGACTGAGTCTGTGTGTCCGGAGGAAAATGGTTCCTTCAACACACCGAGCAGAAAGCCGTCTTCACTTCAAACACACACCACCCTGCTGCCAGGAAGCTAATTAGCAGCAGTCGCCGCGCTGTTACCGCTGCATCTGCTAAAACTGAGCGCCTGCGGGCGGATGGAGAGGGACGACCTGAGGGGGGAGTGGATGCCTTCGGTCCTGACCACTAGTAAAGGTTAGGAATAAAATACTCAGTGCGAAAACAAAGAGATTCCGTTCTAAAAGCATGTGCGAGTGCACAAGAAGAGGACTCTTACCTGTACAGCCCACGAGAAGCGAGGCTAGGAAAATATCCCTTAACTGGACCATCGCAAATCCTGAGTAACGTGAGCGTTTCAAGGCGTAGCTAACGTTAAATCTCCGCTCGGTCCCTACTCCGTTGTCTTCGACTTTCCTGCCTATTTTAGCAACTGTTCATCCTAATCTAAATATTTCTCAGCTGGTCGGTGATAACTGTCAGCAGCAGCGTCATTGATGACAAGCTGCGGCCAGAGATTAGCGGTGATGAGCGCCAGTGCCTGTTCAAAGTCTGACTGACAAGTAGAGCCTCCTCACACACGTGAATTCATCCGCACGGGCGGAATAAACACGACCAGTTAAATAGTGCGCGCATCTCAAAGAGAAACACGGTCACGGTTGATGCCCGGAATAATAATAATAATAATAATAATTAAGGGTTCATCGTTTACTCGGCAACTTATATATATTATGCTTGATAAGGACAACAACAATCAAAACAGTATTTTATATTTCATTTTATAAATATATAAAATATTTATATTTTCAAATATATGATAATGATAGGTTTATATATTGTTTGTATGTGAACAATACATGTATAATTATGTGTGTGTGTGTGTGTGTGTGTGTGTGTGTATGTGTGTGTGTGTGTGTGTGTTACACATGTAAAGAATTAGTAATGCTAAAACTCTTCTCTAGAAACAGAATCACATCTGACAGAAAACAAAAGGAAAACTAGGCAGCCAGAGACTGCAACATCCCGCGACAACCCTGAATTCAAAATCTTATCCTGACTTACCTCCCTAGGCCACAGTCATTTAATAACAGACCCATAATCCAACATGTAACTGGTGCATTATAATGTACTTCCAGGACAGAAAATATCTCAGACCATAGATCAAAGCTAGTGCTTTGATCTATGGTCCTACTCACACTGGCCTTCTCCCTCGTCTTTCTATCTTACCCAGTTCCTGAGTGTACAAAAGTTGAAATTTGACCTTGACCTAGTTTTCTGAAGGTCAAGGTCATCATCTCATTTTCATCCCCTTTGCTGCCCAAATAATGTGCTTTTTGTTTCATCTTTCTATCTGCAACGGTCATGAAGATAGTTGGTGGACGAACGGACGGACTGACGGACGGACGGACACACAAACACTGATGTAATAAAATGGCTCTGTCAAGTTGAAGCTATTAAAAATGATGAAAATTATATTCTACCAGTCGTCTTTTATAGATTAACCAAAAAGAATGACAACCACAAATTTTCATTTCGTGTCAAGCACTGTTGGAATTCCTTTCTTTGTCACTGTACAATGGAAAGTCATTCAAAACATCACACCTCCCACATTTCCTGAAAACATTGGATGTGACCTTTAAATAATTACCGGTAGTTAGATTTAATGATAAATGCTGACGAGACGATTACGATTGTCATCTTCAAGAAGATAAATGAATAAATGACAAATGCTGTTCAGTACAGAAATTACCTTAAGGTGATCAGCACTCGGGTCTGTCAGATTTTTTCAACAAAATTAATTGTTTTAATTATTATTTAATGTATTGCTTATACAATGCATGAACAAATTGCTCAATTCAGGTCACAAAATGACCAAAATGAGTTTAAATGTCACTGAAAAGTAGTCCGAAATTGTATTTGAAATAAAGGCTGAAAATATTGAAACAAAGCCACTGTCATCTCCACAGCAAATCAAGTGAGTGGCTCTTCTCAGCAACACCAATGTCCAGAGAGAGCCATAACCAACTCTCTTCTTAGGCTCCGGAGTGAATGGTACCTTGGAGAACGGATTCAAGGGAAGAGAAATTGTTTACTTGTGCAGCATGGGGAAACTGTAACATTTGGCACTTCGAGGGGGGTTTGCCTTTGATTTGTTTATTTGGCCAAGAGTGAGCCAAAATCTAATAAACTCAATATCGACTGTCAGTACAGTATTGTGGTCAAGCCTTGCATATTAGCTGCAAATAAATACACGGTAGTTTCAAAGAAAGGTGTGTGGTTCAAAAACACGTCTTTCCTCCATTTCTCTTTTTCACCACTTATCTAATAAGAAAAAACTCTGGAAAATGGGAGACAAAGGGGGCAAAGAAATAAGCTGGTTACGTTTAGGGTACAGCTGACGGCAGTTGGTGGGAAGATGATTTTGACTGACGTTTGGGCTTTGGCATCACAGATAGAAAAAGTATGACTCAGCTGATGACTCATACATTTAAATGCCCCTATGTACTCTAATATTCAGTACATGCTGAGGTTGAAAAGCTGATGTAGCTTGTTGTTATTTTTATCTTGTTAGTGTGGCAACACTAGCATTTTAATCCCCAAGATCACTCCACATGATATCTTTTAAAGGATGAAAATGAAGATAAATGTTGAAATCCCTCTCAGGCAATTATGTATTGTTATTACATCTCACAGGTACCGGCAGCCAGATTCCCTCGTCTTGATTAATAACAGTCTTTGGTGGAGACATCAGTTTTAATTAGAAAACTGACAAAAACATTGCATCCAAAGGAAAAAAAAACTGGCCAGCAGTTTAACAGCTGTGTTTTTACGGAAGACTTGGTTCTGTTAATCTCATCTTTCATGTGTCACTACTTGTTGAAATTACATAGTGCTCATGTATCCCCTATGAGGAACTGACTCTAACTATGCTGTCCATTTGTGGTAGTACTCATGTTACATACTTCAGATACTTGAATATCTCTGGTTTTGTTTTATTCTCCAGACAGACAGAGAAATGAATAATCATTAAAAAGTGATCCACATCTCTGCTTTACTCTGTACCCTAGGTCTCTCTCTCTCTCTCCCTCTAAAAGTAAAAGGCGTGATTGTAGAAGAGATGATTGTGGCGAATGGATTTTTTTTTCTTAATTTTGTCTGTTTTTTTTAGTTTGAGAAATGTTAAAAGGTTAGATCTTTGTTCAGAAAATGCACAGCACTATTGAAAATCCTCTTTACATTAATCTCTTAGATGTTGTGTCAACCTGATTATTTTGTAATTTGACTTTTATGAATAAACGTGATGTTAAAAATTAAATCTCTCTCTCCCTCCCTCTCTCTCTCTCTATCTCTCTCTCTCTCTCTCTCTCTCCTCTCTCTCTCTCTCTCTCTCTCTCTCTCTTCTCCTCTCTCTCTCTCCTCTCTCCTCTCTCTCTCTCTCTCTCTCTCCTCTCTCTCTCTCTCTCTCCTCTCTCTCTCTCTCTCTCTCTCTCTCCCCCCTGTATTTTTCATCCATCAGACTCATGATCACACATACATACTCTCTGGAGCACACGCCTACATGCACATAGGTACAAACAAATTATGCCCACTGCTCAATATATTCTTTCTATTCATTATTAATTCAAACTGGATCTTTTTATTATTTGATGTGTCTACAGAAGCCATACTGTATATTTCCTAAAGAAGATGCATGAAATTCCTTCTGCTGCGGGAGGTTTTAAAATAGCTTCTTGTGCCTCCTCCACTACTGTAACAGAATGTGACATACAGAGCTGCTTTGGGCAATAGTTTCTGGGTCATGGGAGAAAAGTAGGGGTCAACTGTTCAGAAAGGGCCATGCATACCACATGTTTAATGGAGAAATGTGTGATGGATGACAGTCTTGCTGTCTAAATCACATAATCAATTTCAAGTCAGGTGCCAGAAAATAAAAGACTATGCTAGGGGTGACTCCAATTCAGCATCCCACTGTGCAGATGAAGGATTTGGTGAAAAGCTTGGAGAAAGCATGGAGCTTCTGCCAGTAAATGATCACCTTTAGTGAAGGGATCCTGGGTTTCCTATGTTCTCAGGACTAAAGGCTCCGTATCAGTTTGCGTCAGAGGGAGATGTTGTCAGACAGTACATCCATTGTCCTGAGAGTCTGTCCAGCAAAGGACACAGGCCTCCTTTGTGAACTGCAGATATTAATCTGCGTAGGCAGTGATCTGGAGGAGTCCGACTAAGCTCACATACAACCACACACATCAGTGCACACAGAGGCACACAGACACACAGACCCAGCCATATGCATATTCATTATGTAACACCAGAAAGAGGGGATATAATGTCCAATCCCATACAACCCTCCCCCCCTATGAATTCACTCTTTTAAGATGATTTACACTATTTTAAATAGCAAGCATGCTGCCACTGCTGTAGATGTAAGCCGTTACTGCCAGATGTCGTTGCATCTTCTCTAAGCACAAAGAAGGCTTAGTGCTACTGTTCTGTGTTCGACTTCCCCAGACCAGTGATGACATTTCACCCCTGCCTCAGTGTAACCCAGAATATAAGAGGAACTTTCCCTGACAACATTAAACAGATCTTTCTGAGTCATGCAAAGAATTTAATAAGTTCAGATGGAAAAAAATAGATTCCTAAACAACAAACTCTTTAAACGTGTCAGCGCTTGAGTCAAACTGCAAAATTCAGCACATGTGGGTTTTGCATTAATGTTTTTACCATTAATGCAAAACATCACAAAGAGCTTTGGCATAAAACGTCTGACTCGAAAAGCATGTTTCGCTGAATGTCTGAGCCAACAATGGTGATAATGTTTGCTTCATAAAACTTATCATATTAAGTGTACTCCTCTGATTACTTTTATTGTCTACTCTATTATACTGTAGTTTTAAATCAAATGAAGGGATGCAAAGCTCTGAAGTGAAACCACACAAACCATGAGCTGTCTTGGATATGTGCTGCCACCATGAGGTAGAAAGGCGTAATAGCAAGGAAATGTTGCCCCTGCTGAGCCAAAATATCGTTACGCAACACTTTACATGTAATGTGGTCTTTCTGGCAGGTGGGGGCAGCATTTCTCCACATTCCAGCCTCAGCTAATATACTTCATGCGTTTATAATTCATGATGGTTTGGACATGTCCAGAGGAGAGATAGTGAATATATTGGTAGAAGGATGCTGAGTTTTGAACTGCCAGGCAGGAGGCCTAGAGGAAGACCAAAGAGGAGGTTTATGGATGTAGTGAAAGAGGACATGAAGGTAGTTGGTGTGAGAGATGAGGATACAGAAGACAGGGTTAGATGGAGGCAACTGATTCGCTGTGGCGACCCCTGAAGGGGAAAGCAGAAAGAAAAGAAAAAGAAGACAGGGAACAAATGTAATTAAGAATTAATGAGAATTAATTCTGGTCTTTTTTTCTACCGTAAAAGTGATGTATTATAGAAAATTACTGATAATAGATTTCCTTCATGTGTCAGTCGTGCCTGGCTTCACCCTGACTTTTGGATCTCGGTCCAAAACAAGTCAAGCACACAGGCCAGTGCAACAAGTTGAGTAATTTTTGTTGCATTTAGTCGTAATGATGTTTTTTACTGTGCAATTTTTGACATTTTGTTTGAGGTATGTTCTCCTTGGTTATATTTAGTAATCTCAAGGTTCACACATTTGCATGTATTTTTCTGCATTTTTTTTCTGTGAAATTTTCCCACTATTTTTCACACGTCACTTGACTTTTCTCAGTGCCAACATTTCTTCGCAGTAACTTAAAATGGCAGCAGTGGCACATGAGACTATTTGTGTTCTCTGATCCTCTAAACTGAATTAAATAAATGTAACAATCTCAGTCTTTAGTTGGTTTTAAACAGCTGTTATTTTTAATCTTTTTTTTTTCACTTTAACATCAGTCTAAATGGGAGAAAATATCAAAACAAACTTACTTGATGCCAGGATAAATTTGAAAACATCAATAAAAGAACATCATTCTATTTTTAAGACTTTAACAGCAATGTGTTATGGTCTCCGAAAAATACTTACTGTTATTGACATCAAAATCCACAGACATCACAACTCATCGACACCCTATAATAAAAAGAGAAGGGAAAATTATCCCTCTTTATTCAACCAAGCCTCAGCCAAAAATCAAATATACAACCCTCTAACCATAACTAGGAGGCCATGCTCTGCCTAAAAACATGTGGACTCAGATTTTTATTTTTAAGAATTGAATTGAACTCATAGAAACCAATCTGCTAAAAGTTGTTTTTTTTATTCACTGGGAAAGACATTAAAATATTGATAGTTACCATTTACACTTAATGTTCAAGAAGCAAGAACAATCCTGAATCTAGCCCTTATTGTCGATCCTCTCCAGACTTAAAAGGATCTATCCTGGCCCAAGTTTCATGGAAATCTGTTTGGCAGTCTTTACAAAATCCCACTGACAAACCACAAAATAAACAAACACACAAACAAAGGGTGAAAACACACTGTAACATCCTTGGCGAAGGTAATAAGAGTAACAGGCTGGTTTTAAGACTTTCACTGCATACTCATCAAACACGATGTAAACCGAGCTTAGCCTGTACCAACCTCTGTAAAGTGCAGCGACAGTTCGCATCAGATCCTCCGCCTTCAAGTGGCCTGTCACTTTGGATTTTGATCAAGATGGATGACAAGCCCCCAGCATACTCAAACCCCATTTAAAACCTTGGGTTATGTAGAACACTGCTCTCGGTCCAGCTGACTTCAAGATGTTTAGTGCAATACTGGAACACCAAAGAGAGATGCAAAATATGGATGGTTAATCTTTTCCAAGTAAACCAAGATATAAATGAAATAAATTTTCCAACTGAATGTATCTGGGTGGCTTGAGTTGTACTAATAACTGGTTGTTTGTGCTATTCACATCCTGCATAAAAGTTAAAAGCTGTGTGTCATTTCCTCCTTTTTCTCTTTTTAGAAATTCTTGGTTCATTAAATAATTTTATTTAAACAGTTTTACATCTGGTTTTTATGTTACAACTCTCTTGAACGAGCTGGATTTAGTTCTCTTTTACTTTGTTTTCCTTTGGAGTCTCATCTCTTGTGCGTGGAGCCTCATGGCTGCTAATCCAGCAGGGCCACTATCCTGCAAACCAACCAGGAAGTTAAGTCAGACACGGTTCATTGGCTGGAGCCACCACAACACCTTCAAGAGTGTCTTCAATGTGTTCTCACATTGATGCTGAAAAAAGGGAGGGTATAAAATGAAGGGAGTCAAAAGCACCAAGCAACTGAGGTTTCCTTGAGTTCAACATTGAAGGCAAAGTCGTGGCTCCACCGAACCTTAATCTCTTAAAACAAATTGGAAAAATCAAATCTATTAATCAAATCAAGAAGACAATCTCTTCAGTTTCATTTCATTTTAGAGCTTCAGGAGGTGTATCAACTCATTTCTGTTAGCTTAGTTTAGCATCAAGAAAGGATAAGATGGAAGGTAGCTGCCTTGGATCCGTCAAACTTTGAGCTGTATTTTGTTAAAGTTTGGATATATCAAGACAGGGTACATTTGTGTACAACAGACCTGTTGCAACACCTTGAACAAATCGTTTTTGTATGGATCACCCGTAAACCTCTCCATATTTTGTTTTTCCATAGCAGAAGGTATTTTATTATATTTGTGGGATGGGAAGGTTGATGTCTTTTATATTTCAGAGGAGTGCTAGTAGTTGCATTACTTTAACCTGGTCTACAACAAGCTTAAGGTAGGATGGTAGCTTGGGCTTTACTCCCATTTTGAGCAATACAGACTTCAAACAGAATAAAAAGGACTTTGAAGGGGAGGTATTCTGACTTTTTTTTTTCTTTTTACTTGTATTTATTGTGAGAAAAAGATAAGAACAAAGATATTTTGCCCCTTGTTCATCTCCTTTGACCCCTCTCCTAATCCAGGGCCTTTCATTAATTTCTTTGCTTTGCTTTCATTTTAAAAGTAAGAGGAGAAAGCAAATGTTGCATTACTCTGATTCATACATTCCACATCCTAACAAGAGAACAGACCATAGCACTCTCAGTGGAGTGCCTCTGAAATGCAGGTTCAATTCTTGTCTTTCACCTTAGTCTTCATTGCTCTCCCATATTTCCTTCAGAGTAAGCAAATGCACAATACACACAATAATTATACTATAAAAAAGTGAAGTCTTGTGAAGAAGATTTTTTTGTCTGAATCTTCATTTGAAGTTATTGTATCACATATTTGTTAGGGTTATTGGTGTCACGGGACCCAGATGCAGCACACTAGGGGAGAAGTCTACATTCATACTCTTTTCAGCAAAATCCCACAACAGGTTGCCAGATGATCAGGCAAGGAACAAGCAAACATTACATGGAAGTCCAAGAAACCTGAAGAGTAGGGTAAGTCGACAATCTGGCAGCAGACTGAGGTGCTAGTTCCAGTATTCAGCAGACTGAATACTGGAACTGGGACCATGACAATTGGCATCAGGATATAGCTAAACTCTTTCTGACTATAAATTATGCAAACACATAAAAATATAATTTGATTAAGATGGACAATGCCTGTTTGCATATGTATCTCAAGCAGTCTGTATTTACTTCAATGAGTCGATTCCCTTTAATTGATAAAACAGCTAATGACAGCCTGGATAGAAAGGCACAAGATTGTACTCAATGCAAGGAGAAAATAAGGTAGCATTAATATCCATTTCTTTTCCTAGTGTAACCAAATTCAGAAAGTAATCATAGTGGTGAGAAAACGTTCCGATTCTACTTCTTTGGATTTAATAAACAGCAATTCTGCATCTGACAGTTTTTTTTAACTATTCAACTACTTGTTCTCAGAAAATATACTGTAGTTAAAGATGGAGAGCAAAACAGTAATACAGGTATACCTCGGCTTACGTTGTTATTTGGTTCCAGGAGATGTGACATAAATCAAATGACGTAATTTAAAAAAATAATGACGAATTAACTTGTCTCCAGGCTAAGCCAAAGAAAACCATTTCCAGTTCTGCAATGTACTCTATTTATGAAGACATTTTCAATAATGCCAAAGGCTAATATGATATGATATACTTTTATTCTTAATTATTGCACAGTAACATGATATTATGTGCTTCTAACGGTTTACTAGTGATTTTAATATCTGTGGCGGACAGATGTTAAGAGGAGTGAAATTACAGTATGTCAACTTCATTTTTATTTTTCCGTGCAATTTTTTTGAAAACCAACGTATAATCAAAAACGACGTAACTCGAAACAGCGTAAGCCGGGGTATACCTGTAATGTAAACAGCAAGCAATTATGGATTGAAATCTTAATGGTGACATTACAGTGAATGTAAAAGCTCCAATCAGTCATTTTACTTCAAATCCTGCATTGTATCAGCTGAGATGGAAAAAGACTGAAGCTGAAGCAAACCCTCAATCCAGTCCCTCTTTACTTTTTCATGGTGTGTCATCCACTCATGATGTTTCAATCATGTCACAAGACACGTTTCAATACAGTGAGTGTACGAAATCATTCAAACTACAATCATGTCTTCATACTGAGCACTGAAGTCAAAAAGCTGTTAATACCATCCGCTGCTGGTAATTATGAAATGAAGAAGGGCTAACATTCACCCTGCAAACCTGTAAGTACCTGAAGGGAGTAGAATTCTGTTACGGTACATAAATGTTTGACAGAAGAAAATCGTTCATGGTTTTAAAGGAATATCCGCATACTGTGCTCCCATCAACATTTGTATAGGCTCTAATTAGTTACTACTCGGACATATTCCACAGAATTACACATCTTACAGTGCATTTGAAATAAGACAGGAGAATCCTCTCAGGTCATCATGTTAACTCTCTGTTTTAGAATGTGTTGGAAATAAATAGTTATCGTCTACATTGCCTTTTTATGACAAGATGACAACAACAAAGAAATCATTGGTGAAGACAATCAGTGCACATATTTGCCTCCCCACATTCCTCACGTTGCTCTTTTCTATCTACCCTCATACCAATTTCACAGTCCTTGTGTTGTGGCTTTGCTCATCTTTGACAGAGAAGAAAGAGGAATGCAAATGCTGTGTGATAATTAATTACACTGTCTGATGGCTCGGCTGTCGACCTGGCCCATTAACTTTTAATTCAGGGAGTGGATTCTACACACAATTTACACAATTAAAAATGTTGGGACATATACTTCTCATTTAATTCTGCTGACATTTCTAAAAACGGATTTTCTTCATTAAGACATTAAATTTCCTCTTTCAGAAAAACAAAAAAATTAAATGACCCTTGCAATAGTTGGTCAATAATCTACAGAGCTCCTCAATTTATGATGCTGTGGGTTGAATTTGACGCATTGCCATTAATTCAACGTTCGCGTCTGTGTCTGCGCTCAGGCAGCGTTTCTATACATGTCTCTTCAGACTAGTTCAGTTCATCACGAGAGGAAAAGACACGACTGTTGCAATTGGTGCTTCTGCACCATTGCAATTTAGTTATGGTTAATACACAACACAGATATAAAATGCACATAGAGAAAAATGGCCTCAGTGAAGGAACAAAATTTAGCGTGCATTTAGCGTGTCATTTTAAGAACAACATCATTATTGTTACATCATCATTCCAAAAGTTCAACTGCTTTAAACTAGTTTTACTGTCAGCTATTTTAGTTCAGTAAACATGTATCAGAATGACTATGTGGTTTTTTTAATCAAGCTAAAAATGATAACCTGCATCATACATGTATATGGATGACAGCTAAGGTATAACCTTGTTAGTATGACCATTTATGATGTTATTAAACCCATAGCAGCTAATATTCACCTGTTTTTAGATGAAAACAAATTATTATTATTATTTGTATGTGTGCTTGAAGTTGGGTGGGGTACACCCCAGATGAGATGCCATTGCAGGGCCGCGCACACAGACTGACAAACATTCATGCTCATACTCACCCGTATCGTCAATTTTGTGTATCTAATCTAATAATGTGTGTTTGTGGAGCTGGGAGGAAACCAGAGAACCTGGAGAGAACCTACAAATTAGACACAGAAAAGTCCCAAGTAGAATCAAACCCGCGACCTTCATGTTGTTAGGCAAAAGTGCTACCCACTGCACAACCATGATGCCCACAATGCCAGAAAAAATTAATAATATGAGATATGCTTTATCATATATAGATTTGTAGCATATTCCACACTTTTTTCCTTTAGCTCAAAGAATATTAATCACTATAAACAAACATCTTCAACTTCTTTTTTCATGTAAATATTTCAGCCTTGTGATTTGAAGTGGTGTGTGAGTCATGTGTTTGTACATAGTGCCTGGAATAAAAGACCTCTACATGCAAAAGAAAAAACATACACTTTAACCCTGAATTGTGTTTGTATGTATCTGCATGGAGTTTCCAGTGCCCAGAGCCAGACAACATAACTGAGGGCACTGTGAAAGCACAGTCATCCTGTTCATAAATTTTATGATAAATTCAGACTGAGCTGTTATCTGAGGAAGCATCCCAGCATGATGGATGCAGATTATGTATTTGCCATCTTGGAAACTAATTGAAACAGGCCATGATAGTGCTGTTATCACTCCTGTCCCCAGCTGAGTTATGGCCAGGCTGAAATATGAATGACAGAGAAAATGGTGACTTAATGAATACCATACAACTATTTAAAAAGCAGGTGCTGAGTTGCAGTCTTGCACATGTTTTAATAGAGATATTTGATACTACTCAGTATTCAGCCACTCAGATGAAGGGATAAACCCTGCAGTCTGTTGTAAGCACCTTTGTAATGGATGACTAGACAGGCAAAACCATTCTTTTGCTATGATTCATGAAATGTCCAGAAATATTTCTGATTCAGGTACACGAGCAACTCTGGGAATTACAGGTATACATTGGCTTATACTGTTTCAAGTTGTTCTTGATTCTATGTAAGTTTTAAAAATTGATACATGAAAAAAATAAGTCAAGTCATTTAACTGCCATAAATATTCGACCATTAAATGCACATAATGTCATGTTACTGTGCAATACTTAAGAATAAAATCATATAATATCATATTATCAGCCCATTGTAACCCCCATGACCTGCAGAAAAAGCAGCAGAAGATGAAAGGGTGATATTTTTTCTGGCCTTTATAAAAACTAACATTGAATTGTTTTTAGTCTTAAAACACGTTTGTATCAACCAAATATCCTTATAAATGCGTTCATATATAAGGTACAGCACAGAATTGGGAATGATTATTTTCTGTTTACCCTGGAGACAAGTTAATTCAACTTATTTTATTTTTTGTCTTATCTCATGTAAGCCAAGGTATACCAGCACACAGTCGTCATTCCTGTAGATTAAAGTTGTAAATCAAAATATGGAAACATTGAATATATCAATTTATCTGTAAAAATGATATAATTCTATCAAACATTAATATTATGTTACAGCAGGTTTATTTATACATCAGCACATCACACATTAGATTTGGAGGTGGACACAGCCAGATTCTGTATCCGTACTCACTGTCTTTTATAAATATGATAGGAACTAAACCTGACGTGAGGACCTGATTCCAAGTCCCTGCAGATATGATCACAAATGGGTTGACACATGCATCATGCACCCATCAGTTCAGATATAAGCTACTCTTGGAGTCCTTCAGCATCAGCATCTAAAAATCAAGCAGTTTCCAGTCATGTTTGCTTTGGACCGCTTAAAGGCAGTCGGGTATTTTGTGAAAAAATGATCTTCATTCGTCTTATTGTTTTTAGAAAAGCAGACATCACCCTCTGATCTTCATTGTGAATATGAACCAATTGCCCGTTAGCATAGCATAGAACTTTTATTCTTCAGTCTTTGTGTGACTTAGACTGCTCTTAATCAAGAGCAGTATAAGTTGTTTTGTGGTGTTTTGGCAAGTAGATGTAACATTTTAACAGTCAGCCGATTTTGCATGCAGAAACATGCAGGTTAGTCGTTGCCTTTCAGTTGAGCAAAGCTAAACATAAGCATTAACTCCGTATCTACCGTGCATGACTATTCAGGCAGTGAAAGTTAGGTCTGTATGTTTCTCATAATCCCAAACCATTAAAAGGGGGAATATATTGAATTGACACACGTAATAGCCTTAGAAAAGGAGCAGAAAGAACTGTATTTTTAGAAAGGGATTTTTTAAGACATGAGGTGAGAGTTTCTGGTATTTCTCAAAACAAGACACAAGAGCTCTTTTGATTCAACTTTTTAAATTTTGTGAATTCCTTCTCTCTTTCTTTTTCTTGTTGTTACCCTTCAATTTTATCTTGAATTCAACACAAGAATGTCCCATAATATCTGTGTAGCTGTTAAGTAATTTGGAATACTTGTGAGCTTTTGAGCACAATATAGAAGTGAAGGATACCTTTGAGAGCTTTCAAAATGTTTCTAGAAGGAGTTATTAATCATTTCAGAGTAATAATGTCAGATTTGTGACAGCAGGATCATTGCAATGTGTCATCTAAACACATAGTGAAACTGACCTGTAAACGTAAAGCTACAATTCAATGCTGAGGTGAATTATATTTAAAGTAGGGCTGTCACTTTAACGCGTTAATTAGATCAATTAATTACGCTGCAAATTAACGCGCTATAAAAATTAATGCAATTAATCGCGAGTGGCAAGTCAATGCGCAAGCATTTTAAATTTGGCCCATTGAGAGACCCGTAGGCTGCAGTGACGTCATTTCCTACCTGCACCACTAGTCAAAAGCAGAGTGACTGACAACAGAGATGGACGCGACACAGGAGAGCGAGGCAAGCCCACTCGGACCTTTGGGCGGAAAGTTTATTTATAAAAAGAACAAAGACGGGACTATCAACAAAAACGTAGTGATTCTGCGCTGCCAATCTGCGCTGTAGACGCCTCCGTCAGTCTGCCCCAGGGCAGCTGTGGCTACACACGAAGCTTACCATCACCAAGTATGAATGAGGAGTGAATGAATAATAGATCCGATGTAAAGAGTCTTTGAGTGCCCAGAAAAGCGCTATATAAATCTAATCCATTATTATATTATTTGCACCTTTTGTAAAAGATAATTTTCATATCACCGAAGCAGCTCCAGCCTAACGTATCATTTAAATGTAAAACATGTCAAGGACACAGAGTTGAACGTTAGCTTACCCTTTTAAAGGAAAAGCCTGTTGGCATCTTGCTATTTAGTTGCCTTATTTAGAGGCATGTTATACTATTCATTTTGAATTGCTGTATTGAGTCAGCTTTAGTATTCATTTTGATTGAGAGTCTGCTTATGTGCCTATTTGAGACTCAGCCTTATTTTATTTCTGAATTTTATTTTATTTAACAGTATTCATATTGCATTTTTGAGAAATGCACCTGGCCTAATTGGTTTGCTGATCTGCTTGGCCTTTTTTCTTCTGAATTTCATTTATAAAGCACACTTAGCCAATAAAAATGTGGATTTCAATGTTACGGTTGCACAAGGAACCAGAAGCGAGAGTCCAAAAGTCAAAAATCCAAATCTTTTAATCAATCCAAATTCAAAAGCCAGGAAAAACTCGGAGCTTACAATTCCAGTGGGATATCCAAAAAATCGTTGTCGAACAGGCAAGAGGTCAAAACCGAAACAAGAACAGACAAGGCAAGGCTAAACTCGTGGTCGTACAGAAGGTGGTCAGGTAAAACAGTAAACAATTGGCATACACGATACTCTGCTACAAGGGATTACTGAAAAACGCTGTGACAGCGCTGAACAGAAACGAAACGCCTTAAATAGGCAGGCCAGAGTGCTAAATTGGCCTCAGGTGAAACAAATGACAAACTAATTAACTATGGGGAGAACTAAACGCGGATAGGCTAAACTCCAAACGAAACAATCAGGAAAAACAAACCAGGTGCAACAAATCACTAAATGTGGCAGAAACAGAAAAGTACAAGAACTGAACCCATAAAATAAAATACAAAAGCAAGACAGACACAGACCATCACATTCAAATCTTGTCTACTTGGTGCATTCTATTGATTAGTCATGCACTACAATTTTTTAACGTCCTAGAATTCAAATTCTTTATTTGGGGGCATTTAGCAGGTATGAGATTAAAATGCGATTAATTAGATTAATTAATTACAAATCCTGTAATTAATTTGATTATTTTTTTTAATCGCCTCACAGCACTAATTTAAAGATGGTTGCAGTGATCTATATACAGTGGCATTTAAAGGCAAATCCTGTGGTAGACCTTAAGTAATTAGGATATCAATCATTCAGGAGCCAAGAACAAATGAGTTGATGTTTCAGCAGAGAATGAAATGGGTATTTTGACTTCATCAATTGATTTTTGTAGTGGCTGTTAATAATCATGATAATGATTACTTTATTTTCTCGATGTTCCTGTCATTTCATCTCACAAAGAGGAAATATAAAAGAGAATGCATCCGCAGCTGAACATTAACTAATGGTGTGTGAGTTATAGTGATGGTTTTTATTAAGTTCCAGTGAACAGGAAGAGCAAATTTAATTCAATTCCATTTTCTCTCTCAGTATAGATTAAAACAGGTTAGCTCATTTTCTCTTCAGAGCTAGAGGCATAAACCTTATCAGACATTTGTGGTTCTCAGAGAAAACCTCAAATACAAGATGGATAGTGGTTTGCTTTGCTGCCGACATTCAAGCCTCCCTTAGGATGAACTGTTGACTTTTTATTTGCCACCATTCTTTTATCTATTTGTTTCACTTGTAGGACAGGATGCTGTAATTCCTAGTTTTAACATTAAACTGAGCTGAGCAAAGTTTTTCATTGGAATTTACCACTATCAGCCAATGTCACAACTAATTCTTTTTTAAAATCTAATTCACCTCCATGTCACTGAGGGTTTTGGCCTTAAATCATAAGACACATTCAGTTGAGATAAGCCCACCACAGGCAGATCAGACCTGGAGAATGTCTAATGGCTGGCCTCTAGGTCAGAGGTCCAATAAGGTAACCTTTTTCCATTGATGACATCCCTGTAGTCTGAAACCATCAGAAAGGCGCTTATACTTCTTTCAATTCTGAAATAAAAATTTATTGGGTCATCAAATTATTAAACAACACAGTAATTACCAATAGAATAAACCTTTCATCCCTAAATTTGTATTAATAAATTATTTTCAGTACTGTGCAAACAACATCTGACCAAGATGTGCTTCAGGGCTAGAACTGGACGAGCAGGACAGGGCAGGATGTCAAATGTGGCTCTGATGACAAAGCTCAATCTATTAGACTCCATGCTCCACAGCTTATTCCATGTAATCCCTATCTTCTCCCCAGCATCACACCTTGTCGAGCAATCTTGCTTGGTTTGGAATACGGCTTTGGCACACATGGTTCCTTCTTCTTGGTGGCACACCTGTTCCACCAACAGTTACTGGTGTTCAGTTATAATCATAGGTGATAGAAAGATCAGACCTTTAGTGGGGCCTAGCTCCTAATGAGAATGTGACATGTATGTGAAGGCCCTAAATGTTTGCAAAGAAAATAAAAGTTATAAAGCAGATAAAAGGAGAAGATTTTGAACCAAATGAAGACTGACCAACACAAACAAAAGAAAGAATACCGATGAGTTATTGATCCAGGAAATTCGGATGTGTGAATATGTTATCAATTTGATTATTTTATCCATTTTATCATTCCCAAGTCAACAATCGGACTTTCAGATTTCTGATCTTTTAACTATGTCAAGAAATTCCTTTCCTTTTCCTTACACAGGTGTGATACTCAACCCTTGTTGAAGATGTATATCACCATGACACCAGTCTGTGTTATGATGACTTAATGTAGATCAGACATGGCGCTTTTTACATGAAGTTGTTTTAACTTAAACTTCTTGTAACACTAGATTGCTAAAATTGGTTGTGAAAATACAAAATTTTCCCTATTCTTTTTAAGGATATTGACATGAGATCTTGGTGTGCCTATGTATGCCTATGACTCCAAAGTCATATGGAGGTAGGTACAGGACTCCATACCGAATGATCAGGTATCTGAAACCGAGATTAATCCCATCAGCAGCAGGACTTGGTAGCTAATTACTACATGCTACCACATTGACACATGAAATTAAGATAATGAATAAAGTAAACATTATACCTGCTCAAGATCAGCATGTTAGCAAACATACTAGCGTTTACCTCAAAGCATCCCTGTGGAGGAACTCAGATGCTCAGCTGTGAACTTAGCTCTCTTAATGGCTGTTTTGTTAACGCATCTTTTGCAATAGTTCGTCAGTAGTTTTGTGCTGTTTGTGTTTGCTAAAGATTTGTGCTTCTGATGCTGCATGTCTAGTAGCCACAAAGATAAAACATAGGTTTACTTTTTCAATGTTTCAGTAGAGCAGCGGTCATCATAAATATTTAAGTATGAGCCGTAATAGAATTGAGATCATGATGACCTACCACTGTATCAAACAAGCATGGTATCTATTGGCCTCATATTCAGCTGACATTTGATGAAGGCCAACCATGTTAAAAGCTTGAATAGAATAATTATACCGTACCACTATCGTACCACTGAATGTAGGTACAAGAGGGCACAGGCCAGTGTCTTACTGTGCCAGCTCCACTACTGGATAAATACAGAGGGTTGTGTCAGGAAGGGCATCTGACTTAAAACTTTTACCAAATCAAGCATGCAAATCAAATCTATGACTTCCATACCGGATTGGTCGAGGCCTGGGTTAACTACGACCACCATCGGTGCTGTTGACCTACAGGGTGCCGGTGGAAATTGGACTAGAAAGAGAGGAGGAAAATGTGTTCGTAGGAAGAGGGAAAAGAGGAATGCCAAGAGTTTGGACTGAGAGTAGGGACGTTGAATGTTGGAAATATGACAGGAAAAGGTCATAGTTGGTTGACAGGATGCAGAGGAGGAAGGTAGACATACTGTGTGTCCAGGAGACCAGGTGGGAAGGTAGCAAGGTTAGAAGTTTAGGAGCAGGGTTCAAGTTGTCCTATCATGGTTTAGATAGGAAGAGAAATAGAGTAGGGGTTATCTTGAAAGAGGAGTTTGTGAGGAATGTTCTGGTGGTAAAACGAGTGCCAGATAGAGTGATGAGTCTGAAGCTAGAAATTGAAGGTGTGATGTTCAATGTTGTTAGCCGGTATGCTCCACAGGTAGGATGTGAGCTGGAGGAGAAGGAAAAATTCTGTTGGACTTTGATGAAGTGATGCAAAGCATGCCTAGAAGTGAGAGAGTTATCATTGGTGCAGACTTCAATGGATATGCTGGTGCAGGAAACAGAGGTGATGAGGAGGGGATGTGCAGGTTTGGTATCCAAGAGAGAAATGCATAAGGACAGATGGTGGTTGACTTTGCAAACAGGATGGAAACGGCTTTAATGAATACTTTCTTCCAGAAGAGGCAGGAACATAGGGTGACCTTTAAGAGTGGAAGTAGGAGCACACAGGTAGACTACATCTTGTGTAGACGGTGTAATCTGAAGGAGATCAGTGACTGGAAAGTAGTGGTAGGTGAGAGTGTAGCCAAACAGCATAGAATGGTGGTGTGTAGGATAACTCTGGTGGTGAGGAAGATGAAGAGGGCAAAAGCAGAGCAGAGGAAAAAATGGTGGAAGCTGAAAAAGGAACAATGTTGCATGACTTTTAGGAAGAAGTTAAGACAGGCTC
Source organism: Antennarius maculatus (assembly GCA_013358685.1). Taxonomy (NCBI): domain Eukaryota; kingdom Metazoa; phylum Chordata; class Actinopteri; order Lophiiformes; family Antennariidae; genus Antennarius; species Antennarius maculatus. The sequence continues at coordinate 9,521,363 of CM023613.1, read as the reverse complement.
TAGGGTGGTCAGGAGGTGCTTCCAGATGACTGGACAACTACAGCTAATCTGATCAGGGAGACAGGTAGGAGAGTACTTGTTGTGTCATCTGGAAGGCAAGTAGATAAGGAGACTTGGTGGAGTGAGGAGGTACAGGAGTGTATACAAAGAAAGAGGTTAGCTAAGAAGAAGTGGGACACTGAGAGGACTGAGGACAGTCGACAGGTGTACAGGGAGATGCAGCGTAAGGTGAATCTCCCATAAGCCCCTTGTTTGGCCTTTGCAAACAAGGGGCTTATGATGACTTGTATGCTAGGTTAGACAGTAATGACGGAGACACTGATCTATACAGGTTGGCAAGACAGAAAGACGGAGATGGGAAGGACGTGCAGCAGGTTAGGGTGATTAAGGATAGGGATGGAAGTGTATTGACAGGTGCCAGTAATGTGATGGGAAGATGGAAAGAGTACTTTGAAGAGTTGATGAATGAGGAAAATGAGAGAGAAGAAAGACTAGAAGGGGTGGCTGTTGTAGACCAGGAAGTAGCAAAGATCAGTCAGATTGAAGTGAGGAGGGCATTGAAGAAGACAAAGAGTGGAAAGGCACTAGGTCCTGATGATATGCCTGTGGAGGTATGGAAGTGTCTAGAAGAGGTGGCAGTAGAGTTTCTGACTGGGTTGTTCAACAGGATCGTAGATAGCGAGAAGATGCGTGAGGAATGGAGAAGTGTGCTGGTGCCCATTTTTAAGAACAAGGGAGATGTGCAGATTTGTGGCAACTACAGAGGAATAAAGCTGATGAGCCATACAATGAAGTTATGGGAAAATTAGTTGAAGCTAGACTAAGGACAGAAGTGAGCATTGTGAGCAGCAGTATGGTTTCATGCCAAAAAAGAGTACTACAGATGCAGTATTTGCTTTGAAGATGTTGACAGAGAAGTACAGAGAAGGCCAGACGGAGCTGCATTGTGTTTTTGTAGATCCGGAGAAAGCTTATGACAGAGTGCCCAGAGAGGAACTGTGGTATTGTGTGAGGTAGTCTGGAGTGGCAGAGAAGTATGTTAGAGCGGTGCAGGATGTGTATGAGGACTGTATGACAGTGGTGAGGTGTGTTGTAGGTGTGACAGAGGCGACTGCATCAGGGATCAGCTCTGAGGTTAAACGAGAATCTCCATGGACTATGATGTTTGCAGATGACATTGCGAGCTGTAGTGAGAGCAGGGAACAGGTGGAGGAGAAGCTAGAGAAGTGGAGGTTTGTCCTGGAAAGGAGAGGAATGAAGGTTAGCCGCAGTAAGACAGAGTACATGTGTGTGAATGAGAAGGACCCAAGTGGAAGAGTGAGGTTACAGGGAGAAGAGATCAAGAAAGGGGAGAATTTTTTAAGTACTTATGGTCAACAGTCCAGAGCAATGGAGAGTGTGGAAAAGAGGTGAAGAAGCGTGTACAGGCAGGTTGCAATGGGTAGAGAGAAGTGTCATGTGTGATGTGTGATAGAAGAGTTTCAGCTAAAATGAAAGGAAAGGTGTACAAAACTGTGGTGAAGCAAACTGTATTGTTTGGTCTCAAGACAGTGTCACTGAGGAAAAGACAGGAGACACAGCTGGAGGTAGCAGAGATGAAAATGATGAGGTTCTCTTTGGGGGTGACCAGGAAGGATAGGATCAGGATTGAGTACATCAGAGGGACAGCACATGTTTGAGGTTTTGGAGATAAAGTCAGAGAGACCAGACTGAGATGGTTTGGACATCTCCAGAGGAGAGATAGTAAATATATTGGTAGAAGGATGCTGAGTTTTGAACTGCCAGTCAGGAGGCCTAGAGGAAGACCAAAGAGGAGGTTTATGGACGTAGCGAAAGAGGACATGAAGGTAGTTGGTGTTAGAGAAGAGGATGCAGAAGACAGGGTTAGATGGAGGCAACTGATTCGCTGTGGCGACCCCTGAAGGGAAAAGCCGAAAGAAAAGAAGAAGAAGACAGGAAACAAATATAATCAAGAATTAATTAGCATTAATTCTGGTCTTTTTTTCTACCGTAAAAGTGATGTACCACTGGTTTAGGAGGTCTTAGTTTTGAGTTGACAACTATGCACACACTTATCATTTTGAAAACAAAAAAAACCAAAACAAACAATCTTTTTTTTGTCATTTAGTCAGTCATTATGGATAGATAGCATTCAAGACTCACACCATGATCAGCATCCCTTTCCTGTCTGTGGTCAGGAAGTGAATGAATATGAATCATATTTCACGTGATCAAAGAGTAAAGATTTTCTGCTCATACGCATTCATGATTTTTAATGCTAAGGATTTTTTATGCATGGACACAAAATTTAAATATCTAAAATGTATAATTGGTGCCCATGTACACTTATGGATGACATTTTGAACAACTACTGAGATGGATATTTTTGATGTCTGATTTTATTCGTCACATTATTTCTGTTTTCGCATTTAATATGAATGCATTCATTTTATCAGAACAGTATGATATCCAGATGTCTACCAGGGAATGTCTACCAATTTTTCAGAAAATTGGTAGACAGATGCTAACCCTATTTTAGATTATTGTTATTGTAAATCATGTTGTTTCTGAAGGCCTCCGATAGATAGATAGATAGATAGATAGATAGATAGATAGATAGATAGATAGATAGATAGATAGATAGATAGATAGATAGATAGATAGATAGACAGACAGACAGACAGACAGACAGACAGACAGACAGACAGACAGACAAACAAACAAACAAACAAACAAACAAACAAACAAACAAACAAACAAACAAATAAATAAATAAATAAATAAATAAATAAATAAATAAATAAATAAATAACCAGGGCCACTGTGGAAACACATCTCAGTCAACCTATTATAATTATTCAAAGAGCAAATTATAAATGATAAAACCGACCTCACTAACTCATCAAACCCATTATCTCATTTTATTTGCAGAAATTTGCTCATTGGCTTTTTGCACATTGTGTTCATTGTGCTTTTTGTAATACAATCAACTAACCTTGTTTGACAAATATTGTCTGATATGTATTAGGATGAGTCCATTCACCTGTGGAAGCTACCCACTGTACACAGTACAAAATGGCAACACCTAAATTGCTGTACTGTCTCAGGTGCCTGACTCATTCACTACATTTTGCAGCTCTTACTTTGGGATGGCTACTGATGTGGAACATCTTTGTGTCACCTGCCTCTGTTTAGTACGCTGCAGGCCTAATAATGCACACAGTTCCTGCACTTTCCCTGCAGAGAGACGACTGTAGAGTTATGAATATTCTTTCAAAAGATTTACAGCATCAGCTAACACAAGTGGACAGTATGAAATATAGTTAATGAGAATGAGGCCATTGAAATGAAGAACCTTCATTCCTTCACAACGTAACCGCTCAGATGTTGTGGGCTGTATTTACCGTTAAAAAAAGCTTCAGAAATGTGTTGATACCTGAATGGTGCTGCAATACTGTTGCTGATTATGTCGATACACAGGATAAAGAAAAATATTAAATAAATGAGAGGAATTTTTTACATTGTCAAACATTTAATTGAGCTAAAAAGATCTTGAAGGATGATATCTTATCACAACAAAAGACGACAGCCTCTAAAAACTTTCATGCCAAGAGTTTAGAGCTTCATTTGTCTACATTCAAGTATATACACTGGATTTTCAATAGCACTATTACCCCATTTTGAATTTTTTTAAATTTAATTGTTTGTGTGAAAAGAGAAAATACATTGTGAACCATTTAAAAATTATTACAGTATTCAAATTAGCATACAACACACCTCTGATTATGCTGATAATTGCTCTACTGAGAAGAAAGAAAAGCACAGACTCAGATTTAAGATGGTCAGCAGCGTTGATAAATTTGAAATTTTAAATCTTTTGAATTATAATTAACTAAGAGAAACCTGCTTCATGTAGCCTCTCCACTGACAGGATAAAGAGAGGGGTATAAAAATAGGAGACCCAATTAAGCTCAGCTAAAACATTGCTTTTCACACCTGATGAAATCCTGTCTCTTTTCATAAAGACCCTCATACTGCAGCTCCCACTGATTTATTAAACAGGAACTTTTTAAACACAGGGAGGAAAAGTAATCTGTAGTGCTTGGAATGTTGCTAAATGAGCTGTATCTCGATTTAAAAAGTGAACAACAGTATCATTATAACACAACAAAATTGTTAAAAATAAGATGAGATAAAAATCTTTTATTGTCCCACAGTGGGGAAATTTGTGCGATCGTGGCAGCGGGGGGGGGGGGGTTACATAAATACTTAAATAATATACATATGAAACATGAGATATACATATTCACATATTGTGAATATGTATTCACAATATGTGAATAATATGTGATAATATGATATACTCACATATATCATATTATCAAAAATTTACAGTTTATATTTACACTGCAAAACTATACACTACAAACTAAAGAACTGCAGATTACATTGGTCATCCAGATTTTGAATGTTGTGTTCTTTGAGTTCTTTGAGTGGTCTGCTGGGAGGATTGCTGGTTATACAGTCTGACGGCCATGGGCAGGAAGGACCTGCGATAGCGTTCCTTCACACATCTTGGGTGAAGCAACCTATCGCTGAAGGTGCTCTCCAGTGATTTTAGTGTGCCCTGCAGAGGGTGGGAGTGGTTCTTCATCATCGATGACAGCTTGGCTGTCATCCTCCTCTCCACCACCACCTCCACTGACTCCAGGGAGCATCCTAGGACAGAGCCCGCCTTCCTGATCAGCCTGTCCAGTCTCTTCCTATCGGCCCCCGCACTCTAAAAGACCTCAGCCTCCTGAGCAAATACAGTCTGCTCTGACCCTTTTTGTACAGGTAGTGGTACTCCAGTCCAGTTTATTGTTCAGGTGAACACCCAGGTACTTGTACGAGGACACCACCTCGATGTCCGTACCCTGGATATTCACTGGTGTAACTGGGCAGTGTGCTCGCCTGCGGAAATCCACCACCAGTTCCTTGGTTTTACCCGCGTTGATCTGGAGGTGGTTCCGCTGGCACCAGTCCACAAAGTCCTGGGTCAGTTCTCTGTACTCTCTGTCATCCCCATCAGTGATGAGGCCGACGATTGCAGAGTCATCAAGGAACTTCTGCAGGTGACATGTGGGGGAGTTGTAGGAAAAGTCTGCAGTGTAGAGGGGGAACAGGAACGGAGCCAGAACTGTTCCTTGTGGTGCCCCCGTGCTGCAGACAACCGTGTTTGACACACAGTCCCAGGTCCTCACGAACTGCAGGCAATTGGTCAAGTAGTCCAATATCCAGTCCGTGAGGTGGTGGTCCAACCCGGTGATCTCCAGTTTGTCCCTCAGCAGTGCCGGTTGTATTGTATTGAAAGCACTGGAGAAATCAAAAAACATGATCCTCACAGTGCTCCCCGGTTTCTCCAGGTGAGACAGTGCTCGATGTAGAAGGAAAATGACGGCATCATCCACCCCGATGGCAGACTGGTAAGCGAACTGGAGTGGATCCAGTGATGGGCTCACCAGGGGGTGTAAATGACAAAGGACCAGACGCTATAGGGTCTTTATAAGGTGGGATGTTAGCGCCACCGACCTGTAGCTGTTAAGATTCATTCAACATCCCTACTCTCAAACCTATACTCTTGGCGTTCCTGTTATATCTCTTCCTACAGACACACTTTCCTCCTCTCTTTCTTCGACCAAACAGTAGTCCAATTTCCACTGTCATGCTGTAAGTGAACAGCACCGATGGCGGTCATTGTTAACCCGGGGTCGACTGATCCAGTATGTAAGTCATAGATTTGATTCGCATGTTTGATTTGGCAAAAGTTTTACGTCGGATGCCCTTCCTGACACAACCCTCTGTATTCATCCACACCGGGGATCAGCACAATAAGACACTGGCTTGTGCCCTCTTGCGGCTACATTAGAGGTCACAATACACTGTCATAACACATTATCATAACAAAGAAAATTTACATAAAAATTAGGACACTATATAGCCCGCTTGACATTTTACAGGCCATTAACTTTCCAATTAAAACATCAAATTAAAAATGAAATAATAACCATACTCCTGCTTCAATAAGGTCTACTCAGCAAAATGTTAAATAAACAAATACGTAAATACAATTGTTCGTTAAATGAAGTTAAATTGCCACTTGTCGGCATTAGGATCACTGAAGGCTCAATGTTATCTCTGATGTTCTCATTCTGGTTCTGGCTGCCGAGATGAGATGTAATCTAGGTTCCATTACTCATTCCTTCAATACCAGTCAATCATTGTCCAGGAGTATTTTTGATGAACTCACCCAAAGATCTGTTCTATAAGACACCTGTTTTTCAAGACAGGCATTTGAGCATAAATCAAGAAGTGGAAGGATTTTCTTAGCCTATGTTATTTATGCTTTGATTGGAGTAATTGAAATATGAAATTATTTTCATATGGGAATGCAAGAGAGAGGAATGAGGGAGTAATTTATGTATCCAATAGGATTACAGATGATTACTACATGCACTGTCAAGGTTAAAGTATTTTATAGGATTTTCTGAGGTTTTATTCTTGCTCAGTTGGTCTGTGGTATTTTGTGGCGTAATCTCTAACAGCATAGATCTTCATGAAAATATTGGCTTAGTTAGTTTTGAATAGAGCAAAGCATATAATGAATTCAATTTTAATGTCTGTTGTGTGACACGGTGAACTAATGTCCACACAAGACCAAGAGACAGATTAAATCTCAGGGAGTTCTTAGGTCGCAAGCTGTACCTCTGGGCCATTGGGATTTACCTGCTGGAGATCATTGCCAACATGGGTTTGAAGCTACAGACTTCCATGGATTCCAGATCTTCAGAATTAAATACTGTAAGTCTCACATTGTCCCACAAAACAAATTCAGCATGTGTGTCAAATATGTGTCAGATAAAAGCATTTGAATTTCAGAAAAAGCTTGTTTATTGAATATTATGCAAATGTATTCCAACCCTCATGTGATTTGACGGTATCTTTATCAGACCAGTGCTGTAATGTCTTCAAACCAACTGAATCTGAGAAAATGTTCACTTCTCTTTTACTGAAGCACAGTTCGATCCATATATCCAGCATTGCACTCCTAGCTATTCTTAATGCATGAATATACATAGTACCATGGCATTTATGTTACATGTGTGTACTACTATGATGTCATTACAATAATATCACTCATCTTGTCACTCTAATGCAGAAAACCATGAGTATATAGTGATTTCACTCAGTCTACATTACAGGCATGGTGTTCATTAACAGCAGCATATGAAATACTATGTGCCCTGACCTTTGCATGATGTGGTTCAGTATAATGCATGTAGATATTTTGGTCCAGCTCTTAAGATGATGATTATTCCACTAATGTGCTGCTTGGAACCACACTTTTCCCCATGTAGCCATACTGATCTGTTTCTTGTTTTTACTATTCAAAGGTTTTGAATAGAGCATAATGCATATGATAGTTAACATATTTAAGCTGCTTACCCCTTGCGAGGTGGTTCTTTTTTGTTACCATGGGTGTTTTACCAATGTCTACTCATGATAAAATCATCCATTATATTTTAGGTAGCTAAATTACTACAATCCAATTAGTTCACTATACAGAATCTGTATTCCTGATGGCCTGCGAGCCCTTTGGTCTTATCTCAGGGTGTCTGTAGTTGCAAGGGGAAAACTAATACATGAATTATTTTTCAACAATCAGCTTGATTGTCTATGCTGTCAGAAATAAAATGTAAGTCCACTGCAAATGAAATCCAGCATGCACATGGAAATACAGGTACAGTGGCCTTAAAGTGGGCAAGTAAAAAGCAAGGGAAATGCAAAAGATGACTGACTGAAACATATAAATCATGTAATGAAAAATGACCAAATGGTCAGTCAGTCAGTCATTTTCTTAACCCGTTTAATCCGCTTACGCAGGTCGCAGGGGAGCCAGTGCCTATCCCGGCAGTCTCAGGGCATGAGGCGGGGGACACTCCGGGTACGACGCCAGTGTACCGCGGAGCCACATAGAATCAAACAATCACTCACACACACACTCACTCCTACGGTCAATTTGGGACCGGCCAATCAGCCTGAAGCGCATGCTTTTGGGGGTGGGAGGAGGCCGGAGAACCTGGAGAGAACCCATGCAGACACGGGGAGAGCATGTGAACTCCGCACAGAGCGGGACTCAAACCCAGACCCGCCGTGTTGTGAGGCGACAGCGCTAACCACTGCGCCACCGCCCCCCTGACCAAATGGTACTTAATGGAAATAAATGAATAATTTAAAAAATATATGGATCTCTATATATGGATAAGTGGCAGAAACTTATGAAGCTGGCTAATACTCAAGACAGATCAGATGAATAGATAAATGGTCGTAATGGCTAACGACAATATTTTATATGAAACTCAGTAGCAGGTACTCCATGGACAATTCAAAAACTAAAAGCAAAGGATACCAAGTAGTCGGCTCAAAGTCAGTGCTTAAATGTTAATGAGAGCAGTCAAATGAATAAACAGCTGAGCTGTACAGTTAAAAGAATGGATGATTCAACTCAGCGTTAATGAAAAGGTTATTAAGTGAATATAAAATGTCCAGGTTCTGCTTCAAGCCAGCCTGGCTCGAGAATGCTAGCTTGACCAAACCAACAGGAACATTGCTAGTTCAACTTCTGGGGGAAAAAAAATTATACTAAAGTTTAAATCTTAAATTTGAGGCAATTTCTATCTGTCTGTCTGCCTGTCTGTCTGTCTGTCTATCTATCTATATAAAAAACTTGAGAAAGAGGATTGTGGACCAACTACAAACTTGAAGCCCCCGTCGAATTCCAAAGCTGAGTTGCCAAGTGCCTTCAGAAGATCTGCTAGCAGATGTGAATGCTGCGCTAAGAACGATACCTATGAGAACCATCACTGACACCAAATAAGCAGATACACAGAACAGTACTGTTATCCTTGAGGTACTTAGGTGCAAGAAAACAAGCAGTACTTGCCATGGAAGAGACTTTTAGAGGCCAAGAATAGAGCAACACCGGCAGCAGTTAGCCAGCTAGCAGACTGAGAGCTTTGACCACCTGGTTGAAGAGATACATCATGGAGGTATGAGCTAGGACAGGGGTGTCAAACTCATTTTCACCGAGAGCCACATTAGCATAATGGCTGTCCTCAGAGGGCCAGATGTAACTCATAAATGTAATTAAATGTAACTCAATGTAATGTAAAATAAATGTAACTACTCCTTAATATTAAATAACTGAATTTATTACTTATTCAAGTGACAAACATTACAGTTACACAGAAAAAATATGTTTGCTTGTTGCTCTTTTGTAACATAAATCATTTTAATTTATCAGGTTATGAAACCCACAGAGCTCCGTCAATGAAGGATCAAACTATCCTAGTGAATAAAGAAAAACAACATCAAGCACAGGTTAGGACATGAACTTTGTTCAAAACCTTTTTGTCAAAGTTAAAATGAGTTTAATTACTGTATTGTGGGACAAGTAGCTTATGGTCAAAGCACACTTTGGACCTATTCATTTTTAGACACTGACCTTTTATGCTCTTGTGGGCCAAATTAAATGATGTGGCAGGCCACTTTTAGCCCGCGGGCCTTGGGTTCCACACATGTGGGCTAGGAGAATTAACAGAAATTTTCCACTGAATTGGCCAAGGTGTATTCTCAGTGCCAGGGAAATAACAACTAGTCAAACCCACCAGCAGCTGAGAGAAAAATCCTGGAAGGATGTATGGGAAGGAGAGAGGCGTCACACAACACTGATGCCCAATGGTGACAACAGCAAGATAGTAACCAGAAACCATTTCAATGGCAGACACCCAGGAAAGAGTGTCAAAGATGAAGTTACACACAGCACCCGGCCCTGATATGATCCACGCATATGGCTGAAAAAGGTAACTGCTGTCAGGGACGCTCTTCCTGGTAAATTATGAGAGTTGCTAATGTTCTGAAAATTAAGAATTATGGACACGGTGTGAACCATCATTTCTCTTTAATACATACCATTATGAAGAACAGCACATCTAGAGTGGTACTCTGACAATTGTAACAGCATTTGGTTTTTTTTATACCTATTCAAACCCATCCCAACAACAGATTAGCATTGTAAGATGCAAATCTGTCAGGTGTTTACCCCCTGGCTTTGTGGAGATGTTATCAAACTTTATTACCTCTTGTGGAATGACTGTTTTAGGGTCAGTGCCTTGTCCCTTACCGTATAAACAACACTCCTGCTCAAGCCATTGTAAATGCATTGTCAACCCCCACAAGACATATTGTATCCCAAAACTTTACTGCAAACATTTTCTCACACTGCACTCCATGAACACCTAGCAGCACAGATGAACCAGCTGCCGAGGAAAGGGACCCACTCACAGTGGTTAACTCTGGGTGTGTCCCGAATCCTGAAGGACCCCCAGAAAGGACAAATAACCTGTCTCTGCACAACATGGGCATCCCTGTCAGGCATCATTGAGACTAAGATGAGTAGGCACATGGTTCAATACATGAGCAGAGCTCAGAAAGGAATTAGTAGTGACACTACAGGAGCCAAACACCAGCTACTGGTTGAGAGAGCAATCTCCCAAAACTGTAAGAACAGTCAGACCAACCTAAGCACAGCCTGGATTCACAACAAGAAAGCTTGGGTACTGAGCCCCCTCCTCTTCACTCTGCTGACCCACGATTGCACACCAACTTCCAGCTCCAACCTCTTCATAAAGTTTGCAGACGACACGACTGTGGTGGGTCTCATCAACAACAATGATGAGACAGCCTACAGAAATGAAGTGAGCCGCCTGGCTATGTGGTGCAAGGACAACAATCTCCATCTGAATGTGGAGAAGACGAAGTAGATTGTTGTGGACTTCAGGAGAGCACGCACCTAGCATGCTCAACTAGCCATCGACGGTGCTGCAGTGGAAAGGGTCCGGAGCACCAAGTTCCTGGATGTGCACATCTCCGAGGACCTGTCCTGGAGCCGCAACACCACATCACTGACCAAAAAAGCCCAACAGCGCCTCTACTTCCTGCGCAAACTGAGGAGAGCAAGAGCCCCACCCCCCATCATGATCACCTTCTACAGAGTCACCATCGAGAGCATTCTGACCAGCTGCATCACTGTATGGTATTGCACTTTTTCCTGCCGCAAGACCCTACAGGACATCGTGAGAGCAGCTGAAAAGATCACTGGTGTCTCTCTCCCTTCCCTCACAGACATTTATAACACCCACCTCACCTGCAAAGCCATCAGCATTGCAGGTGATCCCACCCACCCCTCTCACAGCCTTTTCAGCCTGCTGCCATCACGTAGGAGACTGCAGAGTCTGCGGGCCAAAACCAGCAGGCTCAAGGACAGTTTCTTTCACCAGGCGGTCAGGAGGCTCAACTCCCTCCCTGCACTGCCCCCTGCCACTACCTTGAACTCTACCCTCACCCTGCCCCCAGCACCTGACTACTCTCTCTCTCTCTCTCTCCCCCCGTCAACTCAGGGACTGCGCACACGTCACTTCCCCTACAGTATTAGAGACTGTATAGATGTTTACCTTCCCTTTGTGTTTGTTTCTATACTTTGTGTTGTACTGTCTGTTGTACTGCCTGTGTTGTACTGTCTGTGTTGTACTGCCTGTGTTCTACTGCCTGTGTTGTACTACCTGTTGTACTGCCTGTTGTACTTCCTGTTGTTCTGTCTATGTTGTGCGCCTGTTGTACTGCCTGTTTACCGTGGGTCAGAGAGGACTGCAATTTAATCTGTGCTGTATGTCGTGCATATATGGTACACTTGACAATAAAGCTGACTTTGACTAGGATTCAATGCCACACACGGATACTGGAATGTCTGGACCTTGATAAGATCAACAGGAACCAAATGGTCTTCATCCAGAACCTGATGGGAATGTGGAAGATGACCTTCGAGGCCAACGGAACACCTATTGTACAAGTCAACATCTAGTGTGTCATGTACCAAGGAGATGCACTATCACTGCTGCTGTTCTGCATAGGCCTGAACCCCCTCAGCCAGATAATCACAAAGAGTGGCTATGGGTAACAATTCCAATGTGGGGCAAAAATCTGCCATGTGTTGTACATGGATGACATCAAACTGTGAGCTAGGAATGAGCGGGAAATAAACACAATGATCAAGATTTATTTCCTTCACCCCGAATGACAGAGAACCAACACAGAAAAGATATATTTATCCACATCACCAGGATCTACAGCAACAACATAGGTATGTCATTGAGATTAGATAGGTTGGCTGGATGGTCTCAAAGAGAGTAAGGAAGATCAGAACTGCTCCAAAGTCCAGAACCCAGAGACTGTACGCTATGTGGAAACAGGGGGGCTGAGGATTAGTGATCCTTAACGACACGGGTAGGGATGAATCATCAAAAATCAAAGAATCAAGACAGTGCCCCAAACGATGAGCTGCTAAGGGAATCTCTCAGGCAGCAGCAATCCAATCAGAGTCCAGAGTAGGAGCAGGCAACCTGAAAGGACAAACCCCCATATGTATCACTGCCATGTTACAAAAGAGCAGACATCAAGAAATCCTACCAGTGGTTGGAAAATGCTGGACTGACACTGACAGCACAGAGGTACTGATCATGGCAGCACAAGAAGAGCCCATAAGTACAAGAGCAACAGAGGCCAGGATCTAACACAGTAGATCATATAGAGAGGGACAATTGAGTGTCTTGGACGGTGTATTTGAACATCTGTACCAGATACATAAACAGTAATCCCGCTCACATTCTCGCATCAAGATGCCCGGCGTCACCTCATCACAAATTTTTAGTAGGTAGTCAAGTGATACCATATGTGCATTCTATTGGCTGACAGCATCCAGACAGTGAGTATTAAATAAAGACTTAAAAGCACTTTAAACAATCTATAACAGTGTGGGAAAAGGATATACAGATATAAAGTGGTACGGGGAAGGTTCATAAATGTTTAAATTACCGTAAATATTAAAATAAATAGTTTGTTGCAATATTGCAGAATTTCGTTATTTGTGGATGGTCCTGGACGCCAGTAATGAGGGATCACTGTGTGTGTGTGTGTTTGTGTGTGTGTATGTATATATATATATATATATATATATATATATATATATATAAAGTATTCATTCATTCATCTTCTGCCGGCTGGAGCCTATCCCAGCTGACTGAGGGCATCAGGTGGGGAAAACTCTGAGATACATCAATGCACCACGGACATATAAAGTAATTGGCAATCATTTACATTTGTATCTTCTGACTATTTGGCTTTATTTTAAATCAAACAAGTAAGTTCACCTGCGTTTGCTGGATTCAACAGACCACTTGAAGTGGATAAATTTGAAAGTGGGTGTTTCAACCTCTCTGAGAAATTGAAGCGGTAAAAAATAAGCAGCGTGATTCTGAGTTGTTCAGGGTTCAGATAAATGGGACAACTGAAACAATATTTGTCTTCCATATATTGAGATATGAAAGGTCCACTGAGGTTCATTCAACTAACTTGACATACACTATGCCCTTACAAATGTACTGTATAACCATAAGTCTCTGTGAATTACCATGTGCCTTGTGATTTATTACAATCGCCTCCCGTATGTCTCTGGGTTGGGATAGATGTGAAAGTGCATTTGGGCATACATTGACTGATAAACTATAGCATGTTTGTAACAATTAAGGTTTTCCATCAGGTATAAGACAGGGAATGTTTCATGTTACTGCTTGACATTTAAATACATTGAATGAGGTTTGAAAACTGCTAAAAGGACATACACAGTACAGCTCATGAGGATTGTTTGCTGTCTTTTGCACACAAACACAAAGTACCATCTTATAATTATTTATTAATGTAAAATTTGATTATAAAAAGAAAAAACCAAGGTACTATACTTGTCAACACTTAAGTCGAGCAGATACAGGATTTCCTGTACAGGATTTAAAGGCCACTCCTACATGTACGTTCGCATGACAAAGAAAGAGGCAAGAAACCAATTGACAGCCCGAATTTCATCCTTCAAAGCCATAGAGAATTGATGACTAGTGGTGATATATTTGGAATATAATTTCCTGTAGTAATGTGGTATGAGAAGACCAGAGGCGTTAATGTGCACTTGTACAACTGAATTTTATAAATGCTGTTGCGCTGAAATATGTTTAAAGTTAGTTTACATATTCGGTGGACTGAAATGCAGGTTTGCACATATTTTCACATGTATATTAATACGGCAAATTTCTCTGCCCTCAGTTCGATCCTGCTACTCTGTGTTAAATCTCACACACAGACATAGCTCTATGCACTAATTATGTGTGGCAAATTGAATTTACGTTTCCCTTCTTGGTTGCTTATGTGGTCTAAGCATAAGACACCTACATTTCTTTTCAATATGCCTTGTTCTCTCCTAGCCATTGGGGGTCACTTATAAGGGTCTGATCTAATTATTGCTCAGTTCACAACAGGAGGAAAACATTTTCATGGCAAATGGTTTGCTTAAACAGATTACCATCTCAAATAATTCAATTTCTGTTAATTTGATTGATTTCATTGCAAGGGGGGAAAGAAATCTTAATTTGAGACTATTGCATTTCTAATGAAACATTTACTGAGAAAGAGGCCTGGACAAAATATTTTATTACTAGTTTCTGTCTGTATGTAAATATAAAATACTGATGGCTACCCCATTAAACAGCACAACCAGCATTCATGATGTGATTAGTTCATACATCATATGAAAAAAAACTACTTCACCACATTCAAGCTGCCTGACCATTTCTCACAGAAAGCCCAGATGGAGAACATAATCACACAGTACCATACAGACATACAGACAGTCTATGACTGGTATTACTAAAGAAGATCCAGATGAAGCAGTTCAGTCATCTGATCCATTGCCATCCATTATTTATCCCTCGTGGGGAGACAGAGATGCTAGGCTTCTCTTCTCGGAGAGAATCAAGGACCTCATCTATTCTCATGAGCAGAGGAAATGCCGTGGAGTCAAGTAGAGTGAATCACTAGGGAGCGAAAATAAAAGTTGAGAGTGTGAATGCGCAAGAAATGAAATGAACAAGGAGGCATACTGTAAATCAAATGATTACAAATCCAAAATAATTGTTAGAAATAGGAAAAACAGCAAAACAGAATTTTGAACTCTTAGCCCATCTCCAACAGATTTTGAATGATGGCAGAAAATAAAGAAGCCTGGCCTGTGCTGTGAGAAGAAAACACCTTGTGGAGACATTATGTGAGTGGCAGGCAGAACTGGCAAGCTGCCACAGATAATAACATCTGAAATAAATTTGATGTGTGGAATTCAATCTGTAGTGATAGGGACGGCTGCAGCATTACTGTGAAGCTCTAAATGCTATCTACTCATCCATGGAATGAGGACTGACACGCCGTCTCAGAGAATAGATTGTGCAATTAGCAGCCTTTGTGCTGTTTTGACACAATGAAAAAGGGAAATGAGATTCAATGTTGTCGTGTATCGTTCTCTGTAGCCCCGAGATTCCCATAACATAATCTGCATGTACTTCAGGTGGGAATAAATTTGAAAAGACATAATAAAACACAGTCAGGGAAGAGGAGAGAGTCCATTTGGCCATAATTATTAGCAATCTCTAGAATCCTATTTAATTTCCGTTCAAACAGTGTGACTTTAAAATGTAAGGATTTGATATAATTTTCATGTGAGCATGCCTCGTTTCTGATAGTCAGAACCCATTATAACCTGTAATACATCATCCAAATACAGGGGGCGCTCTTTGAGTAGGCAAAGCCTAAAACAACTTTAGAGCAACAGATTGTTCCTTTAAATAGATTTTTGTACGGTTTTACTTGAAACTAGGAGGTGTGCCAACACATTTTGCAATTTACTGTTGATTAGGACGATAAAATGCAGCATCAAAAGTCTTTTTCTGCATCCTAGAGAATCCACAGTCCGGTTTATCAGTCAGCGGCTCACATCACTGATTATTACACAATAAACGTAAACTAAGTGCAGATGTAGTGCAGTATTTGTGCTTCAATACAGCCAGCAGAGCGTAGTTTGGTCTCACACACGTGAACTAACAGGCTATAACCATAAAAGAAAATTATCATAATATTCATATTGTATACAGATATCTGTGGTGCTCTGTTGCGAGTTTATGATTGGAGTAGCTCACCGCGCTCCATTTTATTCACCCTTTACATGGTATCAGTTCTTTAAATACTTATTCAGATTTACTGTGTCATTTTTGTTCAGTAAGTTCTTGTGCACAGACGCACTGGATTTTTATAAATTTTAAAGTAGCATAATGTAACGTTCTTGACGCTCATTATTTATTTTATGGGCCTAGATGTCATTGTAATATAATGAAGCCACAAACGATAGCTGGCTCCCTGCTTGAGCCCTCCCTCCGCCTCTCATGTGTCTACATTTTCATCCCATGGCCGTCTCTAGGTGATTTAGCGCCGCCAGTCTCAAGCAGGTGTCCAACATGGCGATCACGGGGAGCGGATCTCTCGCTATTTCTCTTTCTGTTTTCGTGATTTCAGCAGCGTTTCTTCAGAAAGGTAAGTTTTTACAGTCTTGTGTGCGCGAGTGTGTGAGGCAAAACTACACCATCAACGGATCAGCCAGAGGAGTACCGGGGAGAAGTTGTGCGTTTGCGCGCTAGATGCGCACAAGCGTCCCCATAAATTTCATCCTGACTTTCTCTTGCTCTTGATCCTGATGCCGACACTGGGAGTCAGTGCTGTTCCGGACTATTTTTCTGTTAATTTTAGCGCTGATTGACAAGCTGGGTTCTCATGTTGCAAGAATCCATAGATGACGGCTATAAAAAGTAGTGGTCCTACTGCACAATTGCGTTTAGGCGGAGAGAAAGTATCCCCAGCGGCAACGGAGCCCAGTATTTAGCCCCACAGGACAAGTTTAAGGCAACGCTAACTAAAACCTACATCTTTATTCTCAAAGAGACCGATGCTCCGGCCACGAGAGAACACGGCGTGTGCGCGCTAGTTCCCCGTGGTCATACCGCATAAACCTTCGTAGTTCCAACTCATCCCGCTGTCTTCAAATCTCTTAAGTCTGCGCTTCAGGTGCGCTTTGAAGAAAAACACGCATTGCAGCTCCGTTGACCGCAGCCTAACTGCAGCCTCTGATGGCACCATTTGTGTGCTCTTGTGTGCAGTCGTCACTTCTCCTCCTATCATTGAGGCTGGAGAGGTAAATCTACCATGTCGCTGTCGTGCTTTACATCGTGCACCTACATGATCCAAGGGCGCCATAAATGTGCACAACTATTGCCTTCCAGAGTCTTATGGTTTTATTCCTCAGCGCTTGCATAAGAGTTGCATGGTTTGTTTTTTTTTTCCTCTTGAAAATTTAGTCTTCCCGCTGATGATACTGACGCATGTAAAGCGGTTAAAATGTCACTTTGCAGCCGTTTTAAATCCCTCCCAGCTGGTAGGATGGATGTGTTGTTGTGGTGTAAGTCCTCGGGTTGTGAAAATGGCAAGCACCAGTTGCGATGACAGATTTACACTTGCATACTCTTTAAGTGACTTCCCAAGGGTTTAATTCCTTGTTCAGATATTACCATCAGTGGCTACTTACTGTAAAATAATAGCATCTGCATCAGCCATCAACAGGTCTGCAGAGACCCATCAAAACATGTCTGTGTGTTTGGTGACATTGATAACTGACAGAATGAAGTTGATGGTGACTGAATTTGAAATTAATGTCTTTCTTTTACAACTCAGTGCTTAGAAGGCATTCATTGCACAGCTGCTGAAATTGTTATGGTTCATGTTAAATAGCGGTTGAAAGGCATTTACAGATTGTCTAGTGCCTTCATGTGACCGTAAGTTAATTTACCCTCAGTCAAATAAAATAATGCACTACGAATGTGCAATAACGTCAAACTCAGCACACCGACGGCTGCAGCATCGGGAAGCCGCTGCAGTCTCTCAGTTCACGTAGAATCCCCAAGCCAGAGATGGTTTGTTCTGACCTCAGGTTTTTCATTTTGTTTGTTTGTGTCTGTGCCAGCTGCTTGGAGCACAACAAGGCTTGATCTTTTTACTTTGTGAAGTACTGACATTCTGTTTTTTGACAGCTTTCAATTTTTCTTTGTTAATAATCCAGAATCAGTACAGTTACACTCTGGTATCTGGTATTTGGAAAGAAGAAACAATCCCTCTCCCTGGATAGGAACCTGACATAATAGGTGCTTGGGTTGTTATAATGATAAGGAATGATGAGTAAATGAAGAAAAACAGACGTAGAGACAGAGACAGATGATCCTGGATATCACAGAAAAAACTTATTCTTACAGTATAGAGTGACTCATAAAGCTTAAGTGCTGCCTCGACTGAGCATTCTGTTATGAAACACTGAGACTTTGCATTTTCACTAGAATCTGATCAACAGTGTTTCTCTATGTAAATCCTGGGACTTAGTTTGTTGTAATACGTCAAATAGGCAGATTTCAGAAGGTTGCATAATCCCACTTATTTTCATTTTAAAGGCATTCGTCAGGCCTGAGTGATGGTGAAGTGGATCAATATGTCATGAAGTCTCAAGGCACCACTGAATGACAGGGATGTAGAGAAACAAAAGGAAACATGCAGTTGTTACGGCACTCTTGGTTTCCAGTTGGCACATGACACAATGAGTAATTGAAGATGTCCATCTCTTGGTGCTTATGGCCACGCTTGGCGTTGAAGCAGATGCCACCGAAATCTGTTAACAATCTGCTCCTCTGTTCCCAGTTTGTATTTTCTTATAGTCAATGGACTGGAGGTTGGTAGTGTTATATATCCCCTGTTATCACCCAAATTTAGACCTCAATGGCATACTGCGACTGTGATGCAGATTCACCCTTGTACAGTATATTCATATTTCTGTACCATGCTGAAGACAAAGATGGTAGAAGAACGAGGGCCATTAGTATTTAAGTATTCTGATCCTTCACGTAAAGTGGATTCACCCTATCCCTCTCTTTCCCCCATTCAATGAATTCACTATCACATGTATCCTATGGGAAAGCATTTATTTGGTCTACGCTGATAACATGAAAATAGATGGAAATGATGCGAGCCTGTTGCTGGTTCCCCATTCAGCCCTCCTTTTCTGGGAGATTTTGTACTTGGTGGCTGACAGAACACAGAGAAAACAAGGATTATCTGAGTGCTAGTATGATTATTCTTTAGTCATTCATTGGGCAGTTAACCCCCCCCCCAAAAAAAAAAAATATATATATATGAAGAATCAAAACTAGTAAAAGGATTGAATAAAACGGTAAAATACACAGAGAATCAAATGTCAAACTGCTATTCATATCAATAAAGTCACCTGTCACTGTTATTTTATTCAAGAATGAATGAATGATATTTTATTTACCCTATAATATTCTACTGAATTATTTTTATTGATACACTTTATTATTGATGTATGTGTTAGCAGATTCATTGTTATTCTTGATGGAGACAGAGGTATACTTAACATCTCTGCATTCTATTAGGTAAACAAATCAATAAAAGACAGGACCATTTTTTTTCACTGTATATTGTGAAAAACGTTTTGTTCTTAAAGTAACTAGTAACTCCTTTTGTGTCATAGTTTCTCCACATAGTTTTGTGTCATAGTTTCTTAGTGTCATAGTTTTCAGGTGTTTCTTTCCTATTGGATTGACATGAGCAGCTGATGAGAACAGCTAATATCTCAGGTGACAGATCTAGAGACATCATATGAATAAGGTGTAAGTGACAGGATCGAATGAGAAATAAACTAGCTCTATTTGAAACGAAATAAAATAGTGCATAATATATTGTCCTACCTGAATCTTTACAAGAGATTCATTTATATGTAAAATAAAATAAAATGTGAACAAAAAATCTTCAGAAATGTGAAAATAAAACATAGAAGATTAGCTTGAAGAAGGACTGAAACAATTGATCATTTGTATTAGCTCTAATACACACAGTAAGTCAGTGTCATCTCTGTAGAAAACTGAAGTGGACATCCTTCGGCAGTCTGTGTAAAAGTACACATTCAATACTGTACATAACAGCCCATTTATATGTTGATATATTTGTGTGAAGTGTTTCATCGCCGGTACATGATCATCACAATGATGCATAATTTGTAAGAACAATAAACTGTTCTATATAAAGGAATTAGACTTATTACCCATTAAATTGACATTAAATTCTCCTTATTAAGCTTCACTTTAATTGGTAGTTAATGCATGACACTACTTTATGCACTGTTAGAAAATGATATGTTGAAAAGGGAAAGGCTGGCAGATAATTGATGTGGAAGGAATGGATTTAGCCACTGCTATCAGAGGTGGGCTTTGTTACCATTTCTCTGAAGACATCACACCAAAAGCCTGCGTTTTCTGGGTTTGTGCTCTTGGGTTTTGCTGCTATGTTTCTGTGTAAAAGCAGAGGGTCTCACCTGTAAATTGAATGTATTTCAGCCATTATTATCTTGTCTGAAGATGGCAGTGTGCTAATGTGAGTTAGAGATCAAACTTCACACTGTCTTCAAAAACGTATATGGATCCTAAACCTGAGGGTTTGTACGGTTCAGAGTGAGTAGACGGATTTTACTGGAGCCTGACCTTCCTTGTCAGATGTAGTAGGAAGTCGGGTGTGTGTGTGTAGTTTCTCAGTCTCGGGAAGTCAAATGTCTTGTAAGAATATCACCTTAATGCTACATACAAGGATTTCTGTGTACACACTTTATAGTGAGACCTTCAAGTAAAAAAACGTGTCTGTTTGTTTTGCAAAGGTCACGAGAGTGCAGCTGTAGATATCAGTTCACTTTGTATCATCCAAGCTCTCCCTAGAGTTTGAGACAAAGGTGGCAAAGACTGGGAAGTGAAATTTTGCGGTTTGTGCACTAAAACACAAAAATGTAAATGTCGTTGTCTTTTTATCATTGATGTCTGTGTAGGTTTATCATTGACTTGAATATATAATGGAATAAAAAGGACAAACTGATACTATACCAGAGAGAAAATTTGAAGACAATAATTTGCAGCTTTCCAAGGAGATAGGTGAACAGACAGAACAGTGGATCAGATGATATGAAAACTACAGTAATAATAAAAAACCCTGAATTATGAAAAAATAAAATAAAATAAAAAACAAAATGAAAATGAAATTGTTGAATGAAAGAATCACCAAGATTCAAAGAGTGTTTCTCTTTCTATGATGTTCAAATCATTGTAGTCATCGTATCACATGACAAGAAAGCATTTCCACAATACTCAAGTATGTTGTGTTACTTGTAAAATACATGATAGCTAGCAAAAAGTTTTTTCTTTTTGTTGCAGTTTTGAACAAAAGTGCAGCCAATGATACAAATACAGAGAGCACTGTGGTCATGTTGTCAATATATAAAGAAAAATTCCTGGTACATGTATAGTCTGTTGCAGTGTCAAACTGAACGACAAATTGACGACCATCAAAAATGTGTCTGTCTGTGTTGAAATATAGTAAAGAGTCAATTAGGAGAAACAGACTGATGACAGGTCCTTTCATGATTGTGGGGACAGAAGTTCCCATTCATGGCCGTGCTGTGGTAATGAGGAAGAGAACTGATTTCTCCGTTTATGAATATGACATTGTTCTTCCTGTTCCCTGGATCTGAGAGACTTCACTCTATTGGCTGTGATGCTGAGAGGGTGACAATCGAGCCCTGAATGAAAGAAAGGAAATGTAATGTTTTTGTTTTGAAAAGAGCATGGAGTGCACATTAGTATGGGTGATGGAGCAATTACAAGCCACCATTAAGGCTGTGGAGCCGTCAAAGCACAGTACTCCCTAAATGAAGAACCCCGTGGGGGAGATGTTCCTCATACCTGCACTGTACCATAATTTCAAACAAACAAATACAAAATGAGAATTTCTTTCATTATAAATGGCTAAAAGCAATCCTCTCCTTCCTTCCTAATGTTTTTCCTGTTGGAGTAGATCATTGAGATCATCCTCCGTCTGACCATTCGTCTGTCTCTCATACACAACAAGGCAGATGCCAGTCATTGTGTTTTTACTACACTAAATGTGATACCCTTAAAACTTCCGTAGATTTTATAGCAGTGTGCAGTACTGTATTGCCAACTTAATCTGAAATGAAGTTTTGGAGGAACTAGATGTAGAATCAATCTGCTGCGTGCTGTCACTGCTGCATTGTCTCCTGCCACATTATGATTTCACCGAGCCTTTTCATAAATGTGCAATAAGCCTAGAGGAGAAACCCTAATGACTCAAATGATTCTTCCATTTTTCCTCCCTTGAGTTTGACGTTTTTAGCTTTAGTGAAATATGTCAAAAAGTATTAGGTCCATTGCAAAATTCATATTCCCCTCAGGATTTATCCAAAACTTCAGTTAATGAACAGCTAATAGAACATCACCAGGTTGCGAACATAGTAGATGTGACGCCAGTTATATATGAACGATTGTTTTTGGCTTTCCAGACACGAGAGATGTTAAGCTGTAATGTCCTTGTTTTCTCGTCACCTTAGTTCCCACAGCGCCCACCTAGTACTTACAGCTTGAATAATATGCATTTCAAGTATGTCCATCTTTACTATATAATTTAGGTATTGCTATGGTGACATTATTGTATTTATGTCATGCAGTTGAGTTCTTTGGTAGGCAGGAAGCAATGCCAAACAAGGCCCGAATGCCTTTCTTCTGTGTGTCACCCTTTTTATTGAGTAGGCCAGACAAGAAGTCTAAATATCTATTAATGTGATCACAAACTCCAACGTATCTCCGTCTACTTAATTCAGGTTCTACTAGGTTCTCAAGGAGACTGGCGGTGGTGAATGAAAAGTTGAAATCTCCACCCTAATGACACACTGACAAAATTTAAGGAAAGTAGCGTTTAAATGTATTTAACAAACCAATATGAACATTTTAAATTTCTTAAGCACATGAACAAATAACAAAACAAAATCAATTTTTTCGACACCACTATCACTGTCCATTTCAGTTGCGGTTTCAATGTTCGTTCAATGTCTCTTGTTCCTCAGTTTGTTCATATTATGTCAGATCTGACTTGGGAAAAGTAACAAATAAAATAATAAACATCCGAGATCTCAGTTAATGGAAAAAAGGAAATTCTTAAAGGACTTGTTATCCTTTGTCCTACCACTCTCCTAGGAGCCAGGTGGAGCATTCAGGAGTATCGTCCACTGTATCCACTGTACACTTTCCATCGAGGCAACGTTTTGATGATCTGTCTTAACATCTGAATTGACAGAAATTCATACTACTGGCTCTGTCTCATGTTTTTGTGGTGTGTCTCAATCATTTTGTTCCAGGAAGTCTTCAGTTCCATCCAATAGTAAAATAAAACACATACAGTAATGAACGGTACTTCAAGCCATTAACAGAAAAGATCTTTCTCTGATGATAATAGAGATCATTTGTATTACATTTGAAATATATTAGTTATGATCTCAGGAAAGCTTGTTGATGACTCAGTAATTTAATAAATCAATCCATATTGAAATCAATATCGATACAGTTAATTCAACCATTAAAAATCCTACCTCGTCATTTGGAGTAGTATTTTATGAAGATACAGTCAAGGTTTGTTGAGCCTCTGTAGGAAGTTTAGTCACGTATTCAGACCGTTGTCTGAATACCTTCATGACCTTCTTGCTCAACTGCTTTGCTTGGTTATGATTGGTCAATGTTGGCTTCTGCCTTCACCCTAAGGTAGAACGTGGATGACGTCACTTCCATAAACACGTACTGATTCCGTTCAAGATCCTAATTGGAAATAGAAACTCTGACCCGGTACTGAGATTAAGACAAAGTAAATCAAGCAAGGAAATTTGCACCTCTCAGTTCCTTGACATACCAATAGTTTATAACAGACTTCGATTCTACAATGAGACAGTGTTCAATCATTCCCCCTATGTAACTCTTCTTTTTTTTTTTTAAGCAGGGACACTGGTTTTTCTGTCACCACCAACATGGCTACCAGGGAAAAGAAACCCTTCACCAGTCTTGGTCCTTGTAGCTGATGTTTAGTGTTTAGTTTTCTGTGGAAAGCCTCCCAATGGCAGACAGAATACCACAATGAAAGTGAGCCTTCTGAGACGAATAGAAATGTGGATATGGTCATTTTCTATGGTCATTACGTCTCGTTTATAATAATATGTGTACCATATGCAGTACAGTGGCGCAGTGGGTAGTGCTGTTGCTGCACAGCAAGGCGGTTCCAGGTTCTTCGTCTCATGTTTTCCCCGTGTCTGCATTGGTTGTCTCCAGATTCTCCGGCTTCCTCCCACCTCCAAAAACGTGCGTTTCAGGTTAATTGGAGGGTCCCAATTTGCCCGTAGGTGTGAGTGTGTGTGTGCGTGTTTGTCTGCATCTCTGTGTGGCTCCGCGGTGCACTGGTGTCACACCTGGAGTTTCCCCTGCCTCACGCCCCTAGTCAGCTTGGATAGGCTCCAGCTCCCCACGACAGCGGATGGAGCGGTAAGAAGATGAATGAATGACTGATATGTGGAAGCAAACACATATCATAATAATGTCCTTCCTTCTTTCTATCTGTAGACATGTTTCAGTGTTGTCTTTTATCAGACTGTACTCTAATCTAACTCATTGCTTTCGTGCATAAATCCCCAGTTTTTTTCAGGGCCATGTGAAGAGAATAACACCCATTCATGCACACATTCACACCTATGGTCAATTTACAGTGGCCAATTCATTTCAAGCTGCATGCTTTTTGGGAAGGAGCCAGAAACCCTGGAGAGAACCCACACAGACATGGGAAGAACATACCAACTCCTCACAAAAAGGCTTCAGTTGGAATTGAACCAAGGACCTTCTTGCTGTGAGGCAACAGTACTATCCACCGCACCGCTGTGCTGCCCTCATTGCTTTCATTATTTTTGAAATTTGAATAATTGGGCTAAGTGGGGCTCTTCAACATTTGTTAACTTGTTGAATTTTATCTGAATTTGGGAGTGCAACTCATATTATCGAAAATTACACTCATCAGCCCAAAGGGGCGCTCTACATAATTTGTTCAGTCATCCGTGTGTCATATGCAATATCTGAGAACCCAACAATCTCATCTTCAGCAATATTAGATAATGTGTTTCATTGCAGCATCAGTTTTCAAAATTACAAGATTGGTGCCACAGGGGTACTACAGTTACACTTTGGCAAATACAGTCATTGGATCTTTGACTTATGGTTACATTGTTTGTTTAGCATATGTCAGACCATCCAAGGACAATCTGTATTATTTATAGAATATACATATTTAAATGTTTTGACATGTTTTCAGTTTCACAGTGGAAAAACTACTTAAACAAAACTCCTAATCCTGAGTCTCAGACAGAACTCACAACATTAAAACAAAATAAACGTTGATCAATGTGGAGGAGATGTGAGTCTCTTTGAGAGAGAAGACTTAATCTCCAATCAATTAATTCAGTTATTGAGCATCCACTAATCCACTGCTTAGAATGAAAAAGTTTCTTGTGCTCCAAAGACCATGAATGTTTGGCTTTGAGTTGAACCAATGAAAAATGATTACATAGTGTTTTGCTTTGTCCACCTTTAGAACTACTGCACTGAAAGCCTGTTTGACCAAATATGCCCCTTTGAACAGGTTCTATTTATTTCCACTGAGGTTTAATTGGGAAACTTCACTTCCATTTTAATCTGAAGCTTTTCTCTGTCTGACAGCTACGTTGCTGCACACTGAATCTCAGACAACAGTGGGGAACAGAAGCATTTATGTCACCTCTTTGCGTTTGTTTGCACAGATGTGAGCTTGATAAAATACCCATTGTGTACCTTGAGTCCCTTGCAAGTAGCTGCACACAAACTAATGCCACCCTGCTTGAGAGAATCAAAAATATATGCACTGCACACAAGTGAGTGCTTACAGCATTCAAATGCTACACTAATCAATAAATGTTGCATTGTTAATATGTAATGAACATTAAATTTATGAATTATAAAATGTTAGGAGAGGCCCTTTTTAACAGTGTCCCTTAGAATCGGCTTCCTTAGTTTCTTTTTTTAGTTGGGGTCCTGTTTGCAAATTCATTTATGCAGACTAAATGAAATATTATTCCCTTACTCAGCAGGATAGAGGCAGACTTAAGGACAACATTAGAATAGTTCAGTCCTTCCAAGTTTCTCTGTTTCTTTTCAGCAGTGCCTCCATTACACCCTAATGTTTATCTAATTTTGTTTGAGCAATACAGTCTGGGATGCCAACTGGAAATAACAAACGAGTCTTACAGAAACAAGATTAAATACACTTAAGGAGCAGGAGAATATAACCTCCCATATAATGTATTCAGAAGATAGCCTTGAAGTCAAGACTACCTTACACAAAAAGCTACTTTTTCAAATAAGTTATTAATGATCTAGAAGACTAAATGTCACACAAATATTCGAAGATCAGTCCAAAACTCAAAGATATTCAATGTATGGTGATGGGAAAAGAAAAGCAGTAAATCTCCCTACCAAGCTTGAACGTGAGAATGTTTGGTTAAAAAATGTACAGGTTAAAATTGATCATTTGTAATATAAAGTATGACTGGAGCACTTGAGAATAAATGTGAGCCAAAGGGAAACCTAAATGGACAAGACTAACATGTTGTTCCTTTATTGTAAATTTTGTTATTGCTGTGTTTTTTGTCTGCTGAGTAGAACTAGTAAGAAATACTGTAGTTAGTCTGATTCTGTCTAAAGGGAAAAAAAAATCCCCACTCTAAGGCTCACAAATTAACACGTTATGATTTAGTCCACAAAAAACTCAATGTGGCTAGGACCAGTTGCCCAGCAACCATAAAAAAAGAAACAAAAAAAAAGTCCAGAAAAGTTACCAGCCCCTTCAATGAAATACGATGATACACAAGAAGCCAAAGTGTCAAATTGTCGTTGTCATGGTTTTTTTTTTCATATTAAAAATGTATTTAACATATATATGAAATAGTGAACTACAGGGACTCTTGAGTCACGCTAGTCAGTCTTTGTGTTAAATTAATTAGCCAACTGCTCATCGTAGCTTTATATTTATTATGAAGACACAAAGAGTTCATCATTTTTCTCAGGAAGAGTGTGTATACTGTAAAGAGGGTGTGATGGCAGGAAGCATGAATGAAAATGGTGTGAGATGATTGAATGATAGTTCAATTAGACCAAGAAAAGAAAAAAATTTGAATAAAATGGATTGCATCAGTTCACAGAAACAGCTTGACTCTAGGTGCTGTCATATGATTGAGTATCTGTGATCCAGAAATCACATTTATTAGAAAGCTTCTGTGGGACACATAATTATACCTAAATTTAATCTAATAGACAAACACCCACTCATGTACAAAATCAAACCATAGCCATTTTTGCAAAAAATAGTGAAAAATTCACCTAAGTTGCATATTGGTGATGGGAAGAAGCTGGAGAACCCAGAGAGAACCCACGCAGATACGGGGAGAACATACCAAATCCTCACTTCGCTCCTCAAATGGAATCAAACGCAGGACCTTATTTTTGTAAGGCAACAGTGCTACCTCATGCTCCACTGTGATGCCGCAGAAATATAAAATGAATGATGGTACTGTAATGATTATCATTATTCTCTGACATAACTTCTGATGTTATGTGTGTATTATGACTTTTTGAAACAAGACAGTAATTGCAGTCTTATGGCTTAATTTGAACAGGTTTAATCTTTTGTATCTTATAATAAAGTCACGATGTTATACTCTGGATGGTTCCGTACTAGGCTGTCAAAGACATGATGCTTATAACAGATGACATTAATCAACTGCTGTCACTACTTTGGGTGTGTGGTAGTTCACATAATCAATTACTGTATGTGATTTTATATTACAATTCACAAATGACCAAGTTTAGCCTTCAATGTTGGGCCATTTTAAAAGAAAAAGTTTTTTCGACATTGTGTTTATTCGATCAGTCTACCTGCAAATTCCCAGCAACTGCTACACAATCCACCCTGGAACTGGTGACACACCAGCACAACTGCTTAATCTCATGGTAAATCTCAAGAGGGGTGTCCTGTAGGGGTCTAGGAAACTGCAGCTAGGCCTTGCTCTGTATCACTTGCTGCTGAGTGACCTCTGTATGGTGATGTGCCAGGGCCAACGTTAAGTGGGCTGTTGTGACAAGCCCACTGGAGAGAGACAGGAGACAGGGCAACCTTTAATAACACTTTAGTAACAAGCCCAAATGAATTGCAACCCCGGACTGTATTTCTTTGGTCTGTGATTATTTAGCTTACTTCTTGTCCAGGTGCAAAGATTGGAGGCATTTGATTTGAAAGTGTCTCCATTGTTTGATGCTTCCTCTATTGTTTAATCATACCTTGGCCTGTCCTGCCCAAAACATTCATTAAAAATGATCATGATAGCACAGCAATCCCTCGTGCATTCGAGCACCAAAACACGCTGCTTCACTTCATTGCAGATTTTTAGTAGGTAGTCACGTGACATCGTATACGCATTCTATTGGTTGACGGCATCCGGAAGTGCGCTGCGCTCCGTGAGTATCGGAGCGCAGCGCACTTCCATGAGACACAAAAGTGCTTTAAACAGTATATAAGAGTGTGGGAAAACGTAATACAGATAGAAGGTGGTTTAAAATCAGTATGGGGAGGGCTCATAAACTTTTAAATTACCGTAAATAATAAAATAAATAGTTTGTCGCTATATTGCAGATTTTTGTTTTTGTGGGTGGTTCCTGGAAAGCGTTAACCGCAAGTAACGAGGGATTACTGTAGTTTGCTTCTGAGGGAAACATTGTGCAGCTATGTGAATTGTAGTTTGCATAAAAAAAGAGGTCATATAAGTAGTGTAATAGTATATTATGTTGGAGTGAAACAAAGATTACCATCAGCAAAATAGCCTCTCAAGGTGAATCATAGGAACCTTTCAATGGTGTTCCTGAGTTGTCTGACTGTGCTTGCACTGCGGGCATCATGCTCTCCATTTATCTGTGTGACAAGAGACCCATCTTAATTACTCTCAGATACAGCACTTTCATCTGTCATTGTCAGGCTGATCAAGAGTGTGCAAACCAAGCACTAAGACTCATTCACCCAAACCAGCCTATTGATTACGTCTTATTCTTAAGTCATTGCACTGCAGAAAGACGTGGGAGGTAATAGAGCTAATGGAAGGCAGAAACTCAAAGTCACATTGTTTACATCTAAGATGACAGGTAAATGTATTTGAGATGAAATATACCCATGATCCTTTGGCTCCCAAATTACAGTGTCTCCAGCTAACAAGCAAAGTAAAGCCAGAGTTGGCAAATGATCGACTGCCCTGCAGTTCAGATGTGGAGCAGCTCTTTTATTTCTAAATCAAAACATGTCAAAACTAAACATTTTGATTTCCTGTAACATGTGTCTGTTGACAAAAAATGTTGCATATTATTGCTGTATTCCACTTTTATTTTACAAAGCAAGCATATACAGCATTATTTGGTATTTCTCTATCACAGTTGCTGTTAGTACATGTGTAAGACATGAATATTCTATTTGTCAGGAAATTATACACTGATATTTGTGCAGTAAAATGCCACTGCCAGTTTGAATTCAAGGAATGGGACAGTTTTTATGAAATAATTATTTATGCTTTCTATGGTGCTTCTCTAACAGATTCATACAGCTTTCATTTTCCTTTGAAAATTGCATTTTTGGAGAAAATGGTCCAACAACAAAATCAAATTAAGTCAAATTATCTGCATTTTATCATGTTTCACACTATATGTAAGAATTAATGTATACCTTTCTAGAAGCATTGTATGTCACAGTATACATCATCAACAGATGTCATGAGTTTAAGAATGAAATCATTGATTATGCTTCAGAAGACAAACAAACAAACTACAACAACAACAACAACAACAACAAAAAACGCTAGTTAGAATTTCATGAAATTCAACTTTAAGCTTTGTCTAGTTCATCCAGTCAATAATTTGTATTAAGCCTATTTTTGTTCCCATAATGTTGGAATTGATATTTTATTTTTGCATTTTTCCATTTCCCAAATGGGGTCTAAGGTCATTGAAGTTTGCTGAGTCTTCCTTAATGAGCTATGCGCCTTAATGAAAACAGAACACATTTTTTCCTTTATCATTTCGTGCTGATGTTTACTGTGTTTTGCTCCTTCCTTACAGCACTTTATAATTTCCCTATTAAAAATCTTGTTGAATTTTTATTGTGCAAAAATAGTCCTACTGCTTACTTTGGATAGATCTCAGCAACAGACCATTAATGCTATTCACTTGTCAAGATAAGCCGATTTCACTTGTCAGATTTAAGCTCAGCATTAATTCTTTCATCTATTCTTTGTTCTTTGTTCCACCAGTGTACCAATTCTGCAGAGAAAATAGAAGAGCATTGCTTTTTGCATACAGAATTATACTCAAAAGGGAACTATTTTTGATTTTGTTTTGCTATTAACTTAAATGGAGTTTTGTGGGAGGCTGCATGTATTGACAGGGATACTACTACTACTACTACTACTACTACTAGTACTACTACTAGTAGTAGTAGGGATACTACTACTATTACTATTACTACTAGGGATACTACTGCTATTACAGCTTGCCATTCATGACAAATAATTTGTCTTTACCTCTATGTTATTTTTCTCACAGATACCGTCTTGCAAAGAAATAAATGCCATAAATGACCACCCACTTTTATACATTCAAGTGAAAGTGGTCAGAAATAGTGGAAAATCTTCAAAGCTTATTGCAGAAAGCTTCATGGCAGGAGTTAATATTAGTGTGCACAGACTGAGAGAACAACCTTTCCCACATATTTCTCATGAAAATTGATTCTTGGTGCTATTTCTGAAAACAGGATTGATTTGACAGTCCATAATACTCATATAAATCTACTTAGCCATTGTAAAGTCTCTGGCCTCTATAAAACTTGTTTATGTTCTTTCCCTCATCACAGAACAGCTGCCAGCATTCATTAGCAGATAATCACTGTTTGCTCAAGTTAACACTTAATGCCTGTAACTTCTTGACTTGAATGCAACTTGATGTTAAACCACAGGAATGATGGGATATATTTCATGCTCGACACATAATATAAGGGCTATGTATAATGCTAAGTAAGAATCATATAGACATTATTTTCATCTGTAAGCTTATTGGATTTGTTGTCTTTAGAGGAGCTCACAGTCTCCTGAGAGTCATCAATTCATTTGATAGAACCTTTGAAGTTGTGTGTGACACGTTCTATTGTTTTCTGTGGCATAAGTAACAGCTTTCACTTGTTTTCTTGAAGAGACATCACAGAGGCTCATAAGAGGATACTTATTTCTGAGATCTTACAGGACTTTTGCTAGAACTATTGGTTTATTCACCAAAAATCTTTTTTCAATCATTCCTAGTCATGCCTTCACTTTTTTTTTGTCACTATAAAGAATATTAACTTAAGTCTTGTTTAAACTCGTCTCCATGTACAGAATGGTGGAACATGTTTTGAGAAACAATTTGAGATGGAATGACCAAAATTCATATGGAACGACCAGCACAAAGAAGAACAAGTAGAAGGATTTTCTCTATCTACAATTTAGGTCTGAAATATTTTTTAATAAAGAAATTTTCTTGTGAGATTAGATTTGGCTCATTGACACGTTTCCATTTTGGCGAAGAAACACCAATGAAGCACAACTGTATCCAATATTATATTTAATTACTAATTAAATGTTCATCTGACATTCTTCGGAATCTACTCGCTGCATTTAATCCACCTCATGTGCTGTATTAGTATTATTTGTTTCAGGAATTTTAAAAATGAGTCGAAAGCATTCACAGAAATATATTCACCGAACATTGTTACTGTGGTCTAAAATCACTCAATGAAAAGTTTTGTTTTGCTGGTATTAGTGAAAGTCAGCTCTAGATAGTAAATCTCTGACAGAGCCAGTCTCAACTGAAAATAGATATCAATAAATGTAAACAGCCCTGGCCTAGGGATGTCATTAAAAAAATAGCATGTCTAGACCTCATAAAACCAAAACATATTGTTATTTCGAAGCAGCAGGAGTTATTGCCTGTGAGCGCTAAGATGACGTCCATCAATTTAGGGTTTTATTGGAAAATGTAGATAGGCTGCTTGGGAGATGTAAATGATTTACTTAGCATAAAGTTTTGCTTGAACAGACAGGGAGATAGGGTAGTTAGCGGGGGCAGGGAAGTATGAGTGTGACAAAGGCGGTGTTGAAACAAAAGCTGATTTCCCAAGCCCGAGAGAATCTCAATCTGTGCATGAATAAATAGGCTGGACCTGGGTAATGTGGATTATTCTGGTTCAAATTTCAGTAGATGTAAGGTTGTCAGAAGGCATACATATGTAACAGGGCTGTTGTACATGATTTCATTTTGTCACTTGTACCCAAATGTCAAATCTTTTAAGGTTTGTGCTGATTGTTTTTTGCTGTGTGTGTGTGTGTGTGTGTGTGTTTGCAAGCGCAATTGTCTGTTGTATTCCTTGAGTGTTTTTATATTAAGTATTAATATTAAATAGGATTTATAGTGAACTTCTTACATCTAAAAGTCCTTTTTGTTGAATTTTAATTAAATTATGCCAAATAAAATCCTAATATAGGCTACTAAGACAACAAATCTCAAAGGAGACAAATCACAGTTTATTTTATTACTGCCAGTCATTGCAATATGACAATATGCAATGTGTGGTGCAACAGAACCTCAGTGAACAAAATTACCAAGCAAAACTATTCAGATTTGAAGCAAGGACGTTAGTGAAATTCCACACTACATTTCTGAAATGCTACAACTTCAAATTACAGTGCATTTGCATGCAGTTGTGTATCACTCTGACATGTTGGCCTCATCTTTCAGTAAATCTCAAATCTACATTTATTCAAATGAGTTCAGTGCAGCGAAGGTTGACACTGCATAATCCATCAAAATGTTCCATTTGAAGAGAGGGGCTTGAATTATTTGAATCATCAGAAAACAGCCTAGATTGTGGAAATGTTGCAGAGGTTTGAGTCGAAGCCATTCAAAGTTTTCAACCAGGAAACCAAAATAAGTCGAAAACCAACAATTGACATGTACAGTATATGCCATGAAATCACTCCTCAAGTAAACAGAAGTCATTTCGCTCTGTATTTTTGAATAATGTATTTTTTCAACAATTGTTTGTGAAATAAAAACAAGGCTTCGGGTTTTAAAATAAGTTTTAATGTGTTTTGATTTTAGTGAGACTTTTCTGTGAAAGACATCTGAAGCTACAAACATCCTAATATTTTATGTTCATTGCTGATTAAAATAGCCAGTGTTGCACAAGATACACGTCTGTTGGAGAGTACTAGAGACAGAGGGCCCGGACGTTCACCTACAGTATTCAGCATTTCGCTCCCGGTATTGTTAAGAATCCGGTTGTGTACACAGTGACATGAGTTCAAATGCATACAAATATTATTACACATAATTCAAGTTATGTGAATCTCCCCACCTATATATTTGGATGAGCTCACTTGAAAACCTCACTGTCACTTTTTAACTCCACCCATTACCTGTCAATCACGTCGCCCAACCAATCACGATGCATCTGCCAGAAGGAATCACATGAACAATATTGCGCAAGGCATCTGTCATATGTGTATATACTGTATGTGTGTGTGTGTATATGTATGTGTGTATATATATGTGTGTGTGTGTGTGTGTGTGTGTGTGTAGTAGTCTTACTGCTTTATTAGTCTTCGTCTTTAATGGTAACTTTATTTTATTATTTAATTACACACATACAGTGTACTATATGTGTGAGAAGAGAAGCAACAGCATACAGTTAAAATGGCTTCCATTCTCATCTGTTATTTTTATTGTCCATTTAGCTTTAGTTTAACATAATGTTTCATTTAATAATGCAGTAGTGTATTCAGTGACACATGTGGTTTAAATCTGGTCTGTTGTACTTGTTTGAAAATTTGTACTTGTGTGCTCTTTTCATTTACTGTGGTTAAACTGTGTACTTGATCAGAGTTGGAGAGTACCAAGATGTATTTTTTCAATAGCTGCTTTTTTGGTGATTTCTGTCAAGGTTGCATCCATTATGTGATGCCTCGATTTACACAGATCCTCGCTTCACCTCTTAATGTGTGAGTAATGGAGCTAGGACATTGTTTTTTCTGCTCTATCCATTTTCAGAGTTTGAATGTTCGTAGAGAATTAATGAAACAGAATTTCCTTTAGCTTAGGTCAAAACTGTCCACCTGATCTCAGTTTGGTATCATCATACCAAGTACACTTAATCAAACAGACAAAAAATTTCATAAACTTTCGTCTTTGACATCTAATTTTCTGTCAAGTTATGTTTAAAGCAGATCATTTGGTCAAGACAAACAGATGTTTGACATTTTCTTTAAAAGGTTTCTTCAGGTGGCGCGGTGGGTAGTGCTGTCGCCTCACATAAAGAACATCCTGGGTTTGCTTCCTTTCTGTGCAAAGTTTTTATGTTCTCCAGGTATCAGCGGGGTTCTCTCCGGGTTCTCCGGCTTCCTCTCACCTCCAAAAACATGCAACTGAGGTGAATTGATCGCCCCAAACTGTCCGTGGGTTTGAATGTGAGGGTGAGTGGTTGTTAGTCTTGCGTGTGGCTCCGTGATGAGCTGGCAGCATGTCCAGGGTGCTCACCGGCTTTTGGATGTAGCCAGCTGGGATAAGCTCCAGCAACGCCTGTGATCCACAGAAGGAAAAGCAGCTGACGACAAGATGATTGTGGTTGTTTCATCTTCGAGAAAATGGATGGATGGTTTCATTATTACTCATGAATGGAAAAGTGTGTTTGATATGATGCTACGCCCTTGACACGGTTGTTTCTAGTCAAATAAATCAAGACTTCTAGTATTTATACCACACAGAGAGAAGAAATTTGTGCTACAAAGGCGCTCATGGGTGATTTTAGGTGGAGTTTCTTTTGTCCTGCACTGATGCCAGTGAGGTTTTTCCTATTCTTTTTACTCAAAGCTAAATACAGAAATGAAATTTATTAACATAGTTTTCTCATTTTATTCTCACAAAAATATGAACAATTATGCCAACTTTTCTTTTGACAGGAATATTATAACCTTAGGAAAAGCAACAGAGAAGGGATCTTTCTACCAGAATAGACATTTATTAAACAATCAGTGCAACTTATAGAGTACATATATATAACGGTAATAAGATTGCAAGACATAAAAATGTAATGACATAACTTATTCTGACTATGGAACAAATATATAAAGTAATATGTAAGCAGGACAACATGCGCATCAGGTGAATTAGTTGGTTCCAAATTGCCCATAGGTGTGAGTGTGTTTGCCAGTGGTTGTTAGTCCTGGTGTCACACTCAGAGTGGCCCTTGCCTCTCACCCTTACATATGCTGGGATTGACTCCAGCAACCACAGGAACCTGCGAAACCGGAAGAAGTGGCTGAGAAGATGAATGAATGAACGAATGAATGAACGAATGAATGAATGAATGAATGAATGAATGAATGAATGAATGAATGAATGAATGTGCAGACAATGATGCTGTATCCTAAGTTTAAACATTTTTTTTCTTGCCTCAGCCAATAAGGGTTGGTAAAGGCTGTAAACTTGATGACCTTTTTTCTTGTTGATTAGAAGCTCAGGT
Source organism: Antennarius maculatus (assembly GCA_013358685.1). Taxonomy (NCBI): domain Eukaryota; kingdom Metazoa; phylum Chordata; class Actinopteri; order Lophiiformes; family Antennariidae; genus Antennarius; species Antennarius maculatus. The sequence continues at coordinate 9,485,687 of CM023613.1, read as the reverse complement.
GGATGGAAAGAGCAGATGGATAATTAATGGTTCTTTGGTGACTCACTGATCCCATAGATGACCAACTGTTGAACTGTCGGCAGGCTCTTGGGGAAACACCTGTCTGTCTACTCATTATTGACATTACTAGATATAATTATTTGAATTTCATGTCTAATCATTAGAAATAGTATATTTTGCCATGGACAAACGATTGGTCCATGATTATGCTTAATTCTTTCGACAAACAGGCAGACAAACCAAATGCGTGTTTGTTTGTCTGCAGCCATCGCTCTGTGTTGAGTAGGTCACCTCCGAATATTCATCACCCTCTTGTGTCATCAACACAGACAAATTTGCGGCAAAACATCCCTCTCTTCAGTCCTCTGCTGCGTATCATCAACCCGGACCAGCGCGGCCATCAGACATCTATGATTGCATAATTATGGAGGATTAAACTGTCACAATGACATATCAGTCAGAGAAGATATGCAAAGTGACAGCGAGAACTACTTGGTTTACCCTCACTTTTGTCAGAATGGCGTGAAAGTGGAGGTTTGTTTTTGGCTGGATCATAATTGCGATTGATATTTATGAGACCCGTCAAGCCTTCAGTTTAAAAGATGCTACATTTGAAGGTGACTTCAGGAGGCATCATAGCAAACTATGCACGCAGCGAAACTTTCAGACAAGCTGTCTCCTTTCACCAAGCCTTTTAAATCATCATCACTCTAGCCATCTGTATGATCGTTTGTATGAAATATCACCTGTTAGGGTTGCAGCGTACACAGCACCAGCAGCAGACAGCGAAAATGAGCCTAGGAGCTAACTGTAGACATTTGATGCCTCCGTTTCTAGTTATTATGCCCATTGCCTGCGTGCTGTTATGTTAAGTGTCACTTAACCCTCCAGGGTCTCAGGTCACACCAGCATGAACCCTAAGCCCAGCTTTAACCTGACATGTTTTTGCGGTCAGTGTTAATATAATTTGTTAGAGTGAAGAAAGAAGCACGCGATCAACAGAAAATGTTGCACAGGAAGGCCTGGTTAGTGCTTGAGCTCAGGTTGAGAATGGGAGGCATAACAACAAGAAGGAAACCCTCCCTTCAACTTAAATATGACCCAAAGCCGGTTTACTCAGCCTGTACAAATGTAGACAGCTGAGCTTTAGTTGGACGACGTTTGGACAGACAGCAGAATCAAAGCAAGCTGTCAGAATCCTCCGTCTAACAAGCTCCTTCAAACTGATTGAAGCCATGAAAAATTCAACTTGCCACATCACTGAAACAACAAGTAGAACAAAAAATGGCCTGAAGAAAAATCCCCCAAACAGACCCTAACTCACACTGGCGTGAGTTCTATCTTATAGCTACTTGTAATAGCTACTTGTCATATCACAATAACCTTTTTTATCTGTTTTGAAATGTTTCTTTTTGTATTAGGATTACATATTTTTCATATTCTCTGTCATTGTCATTTCTATAAAGGAAACTCTTAAATACTTGTAAAATACTTCTTCATTGTAGTAGCGCTCATCCCTAGTTAAAATGTAGGTTTTCCATGTAGTTAAGTGTAGAGAGGGTAGAGGATCTAAGGCATTAACCATGAATATAACCATGCCTCTCTCTCTCTCTCTCTCTCTCTCTCTCTCTCTCTCTCTCTCTCTCTTTCTCTCTCTCTCTCTCTCTCTCTCTCTCTCTCTCTCTCTCTCTCTCTCTCTCTCTCTCTCTCTCTCTCTCTATATATATATATATATATATAGATATAGATATATATATACATACATACAGTATACTGTGTACATATACTGTATATATATATATATATATATAAATTGTCCCCACCAAATACATTACACTGTACTTTTCTTCCAGTAAATGTTTACTACGATAAACATTAACCATCATTTTTATGCAAAGTCTTTGGTAAGCAAATGGAATTTATATCATTTTTCTTAATGTCTCCAGTAGCATCAGATGTGCTTGAGGTCGAGAGCCAAAGAGATGGTGGGGAGTCTACGCTGACTGAATAACATATGGGTGATGAAGCATAGGGAATATTTGAAAGCCTTTGAGCTGATATCCAGATTACTGTTTTTAAATGAACTTCTGTCATCCTGAGTTTAACAGAAGAATTAAATAACATATGTTTAATTTATTTTATGGGGGCTTATTAAAGAAATCGTATTCTCACAGTTTTAAAATAAATCCAGCAAAAGCTACAAAAGATATCATTGACAGCTTTTAAAAATGGGAACAGAAATTATTCCCTCTGTGAGGGACCTGACTGTACCTTGAAAGGTCTTTCTAAATGACATTTTATTCAAACATCACCTTGTAATATGACATAACATGATCGGCTGTCAACAAGAAAGCAGGGGGAATTGTGTTTTTTCCTCCACCACTTTCCTTTGATTTTCTCCACACTCCATCATGTGCCACAGCCACTTATTAAAGTCAGAGGGCAGGTGTGTGTTTGGGCTCAGCTGGGCATTATCCTGGTCCAGATTGTCCTTGGACCCCATGTCTGCCTTCTAACCTTGGCTTCAGCCGTCTGTAACATCAACAGCTCCACATAGAGTGTCCCTTACTTTTGATTAATCCTTTTTAGTCTGATTCAGATATGATTAAAAGCGAAGCATCAAAACATTTAATGGTTGTAATTATGCACTCATTAGCCATATGTTTGACAAGTATGCCCCTCCTGACATTGGAAGCCTCTGTATTAATCACAACCAGAGATCTAACAAAAGGAGGCTATGAAATTATGAAACATATATCGAGACTGAGAATCACTAAAATTATATTATTGATGGATTACAGAACAGGCTGTCATGAAATAGCACAGGCTTTACTTGATGTATGACTGCCGAGAATATATTTTGCTACCGTTGTAGTTTTTCACAGGCCATTATCAGTCTGACCTGCTCGGGGTGTTTTTCTCCCCATTCAAACACCCAGATGTCAACACATACTGCTTGTTATAACTGAAACAATCTAAACAAATGATCTCCCCGGCCACCTGAACATGTTTTCCTCCACTATAATATGAAGATGATACCCCCCTCCATGTCCACCATCTCCCCTCCAAACCAGCCACCCACTCCCTGTCTCCTGTCTTCCTGGGCGAGCTCCCCAGGCTGTGAGGACACGACAGGACAGGGGAGGATAAATTACAGCCACAGTGCCTCGGCTTTCTCCCATGCTTTCATTTGCACCAGCAATTAATCAGCCATCACTGGAGAGCTTTTGCATGTCAGGCGGAGGATTTTATTAGGGATGTCCTTTATGGGCCTTAATGAGACTTATGTCTTCCTTGAGTATTTCATTTGCTGCACACAGCCTGGTTGCTTGTAACCTTGAGGTGAAGAGCTTTCTTCCTCAGCACTAAAGCTTGGCAGGCTTTGTTACTCTCCTCTCAATGATCTTGCGTTGATTTGCTGTTTCATCCTCTGCCTTCCTCACTGTTACCAATCCTCCTGTCTTGAAATTATCTAATTTTAGACACAATTAGGCCTGATATGTTTTGTTTATTCTGACATTCTTCGTCTCTGTAGTTTTGAGACATAGCACTAAGTGAGTTATTGAATGAGGTAAATCACCTTACATTTGGCGAAATACAGAAGCAGACAGTCGTGCATCACAATGACTGCGTCGCCCTCATTAAAGTAAAATATGTGGGACATGATCAGTCAAATCCAACACATGAGCTGACTGGTGGTTTGTAATTTATTATCACCATTTCATTCACAGTGTTAAAACCTGCAGCAAAATTCTTCCCATGTGGCTTTTTTCTAGGGATCATGAATTTCTACATGAAAACACTGGATTTATTTCTTTTTTTATTATGTCAAACCACAGATATTATATTTTTTCAAGAGTTTAAAGCAGGTAGGAATGCATCGATATGATGTATTTGTGGATCCCCTTCATTATTTGATCAATTCAACCACGGATATGATGACAGCATACCTACTTAATTCATGAGAGCAGATATTGTTTTAACCACTAAACTGTTGTTATAATAATATCAAGACATTATTTTAATATCACTACCTTTATTTATTATATATATTGTTGCTTCATTTTGTAGCATGACAAAAAGCCAATGATTTTTCTGACTGTAGAACAGTCTTCTGCTTTGCAGGATCATTTCCCTACTCTGAGGTTTTTTGATCTTTTATGCTACAGGGGAGCCCTAAGAAGTGATTTATGAGGGATCACAACTGCATGATCCTATCAGACATACAGCTACCAAATAGGCAGCCATATCTGCCACATTTAAAATGACACTGGGATGCCTCTGTCTCTGACTGTCTTTTCACTAGTTAAAACTGTAATGTGTGCATTTCAGAATAATTCATAAAAACGGTAGCCGTATATGACTTGTTTCCTGGCTTATCATCAAGCAAAGTTGTCATCTATTAAAGTGAATAAAACTTGAACTAATAACTCTGTTGTCACCAGTTGGTGTTTGAGATACTTTATATCAGGAATACAAGACAATATTTTTCTAGGCTTTTTACAAAAATTAATTTACAGCTCCATATAAAGAAAATGCAACTGCATTTTGCAAAACTGTTAAAAAAAGCTTTATAAGAAAGACAGAAAGAAATTTTTTTTTTTTAAACTCTTGTTGATACTCATATCAATTTGTCTCTTATTTGGTTGGTTTTAGAATTATGAAAAGACTTCTGAAAGAGATTTCCATGAAGCTTGGTTGAAAGATTTGGTAATGGCCAGGAAACAATCTGCTAAATGTTGTCATGGATCTTGAATGAAGGGACAGAACCATGAACGTTTTTCCCAGTTTTTACAAAAAGGTGGAATGAGTTTACAGAAAACTTTAATTGAAGGGAGGCAAATTTGAGTTTGTGATCATTATTGCTGTTATACTTTTTTAACACAACAATAACCTCAGAGCAGTAGAAAAGTTCCTTTTTCCCCCCAGATCTTCAGGTATTAATCTTCTGACAAGTGAAACAATTTTGATAACTGTATCTGTGAGTTTAATATAATAATATATGACAGACGGAGTGGACGGTATCTATTTCAGTGGAGCAGACCACAGGCGATTGGTTGGTCTGTGGAACAATTATGTTTTGGATAAATCACTCTATAATTATAAACTGATGCCAGTCTGCAGAATGCTATATTTTGTGCTGAAAAGAAAGATAAACAAATGAAAAAGGTTCTCCTCTTGACTCTTGTCTGCTTTTAACTAAGCTGACTGCAGCTTTGTGTCAGCTCAAACAAGCATCAGATACAATCCCATTGAAAACACTCTGGAGTGGGCGTCACCCACTTAACCCCAAACCACAGCGCCAGTCAGTAAGAGGATATGGAGGCCATCTGGTAGCATTTTTACAGTATGACGTGGCAGGTTGCCCGTGCATGAAACAGGGAGGGTCGGATGACGGTCATGAAAGAGAAAGTCTCTAATTCTCGAAGAAGGCAGACATGAATATCCTCAGTCCAATTTTCTGGGTCAGACTTTCAACTCAACCAAAGGACAGGACTTGATCACATCTGTCCTCGGGTCGCTCAGCATGAACGATCAAACCAAACGATATTGAAAAACCTATCTAAGCAGGTATTTCAACTATGTTTTCAATATATGGTGGGACCAATTGAGGGAGGGGTTTTAAAATGCAAAAACACATTATGTTAATAAGTGGAGTATTATAGAACTTCTAGAAAGTTTGGACTGAAACAGGAACTGGATGTCATTAGATTACAAAATATACAATAAGCTTCATTAAAGCAAGTAAATTCCCCAAATATGTTATTGCACTTATAAGAAATTGTTCCATGGTAATTCGACTTTCATAATATAATTGGCTGACCATGAAAACCAACCTCTGGAATGTGGCATCATTGTTAATTTGATAGGTATTCAAGAAAAACACTTATCAGAATGTTGATGGTTTGATCCCAGCATCCTGTAGTCAACTTCCATGTGTCCTTGAGCAAAATACTGAACTCATGTTTGTTCCCAGTTGCTGTTCCTTTGGTGTGTGAGTGATGATGTGAATGGTTATTTCCCTTGATGAGCAGGTAGTGGCTTGAATAGTCAGAGTCCAACCACTGTTTGAATGGTTGTGTCAATGGGTGAATGCTGACTGTGGTGTAAAGTGTTTTGGCCAGTCACACTACAAAAGGTGTGAATAACTAAATCCATGTTATGGTGATTTTCTTCTGCATTTTCTTCTGCAAGTTGAATTATTTAAATTATTGCGTGGTATTTCCCAGCAGTTCTGGAATATGACCTGGTTTCAATCATGTGCTTGATATATGTCAATGAATGTCATTATGGAATTTTGGTTCAAGCATTGTCATTATTCTTGTACTTAGAAGATGATGGAATCTTGTAGTTTCCCCTGTGCAAATGTAAAGAATCCTGTAATCCAGCAAACATCACAATCCAGATGGTAATCCTGACCACCACCACTTGATGGATTGTTCTTTGGCCTGTGCCCTCTGAAAAGTGTTCATTATAGTCTGTTCATAGCTTTACCAAGACAGACTGACTGACAGGCACTTATTGAAAACACTTATTGAAAACTATCGCTCACAGTATGTCTCACATGAGATTTCTACTATTAAGTCTGAACTTAAGGACTGAAAAGTCCTTAAGTTCCTAAGAACGTTTTCCAATTATTATGTCATCAGTGTCCCGTCTTTCAGTGAGCAGTTCAGTTCATTTATGTTGCAGCTGCAGGTGTGGGTAACCACATGCTTTAAGATTCAATCTGTAAATTTTACTGCATCACGCGTCTCTGAAAAATTTTGTGGTGTAAACTAACCTGCCTAACAGTGTAATTTCCGTTTGAACCAGGTACAGCGTTAAAGTGCTTATATGTTAATGTAACAGTCCATTTCTCGCTGACCACACATCGACAGCCAGCTGCGCTTCCCTGCTTTGACAGCCAGCTGGTTAAGACTTTGGAAAGAAGCAGCCTTTAGTTAATTAATGTCACCGATCTGCATCTTGTCAATGGCCAATTTGCAGATGGAAAAAAAGGGAGAGAAAAGGGATGACCTTACTCTAGTTTGCTTAAGCATTGTTTTTCTTTCTTTTTTGGGCTCTCATCTAATGGCTTGGGTCTGTCTGTTAGAACAAAATATACGACTCAGTTCTTAGATGCATACATAGAAATACCACTACTGCAGTATTCCAGTTTGGAGTTTTCTGATAAAATTGTAATGTTGATGTAAACAGATGTTGGGTTATTTTTAAGTATCATTAAATGTTGATGGTATAGTGATATGTATTACTACATACAGTGGTACCTCTACTTACGAATGTCTCTACATACGAAATTTTCTACTTACGAAACGCCTCAACAGGAAAACATTGCCTCTAGTTATGAAAGAAATTTCGAGTTATGAAAAGTAAAAATACAGTGTGGGCTGCTACTCGCAGTTTTCTGAACGCAACATTCTTATAGCTGCTCTGCCATTGGCTATTACCTAGCATTCTGGCATCCCATTGGCTAAGAGGGACCTCTTTGTGTAGCTAAATAGGTGTCTATGCATCGTCCTCGTCATTCGGCCCTCAACCCATGAGGTGTTCTGTGTCAAGAACGTAGCGCAGGGAGGCAGGACTCAAGTGCACGACATCGAGCGGTAAAATCAAAAAACAAGGTTTATTCCAGGCAAGGTTCGGTACACAGGTAAAGCAGTCACTCCAGGCAGAGGTATCCAAGGCGGGATACTAGAACAATGACAAAGACTGGGACGTGAGCCATGAACTACAACGAACTGGTGACGAGACAAGACACAAAGGGGGAATTATCTGCAGGACTGATGGGGATGATAAGAGACAGGTGCGGGAAACACAATCAAGGATCAGGTGCACGCAGATGGGGAGAGGGCAGGGCAGACAGGAACTTGAACAGAGACGGGTGAGTGATACAAAAATAAAACAGGAAGACAAGACATGAAACATAGGGAAGCAAAAAAAACCCCACTAAACAAACAGGATCATGACAGTACCCCCCCTCAAGGGCCAGCCCCTGAAGGCCCAGGAGTGTCAGGGTGGGCGGCATGAAAATCCCGGATGAGGGAGGGGTCCATAACGAACTGGGACTGGATCCAGGATCCTCAGGCCCATAGCCTTCCCAGTCGACAAAGTACTGAACCCCCTGCTCCGACGGCGAGCAGACAGGAGTCGACGCACAGTGAACACCGAATCGCCATCAATGAACCGGGCAGGTGGAGGGGGTCTGGCCGGAGTGACGAGAGGACAGGTCCTGACAGGCTTGACGTGGCTTAAATGAAATGTGGGGTGGACTCGCATTGACCTTGGGAGCTTCAGCTGGACTGTGACCGGATTAATAACTTTGGTGATGGGGAATGGACCGACGAACCTGGGAGCAAGCTTCTTGGATTCCACCCGGAGTGGTAAGTTCTTGGTAGATAGCCAAACCTTCTGGCCGAGTCTGTAGCGTGGGGCGGTTGTCCTCTTAAGGTCTGTGGCTGCCTTGTAGATGGCGGACTGCCGTTGGATATTCTGGCGGGCCCACTCCCAGGTTCTCCTACAGCGCCTCACCATGGCCAATCCAGATGGCACCGAAGACTGACTCCACCGAGGGAAACATGGTTGATGACTGTGAACAATATGGAAAGGAGACAAAACAAAGGAAGCAGACGGAAGAGTATTGTGGGCAAACTTGACCCAAACCAGTTTCTGTGACCATGTATCCGGGTTCTGGGATGCCGTGATGCGTAGACCGGTCTCCAGTTCCTGGTTGTCCCGGTTGTGGGTGAAATCCGGACAGTGGTGCCCAGCAGACCACAGAACTCCTTCCAGAATGGCGAGATGAACTGAGGCCCGCGATCCGAGACGATGTCCTTGGGAAAACCATGAATTCGGAAAATGTTCAACATCATGACCTCAGCTGTTTCTTTGACTGAGGGAAGTTTGGGAAGAGCAATAAAGTGAACAATCTTAGAGAATCTAACCACCACCGTCAGAACCACAGTGTTACCGTTCGAGGGGGGAAGCCCCGTGATGAAGTCCATGGAGATGTGGGACCAGAGGCGTTGACGAATGGGCAAGGGCCTGAGTTCTCCGGAGGGCTTCTGGTGAGAGACCTTGGTACTGGCACAAATGCGGCAAGCGTTGACATAGTCAGTAACATCTTTGGTCATCTTAGGCCACCAGAAACGTTGTAGTACAACAACCGAGTCTTACTGATACCAGGGTGACAGACAGTCTTATTGGTGTGGGCCCAATGAATCACCTCCCCCCTGAGAGCCTGAACCACAAAGAGCTTCCCATCAGGACATTCAGGAGGAACGGTGACACCATCGGCTGCCAACTTAACCTTGCCTTCTACTTACCCGAAAAGAGAAGCGACAAAGCAAGTCTCAGGTAAGATGGTCTTGGATTCAGGGTCAACCAGATCATGGGCAAACATACGAGAAAGGGAATCAGGCTTTACGTTCTTAGAATCAGGTCGGTAGGAGAGCGTGAAATTAAACCGACTAAAAAAAATAGCCCACCTAGCCTGTCTAGCATTCAGTCTCTTAGCAGTTTTTAAGTATTCAAGATTCTTGTGATCGGTTCATTCCAGAAAAGGCTGAGAGGATCCCTCCTGCCAGTGTTTCCACTCCTCCAGGGCCACCCTGACAACCAGCTGCTCGCGGTCACCAATGTTATATTTGCACTCGGCTGAAGAGTTTCCTTGACAGTTACACACAGGGGTGCAGCTTACCGTCCTTGGAACTGACTTGAGAGAGGATTGCTCCGATCCCGACGTCAGAAGCGTCTACCTCTACCACGAACTGCTGGCTGGGGTCTGGGAGGATGAGAACAGGGGCGGAGGTGACGCTCTTCTTTAGAGTCCGAAATGCGGCTTCACACTCTGGGCTACAGACAAAAAGTCTGTGAGGAGAAGACAGGTCATGCAGAGGTGCGGCTATGGAACTGTAATTGCGTATGAACCTTTTATAAAAGTTGGCAAAACCCAGAAACCGTTGAACCTCTTTGCGTGAACAGGGGGTGGACCACTCTGCCACGGCAGAAACCTTCTCGGAATCCATCCTGATCTCCTCCTCAGCAAGCACAAACCCAAGGAATGAGACCGAGGGTTTGTGAAACTCTTATTTCTCTGCTTTCACAAACAGCTTATGCTGAAGCAACCGCTGAAGCACTGAGCGGACATGGTGAGTGTGGGTCTCTTCATCGGGGGAAAAGATCAGGATGTCATCTAAATAGACAAAGACAAAAACATTTAGCATGTCTTGGAGCACATTGTTAACCAGGTTCTGAAACACAGCAGGAGCATTGGTGTGACCAAAAGGCATTAGAAGGTATTCATAATGGCCTGTGGCAGTATTAAAGGCAGTTTTCCACTTGTCAGCTTCTCTGACCCTCACCAAATGATATGCATTGCGGAGGTCGTGTTTCGAAAAAATCTTGGCCCCCTCCAACAGCTCGAACGCTGAGGAGATGAAGGGAAGAGGGTACCTGTTCTTAATCGTAATGTCATTGAGGCCGCAATGGTCTATGCAGGGTCGGAGGGTCTTGTCCTTTTTCTCCATGAAGAACAACCCGGCTCCAGCAGGGGATGAGGAGGGATGGATGATCTCAGCGGCAAGAGAGTCCTTAATATAATCCTACATGGCTGTGCGTTCTGGAGCAGAGAGAGAATACAATCTACCCATGGGTGGGATGCTACCAGACAACAAGTCAATAGCACAGTCATACGGACAGTGCGGTGGCAGAGACGTAGCCTTAGTCTTACTGAAAACTGCAGCGAGGTCATGGTAACATGGCGGCACGTTAATGTCAGGGTTCAAGGAATCAGTGACTGAGGAAAAACTGTAAGACTTGGGAAGACAGGAATCCACACAATTTGGTCCCCAGGAGGTAATCCTCCCATTATCCCAATCAAAGATTGTGGGCCTTGAGCCACGGGTGTCCTAAAATCACCTGATGGGCCGTAGAATTAAAAACGTGAAAACTTAATTTCTCCGTGTGAGAGTCCAGGAAAATAAATTTTAGCGACTGAGCACAATGCGTTATTCTGCCAAGAGGGGTGCCATCTATGGCCTTTATCTCAAGGGGGCGTTGTAGAGTGAACTTTCTCAACCCCAATCTCAATCAACCCCAAGTTTATAAAGTTAGCGTCGGCACCAGAGTCAATGAACACAGAGACCAGAAGAGAAGTAGAGTCTGAAACAATTTACACCTGAGGCTGGAATTGGGCAGGATTCCCAATAATACAGCTTCTGCTCACCTTAATCCGTTCTCTGGAATGTGCCCCGGCTCCCTTAACATGACAGGCATTCACGAGATGTCCCAGCTGACCACAGTAAAAGACCCTGCCATCTGTCTGTCGGCGGAGACGCTCCTCAACGGGCAGTCGAGTCCAGCCCAGCTGCGTGGGTTCCTCTGTGGGGTAGTTGACGGAAGCCAAGCTGGTTGCCAGTGGATGAATGTGACTCGGCCGGTCCTGGGAGTCACATCTCCATCCGCGGTGTGGCGAAGAGCGAGTCTGAAGTCGTCCTCATGCTGGGTTCCGTTTGGCGAGTCTCTTATCAATCTTAATTGCCAAAGCTATGAGGGAATCTAAATCCCCGGGCAGATTGACAGGAATCAGCTGGTCCTTTATCGCTTCAGAGAGTCCTTGAAAGAATGAGTCAGTCAACGCCGCAGGGTTCTACTCGCTCTCTGAGGCGAGGATGCGGAAGTCAATAGCATAATCAGAAACCTTGCGGTTGTCTTGCCTCAACTTAAGCAGCGACCGGGCGGCTTCCCTGCCCGGTAAACACCTGTTCAAGGGCTCTCGTGAAGCTGGCAAGAGAAGAGCAGGTTGCCGATCTGTGGTTCCACTCAGCGGTGGCCCACGTCTCTGCCAGCCCAGTGAGATGGGAAATGATAAACGCAACCTTGGCTCGGTCTGTGGGAAAAGCGGAAGCCCGCAGTTCAAAATGTAGTTCGCACTGAGTTAAAAATGGTCTCACGTCACCTGATTCCCCGGAGAATCGCTCCGGATGAGAGAGTTGGAGGCAGGAAGAAATGGCGCCGGTCGGTGACCGAGAGTCGGATGCAAGACCCGGAAGAGTGGCCGAGTTAGACACCGCCACCGCAGGTGCTTCTCGAGGCAGGTGACTGAGCAATTGACTAACCTGTGAGCCCAACGATATCATCGAGTCCTGGCGAGCTGCCAGATCTCTCATAGAGGTGCACAGAGATGTAAGCTGCTCCTGCTGTTGAGCCAGCTTTTCTCCCTGTAGTCAAAGGGCGTTACGAACCGGATCAGAGTCGGCTGAGTCCGTTCTGGCCAGTTCGTTCTGTCAAGAACGTAGTGCAGCGAGGCAGGACTCAAGTGCACGACACTGAGCGGTAAAATCACAAAACAAGGTTTATTCCAGGCAAGGTTCGGGACACAGGTAAAGCAGTCAATCCAGGCAGAGGTATCCAAGGCGGGAGGCGAAAAGGCAAAGTCAAAAAACAAGCAAGGTTCAAACACAAAAAAGCTATGACTAGAACAATGACAAAGACTGGGACATGAGCTATGAACTACAACGAACTGGCGACGAGACAAGACACAAAGGGGGAATATATGCAGGAATGACAGGAGACAGGTGCGGGAAACACAATCAAGGATCAGGTGCACGCAGATGGGGAGAGGGCAGGGCAGACAGGAACTTGAACAGAGACGGGTGAGTGATACAAAAATAAAACAGGAAGACAAGACATGAAACATAGGGAAGCAAAAAAAACCCCACTAAACAAACAGGATCATGACAGTACCCCCCCTCAAGGGCCAGCCCCTGAAGGCCCAGGAGTGTCAGGGTGGGCGGCATGAAAATCCCGGATGAGGGAGGGGTCCATAACGAACTGGGACTGGATCCAGGATCCTCAGGCCCATAGCCTTCCCAGTCGACAAAGTACTGAACCCCCTGCTCCGACGGCGAGCAGACAGGAGTCGACGCACAGTGAACACCGAATCGCCATCAATGAACCGGGCAGGTGGAGGGGGTCTGGCCGGAGTGACGAGAGGACAGGTCCTGACAGGCTTGACGTGGCTTAAATGAAATGTGGGGTGGACTCGCATTGACCTTGAGAGCTTCAGCTGGACTGTGACCGGATTAATAACTTTGGCGATGGGGAATGGACCGACGAACCTGGGAGCAAGCTTCTTGGATTCCACCCGGAGTGGTAAGTTCTTGGTAGATAGCCAAACCTTCTGGCCGAGTCTGTAGCGTGGGGCGGTTGTCCTACACAAATATATTAACTTTTTGAGTATTCGCTATGGACCCCAAGAAAGTGACGGAGAAAAGAGAAAAAGAAAAGACGAAGAAAAGAGTTTTTTGTTCATACAAACAAAGCAAGAAATAATAGAAAAGCATGAAAAAGGGATGCGTCTGGTTGATCTCGCCAAAGAATATGGCCGTAATGCATCTACAATCGCCACATTATTAGAACAAAAGGAAGTTTAAGGAGTTTAAGGCATTGCGTGGGTGTTGGAAAAGTTCAAAAGGAGGACTGGAATTCACTCTGTTGTTCGGCATGGTGAGGCAAGAGCGCATGAACCAAAGAGGGCAAAAAACAATGAGGACAGCAGTTACAAGGTAAAAGACCATCATTTTTATTCTTTATTTTTTACATTATGCACAACTTTCATTTATTGTGTAATAATCGAATTGTAACATATATTTGTTACATATTTTGATGCATTTTTATGCTTTCTAAAACATTTATGTCTGAATTTTGGGGTGCTTGGAACAGATTAGGGCATTTGCATGGAAAATGTGTCTCTACTTACGCAAATTTTCTACTTATGAAATTAGTTGGTTCTTGAAGAAATTTCGTAAGTAGAGGTACCACTGTAGTTTTAAAATGAAAATTATTCCAATATATAATTAATTTATAAATAAAATGTCTCAATATGTGGCTACAATTGAATTATGTTATAAATGATTCATTGTCTGCATACTCCCTATTAAAGCTTAATAAGGATTGAAGTAGTTAAAGGGTTGCCATGTTTGCCATGAATTTAAAATTAATGAATGGGATTGTCTCTTTCAGTCTGGTATCTTTGTACTTAGTGTAAAAATATGCAGCTTCTGTGGGAGAGAGCGCGATTGACATGGAAAATTCCATTGGTCTGAAAGCACAGAATATAATCTCATTATTAAATCTTTAATATTAAATCTGGAGCTAGAGTAAGAAAATGACTCTGTGGACCGTTAGAAGAATTTATATCCTGACACAATCCTTCTATTCTGTGATATTTATTATTACAAACCAGTTAAAAAAAACCCTTAGCCCCACAGATACGTCATAGATATCCTCAAACTCTGTGGGCGTGCCATATATATGCTGTCTAGTTTAAGAAGAATACAAATTATATGCATGTAGTATTAGGTCTGGGTCTGGTCGAAGTCTGTGAGAGAAGCTAAAGTGAGCTGAAAATCAATTGATGATTTAAAATTATCAGGACTGTAAGGTTTTTGCTTCTGCAAAGTCTGGCAGAAAATTAGGATGTTTTTTTTTTTTGTTGTTGATTTTCTTTTTACCCAATTAATCCATACTTTGAGGTGTAACAATGGCGAAAAGCACAAGTAGAGGAGCAGAATCATCAAATTAATCTCTTCCTGGGATGTAATAAACCAGAAAGTGCCAATTTCACCTTTGATTGCATGCGGCATTTAATGCCTGAAGAAGGCATGTTTGACTTCCTGACATGTCCCTACTGTTTTGTGTGCAGTGCCCTTGGCAGCACAAAACAAACCATAGGAGAATACACTGAACCATAATACTGATCTTTATTTTATCCAGGAAAATCATCCTAAATACAGCTTTGACCCAAACTATAAATGTTTGTGATAAACAGGGACAACATTGACATTCAGTGACATTTTTTCTGTTTTGTTGGTAGTTTTTGTGGTAATATTTTAACATGTATTTTAAGATAGAAGTTACACTTAATTTGTATAATCAAATATTTTTCAACACCTCCTTTTTGGGGAAAGGAATCACAAACCAAAACAGTGAAAGTGTGTGTGTAAAGTCAGTTCTTCAC